>CM061142.1:380013955-380356319 GCA_030789695.1 Scilla litardierei
ATTGAAATAAACAATGTGTGCTAACAAACTCCCCTAATCAATATGCAAGTGTGCATAAAATATAAACATGCAAAGCACAAAACATATTGATGGGTGTTATGCAAAAAACATACTAATTGATAATAATTCATCAAAAGAATAATGTATATTTTTACATAACCCATTTCTCTCCCCCATTGGCATATCAAAAAAATGGGTAATAGCCAAAAATAAAAATCAAGGGCAAGAGAAATAACGATCACATATGCACAGATAATATGTTAATGACATTCAATGTGACATATGAAAGGAAAATATTGCTAGCAAGCAAAAATTCCGTACTCCCCCATAATCATACAAAACATGCAAACATGGGAGTAATGGACACATGCACAAAAATGTTGGTGCAAAATCTAAACATACAAGCATGGTACCCAAGCAATGAATAACAAAGTGAGTGAGCTAGCAAGTTGGAAATAAAAAACAAGTGGTGTTTGGTTTCCGTATAAAGTCATATGAAAATATAACATGACAAACATATGATTCTATATACGAGTTTCTATCAAGCCTAGAAACATTCTTAGGAATCCACAGAGAAAGTGATTTGGGATTCTTAAGAAGAGGTTTGGTTAAGTCATGAGTAGGAGGTGAGGGTGTATGCTAATGAGGTGGAACATAAATATTGGCGTGCCCCGTGTGTGAAACATGAGATTTAGCATTAGATGCATTCACACAAGAAATTCTACCACGCATAGGAACATGTGAAGCATGCAAAGGTTTATCATCAATTCTAGCATGCAAGCAAAGTAAGTTATTTTCATGGGTAGAATTATCATGCATATCAACATATGAAGATGTATTCACACCAATAGGTTTTTGAAAAGACTTCTTATGCAAAGAGGTGTACATATATGCATGATTCTTCTTTGGCTTAATATTCAAAGTTGATTTTTGGCCAAAAGAAGACTTGGATGTGCCTAACCCCTTAGAAGGCTCCCCCACAAAATTTATTTGGGTGCTTCTAGGGGAAGAGCTTGGTTTGTTCACCTTCAAAGTAGAGGATCCCAAAACCTTGTTCTTACTCAATTGAAGTTTTCAATTTGAGTAGACAATAGCTTACATTTCTTCAAAAGCGAAGAAATGTCGTCATCACTATCGGATAGACGTGAGCTAAGCTCAAGACATTGAGATTTGAGAGCAGATGTCTCATTTCTCAAAGCATCAATTTGAGAATCTCTCTCAATAACGACGGAGTCACAATCCGAAACGTGAGTACGTTTAAGTGAAGAATTCTCCTTACCTAATTCACTGATTAGAGAAAGAAATCCTTCTTTCTCAGCATGCAATGATTCAATTAAAGACTTATGAGTAACATGAAAAGTAGTGCAATCATGTGTGTCATCATGAAGAAAATATACACTACACTTATGAGCATTTAATAAATTTTTATCACTAGTATAACTATGCTTATAAGAAGATTGAGTTTGAGATACCTCTTCATCACTTGACTCAATCTCATCACCTTCGGTGTACTTGGTCTCAAGATAGCTCCACATTTCATGTGCATCTCCATGCATCGAACTTCTTCATTTTCATGGTCCCACGTGGAGATGCACAAAGCTCTTTTGGCATAGACGTCTGTCACGGTCACTTTCCGATCGTACGTATTTTAGTGCGTGGTCGTGTTTCGTGCACATTTTATGTATTTGATTTTATTACTGATTTCCGTAGTTCAGACACGCGACCGAACCCTGTATTCACGGTCCTCGCGATGGCGCGATCGCCCCGGTATTTTGTTTACAATTTTTGGATGTCGAGGGTTCAAATTGCTTAATACATTACAAGTTAAGATATTTCTTTTATAAAAAAGAAATTTTTGGATGGGATGTACGTTTCTACTCCTAACACTAATTCTTAACCACTAATTATTATTATTTATTATTAAATCTAATCCTTAAATAACCCACGTTGGGTAAAGGGAGTGGGATTTCATAATGGGTTTCTTTTGAAATCAATGCATTGTTTTAAAAAAAATGAAACAATTCTTTCCATACGTTTTGAAAAGAACCGGTTGTAATCTAAATTTTTAATACTAGCCTATTAGACCTAGGACCCCCTTCCCACGTGACGGCCTACTCTCCACTATTAAATAGCTTAGGGCATTGTTTTTTTCTCCCAGCATCAAATCGAGCCGCCGCCCCTCTACTTTTATTCACGCAAATTTCCCAGGCGCCGCAACATTTCTTCTCCCCGACCTGACTCCCTCATCTCTGACCATACCCAGCGGCGCCGGCGACCTACACCCTCGCCTCCGCCGTCCTCCCTCCTCCCCAGTCGCCGTCGTTCCGCTGTGGACTGCAACAGGCCGCAGAACGCCGTTCCGGTGCCGCTGCCGTCGCCAGGGCTTCTCCCGTCCGCCGTGGGTTCCCGTTGATAGCCGGAGCACCACCCAAGCACCGCAGCCTCCCTCAAGTCCACCTGCAACTGCAGCTTTGAGATTTATAGGTTAGTTGATGTATATTTTGTGTTAGGGTTAGGTTTATAAATATATTTGTTAGTTAATTATGTATTAGGGTTGTGATGTGTTATTTGTTTATTATGATGTTAAGTTTTGCTGTTAGTTTCTTTCTGTGAAGATCTTAATGAATGGAGAATGATTTATTATATGATGATGATGTTAAATTGTTAGGGTTTAAACTTTTATCTTTTGTATGGGGTTATTTCACCTGCAAACAAAACTAGTTGCTGTTATAGGTGTTAAAATTTGTTAGGGTTAAATTAGCTTACAGAAGGATTTTAGTAACATGATGTTAAGCTTTTAAATATTTAGATGGGTTGGTTGCAAGTTGTGAGGGTTTTTATAAGAATACTTTTGATGTTTGTAGATCATCAGGTAGGTAGATGATATGCTTAGGTTATTGTGCATATGAACCCAACTTGAGTTATCTCCTTTGTTATCACTTAATGCTTGCAATAGGGTTTATTTCTTTTATTTACAATTGGATCTTAGTTGAAGGTTGTTGTTGCTGAGTAGACTTCCTGTTAGGGTTTTATTAAATGGGTTTTATATGCTGTTGGTGTTAATGGAATAGGAAATGGAAGTTAGTGATTGGTTATTGCTTACTACAAGTTTTGCTATTAAACTTACAAGTTAATTCATATGTATAACTAGGTGTGGGTGTTTAACAGTAAACGTTTGTTTAACAATATGTATACTCATTAGATAATCATAACAATTATAGGTGTTGACCAAGATGATATAGGTTAAATTGTTCAAAGTATTACATTTTAACCAATAAACCAGATTCCTAATGGTTCAAGTAAGAAGCTAGATTTAAATGATTAAAACAGTGCCTGTTATTAATAAGATGATAGTTGCTAAAACCAGTTAGTTTTCTTTTAACTGATATAGAAATCCAATAACGCAGAAAACATACACACTTTCTGTACGGACTCGGCGACACCAAGAACTTTAGGATCAGGCAAGTGAAACTTGCCATCTTTTTGTTTAGGCCATGTCCTAGGCCGCTTTTTGTACCGTAGCGTAAAAGAGACTAAGAAGTGAAATGATAGCTGCCTAGACGCCTACTTGATCTAGCTTGACAACGAAGCTAGATCTGACATCTTTATCATGCTTGCAATCATACTACCATGTCATGTTTAAATTCAATTAATGGTACGCAAATTATCTGTCCATCGCCATGTCACTGCATGCATTAAATATTCGTCGTGATTGCGTAGCACACGCTAGACCTATTGAAATGATTCAGGCTAGGTGCACCCCTATGCCAAAAACACTTCCTGGCTCGTGATCCAGAAGCGAGCTAGTGTGTTGGTGATACCAACGGTCGATACACGTGGAGGGGTAGGGTTAAACGGTCGCTTGAGCGTAGAAGTGAGCCCGTACAGCCACTTCAGCCAAAAGACGGAAACTCTGTGCACAAGTGATAACCAGTGAAAAGTGATTCGTGAATTAGTGTTTTCCGTAGCCTTTGCTACAACGTGCGTGCTTGTTACTTTATATCCTTTAACTGCTGCATCCATACTTAAAATGTCATATCATTGCATATTATTAGAACTGCTAGGTCATTCACTTTCTTTAAGTTTCCTTGCACAAGTCTATTTTTAGACTTGCTGACATGTGCCCCTCTCTCTTTTGGGTGTCACATGTTAGACCCTGAGCCAGAGTTTGTTGCTGAGGACGAGGTGTTTGTGGACGCCGAGCCTGAGCCTACGTTTGACGAGGACTTCGTGGACACTGGTGACCAGTCTTAGAGGCCGTTCAGAGTCGCTTGTTAGTTTGCTGGTAGTTGTCGGTGCGTAGCACCATTGTTTTTACCTTTGTACTTTAGTTTGTTGGCCGTGTTGGGCCTTAGACTCTTTCTTTCAGCCTGGTGGCTTTTCTGGATGTTGAAACTTATTATTGTGGACAATTCTGAGATTTGAAAATTATATTTCTGTCTCTACCTTTATTATTATTTTTGTTCCGATCGCGTTTACAGGGACCTGCATATGATTTATTGACGCTTATCAGACTGCAGCTTCACAGCTCCACGTCTGAGCGTACCTTCTCACGTCTCGCCTCCATTTTAGAGAAGCGGGGCGTGACGACGTCCAACACAAAGTTTGAATCTGAGACATTCGAAGTCACCGCATCCAATAGAGTGCTCTTTTGAGGTGATTGATCATTTTGCTCTAATTCTCCGGATCGAACTTGGAAGGATGTTGTTGAAATTTAGAAGCCATGCTTGCAAAAGCCACCAAACCAAGGCTCCGATACCAATTGTAAGAGACCTTGCGGGGCTCCACACACTAGAGGGAGGATGAGTAGTGTAATAGCAAGGAAAGTGCTTAATTAAAAGTTACTGAAATTAAAGCACAATAAGCAGCAGAAATTAAAGAGTACGTTCAACAACAAACGCAAACACAAGGATTTTACCCTGTTTCCCTAAAACTTGGGTACGTCCAGCCACACCAATATTCACTATAATTCCCACAAAGAGAAGTGAATACAATCTCACACAGAGATACCTCACACAGAGGATTTGGATTCTCACATAGACAAATCCTTACTCTCACATAGAGAGACCTCACACAGAGGATTTGTTCTCTCACAAAGAAAGAACCAAACTCTCACAAAGAGAGTAACTCCTACAAAGAGTGTAACTAATTCCCACAAAGAGAATTAGGGGTATCACAAAGGTGAAACGAAATAACACTTACCTATGCCTTGATATGATCTTACCAATGTGAAGAAGAAGGCATTCAAGTGAAACTCAAGTGCTTGAGATGAGGCTTTAATTGCACTTGATGATCTTTCTCTCTTCTAGGAATGAATCCTAACACTTCTCACTTGAGTGTATGAAATGAAGAGAAGAATGAGGATCACCAAGAAAGGAATGAGAATTAGATCCCTTGGAGAATTTCCCTATGAGCTAGCTTCAATGCATGAAGAGGAATGTGCTCATGAGAGGGAAATGGGATAGATTAAGAGTGACTATTGATTCTCAAAGATATTTAATATTGACCAAGTGTTCTAAATGAACTAAGCCAACTCCTATATATAGGAAGCCAATAAGAGCCCATAAAACCAACCAATAACCCAAAGAGAATAAATCTGCAACGGGTAGATTTTGGCAGTTTACGGCACAGACAGTCGACTGATGAACAACAGACAGTCGACTGTTCAACGGCTATAAATATCCCAACGACTATAATCTGAGCCAGGACAGGCGACTGTAGAAGACTACACAGGCGACTGTAAATAAACAGAAGACTGTAAATGCTTCATCAGTTGACCGACTTGCATATTGGGATGAAGCCTAGAGAATGCAAGTTGCGCACAGTCGACTGTAGAGCATTTCAAAGACGACTGTAAATAGACATGCAACTGAATATCCTTGAGCAGGCGACTGTCACTCGGGATGGAAATGAATATCCTTCAACAGACGATAGATTACCATTTCACATGCGACTGTAAATATACAGGAGACTGTAAATACTTTATCAGTCGTCTGACTTGTAAATTGGGATGAAGCCCAGAAAATGCAAGTTGCACACAGACGACTGTAGATCATTTCCCAGGCCACAGCAGAAACACTTGCGACTGTAAATTGAACATTAATCGACTTAGGCGAAAAGCTCGAGAAGAGTCAATAAAAATGTTGACTTAAGATGTGCATACAAGTCGGCTGTAGAAGGTGTAACGACTGCTTTTCTTGTATCTGGATTTAATATAATATAATATATGTTTTGATGGATTTTCTCCTCTTGTGTGGTTTTTGTCTCCGTAGATTTCATTTTCGATCGATTCGTCGTATTTTCTCGCTTCTTCCTTAGGATTGTCGATTTCGAAGTATGTCACTCGTGACGGACTTCATAACGGTCGTATCTGTAATGCCCTACCAGCTACTGCACAAGTACTAGAGGGGGGGTGAATAGTACTTTAAAATAATAAGGCGAATTATTCCAAATTAAATTGCACACAACTACCAAGTCAATTTGCGGAAGCTTAAATTGAATGACAACAATGAAATTAACAATGCTAACAAATGAAGTTAATGGGTTCGGATCCACCCAAGTCTCCCCGACTTGTTTCCGGTGATCCTACGTCCCAACCACCCGGATCCCTTCCGGATACTTGAGTTAGAAACCCTAACTCAAGATTTCCACTATGAATATCTTGTGAAAAACCTTCACAAGATCAAATCATACATGCAATGGCAAAGTGAATCCCACAACCCGGGATCACAAACTTCTCTCACAACCGAGAGAGCCAATAAGCAATATAAAAGAGTTTAATATGAAATAAATACTCTTACCACAAAATCCTATACCTTGAGTTTTTCTTACCCAAAAGGTGGAATGAAGGATTTGAGGAAGATGAAGTTACCAAACCCTAGCACCAAGGAAATGAGCAGCAATGGGTGCCTAGGGAAGATTTGGAAACTTGAATCAAGCAATAGCTTGAAGAGCTCACCAAGAACAAGCTTCTCTCTAGATCTAGAAATGAGAGAGAATGGGTTTCTTGTGAGGAAGAGAGCTTTAGATTTGAGGGAGAATAGCTATCTCTTTAGAACTCAATGAATCTATTAATGACAGCTCTGTTGAAGATAGAAATGACCTAGGTTCGTATTTATAGGGTCCCATAAAAATAAGTTAGGTCAATCTCCAACGGAAAGAAATCTGTGAGATCTAGTCGGTCAAAGAACACTCACTGACCGACTAGTTCATCAACTAGTCGGTCAGTCACAAAGCATGGACCGACTAAGAGCAGATCTGAGAAGAGATAGAATTTCAGACCTAGAAAACTAGTCGGTCCAAGAACACTGTCTGACCGACTAGTTTCACAACTAGTCGGTCATCCAATGAACGTAGACCGACTAAGAGGCAAAACAACATAGTCTGAAGGCAAGTTGACTTAGTCGGTCCAAGAACAAAAGTTGACCGATTAGATTGTCAACTAGTCGGTCATCAAACGTTCTTAGACCGACTAACGCTAAACAGTAGCTTAGGAGAATTTTAGAGTGAACAGTCAGTCTCAACTAGTCGGTCAAAGAAGCATCACTGACCGACTAGTTCACAAACTAGTCGGTCGGTGAGTCAACATAGACCGACTAACTGTAAACAGTAAAGAGCTAAGAATTAACTGACAGAAACTAGTCGGTCCAAGAACAGTGGCCGACCGACTAGATCACCATCTAGTCGGTCAGTACTTGTTCTTGTACCAACTAACATGCACAACAAAGTCCGAATCGAAGCGCGACGCTTCGAGGAAGTTAGAGTGAACTTGTGCAAGAATCCTAGAGCTACGAAATGAGCGTAATGAAGATAGAAACGTAAGATATACTCAAGGCTTAACATTCTATCAATCGAAACTAAAAGACTACAAATAAAACCTTAATAAACGGTCTTTGAGAGCTTCGATTGAATCTTCATTACTTCCAAAGCGTCGCAAGAGCTTCAACGAAGCTTTAGGCATGAAACTGAGCTTTGGAAAGTGTTGAGATGTCGCTTTGAATGTTCACGTGAAATTGGCGACGATCTCCAATACTGCGCTCACAAATTGTTAGATCATGAATTATTTATGTTTGCTCATCATCCAAAACCAAATCCGGGGAGTCCAATATTCAACATTCTCCCCCTTTTTGGTGATGACAAACCAACATAAATAATAATCAAAGATAATAATTCAAATGTAAAATACTTACTCCCCCTGCATTGATGACACGTTAATTCCAAAATGAATATAAATGAATTGCATCAAGCAGACGAGTAAGATAAATAAAGTGAATTGATTTTTGAAATATCGGATTTTGAAAATCCTTATATGTACCTTAACTCCCCCTGAATCTAGCATATCAAACTAGATTCTTGGAAATTGAGTTAAATTTTCATTTGCGCTATTTATTATCATTATCTCTCCCCCTTTGGCATTATCCCAAAAATGGGGGGCATACAACGACAACAATTAGGAAATGTAAAATCCAACATCGGGAGTCGTAGACAAAGGCAATGGACCAACTTGACACCAAGGGAAAAATTGTGGAAATCAAAACAAGGTGTGCCAAATTTTCCATTATCAAAAAAAATTCAAAATCATCAAAAAACACCAAATCATTATTCATTTCTTGAATAAAGAAACATACTCTTCAATATTCAATATTCTTGGTTAATTTTTTGCATGGAAAACAATTCTATAAAATTACAGAATTTAAATCCATTTAACCAACTTTTTATGCGTCGATTCGATATCACATTTCAAATATATTCAACGAATATTAAAATTTGCACGATGAATAAAAGATAAAGTGAACGATGATGAACATATATATATATATATAGACAACATGAGTACATCCAAAAAATATCACATCGAATATATGAGATACATCATATCAAGCGCTACATATCATCAAAAAGAAATACATCATCATCATCATAAAATCCAACACCGACTACCAGAAAGCACAAAAAAATACATCAAAGCATCTCTCAACCCCATCCTAACCCAAGACACTCTCACTAGAATATATCATCCAAAGCGTATATGGAGAGTCCTCGGAACAACGATCACGAGGAGGAGGCTGGATCTGCAGCGTCCGTGGGTCCAGTCGACGGAGTGGACTCAGGCTCTGCAGGGAGAAGAGGTGTCTCAACAGATGGAATCGTCGGGGCAGGAGTCGAGATCTCAGCAACAGGCTCAACAGCAGCATGAGTCTCGACAGAAGCAGCAGCAGTAGATACATGAGCAGGCTCGGAAACTGGGTCAGCAGCAGGCTCAGAAGGCTGAAGAGCTGCAGCAGATGGCTCTGGAACACCGGAAGAGGTGGCAACTCCAGGAGCAGAAGAGGAAGTACCAGCAGCAGCAGTACCAGCAGAAGTGCCCTCGGGGGCACGAGTCGAAGCACGACAGAGCTCCTCAATGTCCTCCTCAGCCATCTCATCAAACTCCTCATCCTCAGACACGGAAGGAGGAAGCTCAACACCCATCCGACGAGCCATACGGCAGACTACCTCCTCGGTACGAGCCAAGCGGGACTCGTGACGACGAAGTATCCGTAGGACATCATCAAGGGTGGCAACGGGAGTAGCAGAGGCACTGGCAGAGGCAGGGACAGACGCAGAAGGTGTCGTCCTCTGAACGTGACGAAGCGCCGCAAGAGATTTCTTGACGGCCGTCGCATTCAGGGGAGGACCAAGGGGACGCTCATCGTCACGAGGCAATGTGACACGAAAATGACGAAACACGAGGGTCAACATGCAAGGAAATGGGATATGAGCCGATTTATTGGACTTTCGAATACACTCGAAAGAGTCAATCTTATCGAGTATAATTCGAGCCCAATTAATCGAGCTCCCCATGAAGATCGCATAGATAAGCTTCAAAAATGGCTGGGATGGTAAAGATGAGGAGCCGTACTTGGGAAGCAAGCACGACTTCAGAATCAGATTTAGGACCCATGCATTTGGCTTGAAAGATTTAGAAGGCACGCCAATCATGGCAGAAGGAATCTGATGGAAAATCTCTGAAAGGATGGTCTGATCAAGAGAAGAAATATCATCTACCGAGATATCAGAAGGAAGAAGGCCAGACGAAGAGATACCCAAAATCTCTCCTAAGATTTCCGCAGTGAGGACTATAGGAGTCCCCAAAACGGTCGTCTCAACAGAGTGGGTCTGATCGTACTGACCCCGGATCCTATTAGCATAGAAAAGCTTCACTAATCTAGGGTAGGGGTGAGGATTCGCCTTCGGGTCATATCGAAGGTAATCGAGAAGACCCGACGACGACAGAAGATCAGCTAACCCTATGAAGTCGCTAAACTGGACGAAATGCTCCAGAAGCAGCGGGCAATGTTCGATACGGTTATATGTCGCGAGACACAAAGGGTCATCGCGATATAAGGAAATATCGACACCGCCCACCGGCATCGGACCCTTTCCCTTAGGCTTACGGGTAGACGTACGAGGGTGGGTGCTAGACTCGGGATGAATAGGAGGAGTGGGTTCCCTATGAGTCTCGGTCTCGGGGTTATACTCCGTATCGGAATCGGTAGGAGTATGGAACGAAGATTGAGAAGCAAGAATTTTGGCCTTGGGCTTAGGCTTGGGTTTGGGTTTCGGTTGACCTCTAGGTTGAGCGGTCGTCGCCCTCTTCTTCTTGAGAGGAGGCGAAGACGACGAAGGATGGGTGGTCTTGGCTCTACGCTTCGGAGGGGTTGGATGCTCGGGATCCGAAGAGATTGGATCAACGGTCATCGGAGAGGGGCTAGAGGGAGTGATCGGAATGCGTGTTCTTGCCATAGTCTCGGCACAACACGACACACGAGATTGGAAAGAAGAGATCCTAGCCGAAATTAGAAAACCCTAATCGAAACCCTAGGAGATGAAATCAACTGGAAAACCTAACCCTAGAGCTGAAACCGAACCCTAGATAGGAGAGGGAGGAAGAGAGGATACCCTAGGTCGGAGATCGGTGGACGACGACGGCTGGAATGGTCGGAAAGTGGCCGGAAGACGAAGGGTCTCGAGGGAGGTCGGGGTTTTGAGCGGAGAGAGAAGAGATTTCGATCGATTAGAATGAAAATCGATCGACTAAACTGAGTTTAAGTCGGTCGATTTCGCAAAAGACCAAACAGCCCCTGGCACAACTAGTCGGTCACAGTTCAAGTACTGACCGACTAGATCACGATCTAGTCGGTCGGTCAATGAGCTTGAACCGACTAGTTGCAAACAGTGGCTGAATCCAAGAATTACTGACAAGATTTAGTCGGTCTGCGTTCAAGTACTGACCGACTAGATCTCAATCTAGTCGGTCGGTCACTGAACATGAACCGACTAAAGAGTCAAAAACTTGAAAATCAAGTTCTTTCCATAGTACGCTTGGACGATAAATCTCAAAACTCTCAATAAACATCGAAACTACCCCATTAATCATCGAAACACAGAAATTTGACGATTACGCACAAATCGAACGAAAAATCAAGATATCACATAAAATTCCCGAAAAATCCAATAATTCTAGCATGAATGAGATATTGCCAAAAATAATAGCATGCAAAATTATTGAATGAAACATGAATCCTATATCTCGGATTCACCCATAATCCCCAATTCTCGACGCAACCGCACAAAGGAGTCCTCCTTTAGGGGTTTCGTGAAAATATCGGTGATTTGCTTTTGGGTTTCAACGTACACTAGAATGATGTCCTTTTTAGCAACATGATCATCTAAAAAGTGGTGTCGGACATCTATGTGTTTCGAACGGGAATGATGTACCGGGTTCTTGGAAAGACATATTGCACTTTGGTTGTCAACCATGATAGGGCAAGTATCACAATTTATACCAAAGTCTTTAAGTGTGTGTCTCATCCAAAGAACTTGAGCACACGCGGCACCGGCGGCAATATATTCCGCCTCGGTGGTTGAAAGTGATACGGAATTTTGCTTCTTGGAAAACCAAGAGACAAGAGAATTTCCTATAAAATGGCAAGTGCCACTAGTACTTTTCCTGTCGGATTTGCATCCCGCATAATCAGCGTCACTATATGAGACTAACTCATATGTGCTAGATCTCGGATAAAGTAATCCAAAATCTAATGTGTAACTTAGATAGCGAAAAATACGCTTTACCGCTACTAAGTGAGACTCCTTAGGTTGAGACTGATAACGAGCACATATACATACGGCAAACATAATATCGGGCCTACTTGCGGTAAGATAAAGCAAACTACCTATCATACCTCGATATAGACGAATGTCTACATCCTTACCGCCCGTATCCTTGTCAAGATGCGTAGTCATGCTCATTGGAGTCTTTTTCCCGGAGGCATTCTCCATTCCAAATCGCTTTAGCAACTCCACCGTGTACTTCGTTAGGTGGATGAAGATTGCATCGTTCATTTGGCGAATTTGGAGACCTAAGAAATATTTGAGTTCGCCCATGTGGCTCATCTCAAATTGTTCCTTCATCACATTAGAAAACTCTTCGCAAAGAGCGAAGTTAGTAGCACCGAAAATGATATCATCAACATAAATTTGAACTAATAAAATATCATTATTCACATGCTTAATAAAAAGTGTTGAATCGGCTTCGCCCATTTTAAAATTCAAATCCAAAAGAAAATTCTTTAGGCGATCATACCAAGCTCGAGGAGCTTGTCTCAAACCATAAAGAGCTTTCTTTAGTTTAAAAACGTGATTTGGAAATTTTTCATTTACGAAGCCCGGAGGTTGAGAAACGTAAACTTCCTCAACGACATCTCCGTTTAAAAATGCACTTTTAACATCCATTTGAAATAATTTAAAATTCTTATGGCATGCAAAAGACAAAAGTAATCTAATTGATTCTAATCTAGCTACCGGAGCGAAAGATTCTTCGAAATCGATACCTTCCTCTTGACGATAGCCTTGAGCTACTAACCGAGCTTTGTTCCGGACGACGACTTGGTTTTCGTCGGTTTTGTTCTTGAAGATCCACTTTGTCCCTATGACGGTGTGGTTCTTCGATGGCAATGGAACAAGCTCCCAAACTTCATTCCTCTCGAATTGAATGAGCTCCTCCTCCATGGCTAAGATCCAAGCGCTATCTTCGCATGCTTCATTAATATTCTTTGGCTCTATCGATGAGGCAAAGGCACAATTTGCGAAGCGGTGAACTTGGGATCTCGTCTTGACACTATCATAGATATTGCCAATGACTTGCTCATGGGGATGGTCACGAACCGAATGAAGCCGTTTGGGAATACCTTGATCACTTGGAACATTCTCAACAACTTCATTAGTTGGGTTAGTCTCAATAGAATCAATAGAATCATTAGACTTAGAATTTTCAAACGAATCACATAAAACATCCATAGAATCATTATCATTTGAAATTCTAGTTGGAACAAATCCTTCATTAAATGAGACATGAAGCGATTCCTCGATCGTTGAGGTTCGTTTGTTGAATATCCGGTAGGCTTTGCTACGCGTAGAATATCCAACAAAAATCCCCTCATCGGATCTCGGATCGAATTTGTCCAAACTACCATATGTGTTCTTAATAAAACATTTCGAACCAAAAACACGAAAATGTTTAACTTGAGGCAACCTACCAAACAACAATTCATAACAAGTTTGTTTAGTGCCGGGCCTCAAAAGTATTCTATTAAACACATAGCAAGCGGTGTGTACCGCTTCCGCCCAAAATTGATGGCCAAGTTGGCTATCATCAAGCATAGTGCGAGCACACTCCACTAGCGTCCTATTCTTTCTCTCAACTACACCATTTTGAGGAGGTGCACGAGGGAAAGAGAAAGTGTGAGTAATACCAACTTCATCACAAAATGTCTCAAAAGACTCATTCTCAAATTCACCTCCATGATCACTACGAATAGTGACAATGGTGGTTCCTAAGAGATTTTGTACTTTCTTAACAAAAATTGTGAAGTTTTCAAAAGCTTCATTTTTATTACACAATGAAAATACCCAAGTAAATCTTGAATAGTCATCTACGATGACAAGTCCGTACCTTGCATTTCCTAAGGAAGCTACTCTAGTTGGCCCAAATAAATCTAGATGTAATAGCTCTAGTGGCCGTTTAGTAGATATGCTTTTCTTAGGTTTAAATGAAGATTTAGGAAGCTTGCCGCGTTGACAACAATCACAAAAACTTTTCTTTTCAAAAACAAGCTTCGGAAAACCTTTAATAGAATTCAATTTTGAAAGCTTATATAGTGTTCCAAAGTTCACATGTCCAAAGCGTCGATGCCATAAGTGTTGTTCACTTGTGTTGGCAACGAGACATTGTTCATATGACTTCGGAAGATCCAAAATATAGATGTCTTTACGACGAGTTCCGGAAAATAATAATTTTTCATTATCCTTTCTTAAAATGTGACACAATCCTTTCGCAAAGCTAACTTTGTAACCTTTGTCACAAAGTTGACTTATTGAAATAAGATTATGATTTAAACCACTAACAAGATAAACGTCACTAATTAATGGTTTAGAAGGGTTACCGACTTTACCAACACCTATGATGGTTCCGCTCTCGTTGCCTCCAAATACGACGCGGTTTCCATTCGCAATGGGAACCACTCCGGAGAGCAAACGAGCGTCACCCGTCATGTGTTTGGAGCACCCGCTATCGAGTATCCAATTCCCTTTGGAGCTAAATTTAAATTTGATGCTCCTTTTCTTTTTCTTTTCCTTGAGTACCTAAAGATAGACACTTTCATATCATGGTACCCAAGGTCATTGGGTCCAAGGGATTAGACCTTTGGAAGCCAAGTCCAAGTGGACTTAGACTTCCCCACATAATTCTTACTATGCACAACATCCGAAAAATAAGCATTCATGTACATTTGTTTTTCGTCCATGCTTGTGTCCTTTGGGCTCCAAATAGTGAAAATTTTGGGAGCCATCATCCTATTGGGTGCATGCATGCTACATTGATTTCTACGTGATGCATGTTGTGGATAGGCATACGGGACATGATGGAATGGTGCACGAAAAGAATTATTCATATGATGAGGTGGGTGTACATATGCACGTGTGGAGACACGTGCGTGAGGGTGTCTCACTTGGTGTGCACGTGCCCGGGAATGTGTTGCATAAAAATCATCATAAGTGTGAGACGGTGGAGTAGGACGTGTGTTCCTACGTGGCATGTTATTAGTGTACATGTAGGCATGCCCCTTCTTTGGAGGTCCACCCAAAGTGGGTTTCTTTCCGAAAGAGGGTGTGGACGAGGTGGAAGCACCATTGGTAGATGAACTACCAATAGAGTGTTTGCTCCCACTCGTTGAGGCTTCGGAAGTTGGCCTAACAAAAGTAGTGACCGACTTGGATGAATTTCCCATCATATACCCCAAGCCAATGTGGTGTTTGGCCGGAAGTAAATCTTTTAGGATATTATCCAAATGGCCCATACCCTTGTTGAATTTGTTGATTCGGCCCAATGTGTCCTCATATTTCTCTTTGAGAGAACGCAAAGAAGTATCCAAAGCGGATATTTGCGATGTGAGCACATAAACACGAGATTTAAGATTCACGTTCTCAATACTCAAAGTCGAGTTTTGAGAAGTTAAATCCGCTATCTCATGTTCTTCCGCATCCTCAATGCTAACATGTTCAAGTTTAGATTTGAGATTCACAATCTCATTTCTTAACTCTTCAACAACGGTGTTGTTGTTGGTGATGATATTCTTAGGCGATGTTTGAATGCTAGCTAGGTCATCTTTTACCTTAGTATATCTATTTACTAACTTAGTGTATTTTGACCAAAGTTGAGAGTTAGCATTTCTAAGATCATCCATCGTTACCTCATCGCTTTCGTCATTACTATCATCGGAAGAGGAGGATCCTTGATCGTTCTCCTCTCTTGCCATGAAGCACATATGTGCTTGCTCCACTTTCTCATCATCCGACTCTCCGCTTGAGGAATCCTCGGAGTCGGTGAATGTTGCTCCGACAAGTCCTTTCTTGTACCCCTTCTTGTATTTCTTGGACTTATCGAATTTTGGCGCCTTCCACTTCTCCTTTTGTTTGTTGAGAGGACACTCCGCTTTCATGTGTCCTGGCTTATTGCACTTGAAACACAAAGGAGAGGAAGAGGCGTTAGAAGAACCAAATTTACCTTTGGTCTTGAAGTTACCTTTCCGGAAGAAACGGTTGAACTTCTTGGCCATGAGTGCCATGGACTCCAAGTCCAACTCGTTTTCCGAGTCTTCATCATCGGAAGATGTGGATGAAGCCGCCTTGAATGCAATCGCCTTTTTCTTAGGCGCATCTAGGTTCAAATATGACTTCATCTTTTCTTGTAGCTTCACCTTGCTATCTTTGTGTACCTCGTATGACATCAAAGTACCCATTAGTTGAACTACGGTATATTTGTTCATGTCATTACCTTCCTCGATGGCGAAGGTACGTTTTTCCCAAGAAGAGGGAAGTCCTTCAATAAGCTTTAAGCACTTCTCCTTTTGAGTGTAGATCTTGCCGAGGGCCTCTAACTCGTTTATTATGTCAACGAAGCGAGCGTAATATTCTTTCATCTTCTCGCCCTGTTGCATGTGAAACATTTCGTAATCTTTGGTTACGACAACGAGTTTAGAGTCTCTTACCCGACTCGTCCCTTCATGTAGTATGAGGAGAGAGTTCCAAATTTGATATGCACTCTTACATGTGCATATCTTATTGAAATCCTCGGGCTCCAATGCACATTGCAAGGCGTTCATTGCCTTGGCATTGCTTACCTCCGCGGCGACCTCCGCGGTAGTCCATTTCTCAAAATCTTCTTCTTCGGGCTCGTTGTACTCCTTCATTGTAGTCCTCCATAAAGATGCACTTCGGAGGAAGGTTTCCATCCGACATTTCCAGTACCCGTAGTTGGTACCGTTGAAGAATGGAGGCCTTGTAGAGGAATGTCCTTCCATCACCGATGACGCTCCTTCATGGTTCCTGAAGGTGTCGTAGTTGGAAGGTGGAGGCACGGTCTTGTTGTCGTTGGCAGACATAGCTGAGTATATGGCTCCGATACCAAATGTAATGCCCTACCAGCTACTGCACAAGTACTAGAGGGGGGTGAATAGTACTTTAAAATAATAAGGCGAATTATTCCAAATTAAATTGCACACAACTACCAAGTCAATTTGCGGAAGCTTAAATTGAATGACAACAATGAAATTAACAATGTTAACAAATGAAGTTAATGGGTTCAGATCCACCCAAGTCTCCCCGACTTGTTCCCGGTGATCCTACGTCCCAACCACCCGGATCCCTTCCGGATACTTGAGTTAGAAACCCTAACTCAAGATTTCCACTATGAATATCTTGTGAAAAACCTTCACAAGATCAAATCATACATGCAATGGCAAAGTGAATCCCACAACCCGGGATCACAAACTTCTCTCACAACCGAGAGAGCCAATAAGCAATATAAAAGAGTTTAATATGAAATAAATACTCTTAC
Organism: Scilla litardierei; assembly: GCA_030789695.1. Classification (NCBI taxonomy): domain Eukaryota; kingdom Viridiplantae; phylum Streptophyta; class Magnoliopsida; order Asparagales; family Asparagaceae; genus Scilla; species Scilla litardierei. The sequence goes on from CM061142.1 coordinate 380,031,390, forward strand.
CACAAAATCCTATACCTTGAGTTTTTCTTACCCAAAAGGTGGAATGAAGGATTTGAGGAAGATGAAGTTACCAAACCCTAGCACCAAGGAAATGAGCAGCAATGGGTGCCTAGGGAAGATTTGGAAACTTGAATCAAGCAATAGCTTGAAGAGCTCACCAAGAACAAGCTTCTCTCTAGATCTAGAAATGAGAGAGAATGGGTTTCTTGTGAGGAAGAGAGCTTTAGATTTGAGGGAGAATAGCTATCTCTTTAGAACTCAATGAATCTATTAATGACAGCTCTGTTGAAGATAGAAATGACCTAGGTTCGTATTTATAGGGTCCCATAAAAATAAGTTAGGTCAATCTCCAACGGAAAGAAATCTGTGAGATCTAGTCGGTCAAAGAACACTCACTGACCGACTATTTCATCAACTAGTCGGTCAGTCACAAAGCATGGACCGACTAAGAGCAGATCTGAGAAGAGATAGAATTTCAGACCTAGAAAACTAGTCGGTCCAAGAACACTGTCTGACCGACTAGTTTCACAACTAGTCGGTCATCCAATGAACGTAGACCGACTAAGAGGCAAAACAACATAGTCTGAAGGCAAGTTGACTTAGTCGGTCCAAGAACAAAAGTTGACCGACTAGATTGTCAACTAGTCGGTCATCAAACGTTCTTAGACCGACTAACGGTAAACAGTAGCTTAGGAGAATTTTAGAGTGAACAGTCAGTCTCAACTAGTCGGTCAAAGAAGCATCACTGACCGACTAGTTCACAAACTAGTCGGTCGGTGAGTCAACATAGACCGACTAACTGTAAACAGTAAAGAGCTAAGAATTAATTGACAGAAACTAGTCGGTCCAAGAACAGTGGCCGACCGACTAGATCACCATCTAGTCGGTCAGTACTTGTTCTTGTACCAACTAACATGCACAACAAAGTCCGAATCGAAGCGCGACGCTTCGAGGAAGTTAGAGTGAACTTGTGCAAGAATCCTAGAGCTACGAAATGAGCGTAATGAAGATAGAAACGTAAGATATACTCAAGGCTTAACATTCTATCAATCGAAACTAAAAGACTACAAATAAAACCTTAATAAACGGTCTTTGAGAGCTTCGATTGAATCTTCATTACTTCCAAAGCGTCGCAAGAGCTTCAACGAAGCTTTAGGCATGAAACTGAGCTTTGGAAAGTGTTGAGATGTCGCTTTGAATGTTCACGTGAAATTGGCGACGATCTCCAATACTGCGCTCACAAATTGTTAGATCATGAATTATTTATGTTTGCTCATCATCCAAAACCAAATCCGGGGAGTCCAATATTCAACAGTATCTAACTATTAGATCAAGCCTAGGAGTCTTAGGAATCGATCCCGGAGCCCCGCGCTCCGTATCGGTACTTTCTGTGCTCATTAGCCGGTGTAAGAAGGGCCACCGACCGACTAGATGACGATCCAGTCGGTCGACAATCCTTCTTGGACCGACTAGTTAGCTTTCTAAATTTCTCAGGAGTTACTGTTTATCGTTAGTCGGTCTAAGAACGTTGGTTGACCGACTAGGTTGCAAACTAGTCGGTCAGCAATGCTTCTTGAACCGACTAACTCATCATCTTATTTTTGTATCAGTTACTGTTTACTCTTAGTCGGTCTAAGAACGTTCATCGACCGACTAGATGTTAAACTAGTCGGTCAGTACTTGTTCATGGACCGACTAACTCTAGAATCCTATTTTCGTTCAGGAGTTACTGTTTGCACTTAGTCGGTCTGCGTTGGTCGACCGACCGACTAGTTGCCAAACTAGTCGGTCAGTGGTTGCTCTTTGACCGACTAACCAGTGTTAAAACCCTAATTTCTGGGCAGCCGCCAGCTCAACCTATTTATACCCAACCCAAACGACTTCTTCTTCTCCAACACGACCCAAAACCCTAAAATCCTCCCCCTTCAGCCCCCATCTTCCTCCAAGCTCCATTTCTCCATTCCAAGCCCTAGAATCATCATCCAATCCAACCATTCACTCCATCCACCTCTCATCTTCCCCAAAATCTCACCCAAACCCATCAAAATCCCCAAATCCCCCAAAACCCTAGTTTCCCCAAACTTCTCCATTTGCTTCCAGATCTGATCCTAGGGTTCCTCAGAGTGTTTCTTCCGTCTCCTCTTGGTAAGAAATCGTTCTACCGTTGTTTTCTTAACCTATTTATAATTTTATGAAAACCCTAATTAATTTCATGTTGTTTGTTGTATGTTTCCCCATAACAGCGATTTTCCCATAGATAGCATCCGTGTGACGAAGTGGTCGCCATCCCCGGTGCTAGGCAAGTGAAACTTGCCACTTAGGGTTTAGGCCATGTTTTAGGCCATTTGCTTGTTGTAGGCGTAAAAGAGGCTAGGCGACGAAATGATACTCGCCTAGGCGCAAATTGGGGAACTAGCTTGACAACGAAGCTAGTTCCGACTTTTAGCATGTTTCACAATTACCATGTCATGTTTACTTCCAATTAACGGTACGCGAATATGTGCATGTCATTGCATTTCGCCTGTCACGTTTAATTCAATTAACGGTACGCAAATAAATTGTCATGACCTCGCATTCTTTAGGTATTGTTGTGATTGCGTAGCTTCGCTACAATGTTGTGTTCCTGGCTCGTGTTCCAGAAGCGGGCCATGTGTTGGTTGATAGCCAATGCCCGAATTGCGTGTTCCGGCTAGGTGTTCCCTACGCCATACTTGTGATCCTGGCTCGTGACCAGAAGCGAGCATAATGAGTTGGAAACCCCAACGCTCGATATATTGAATTGTGAACTAAGAATGCGAGCTCAATGTGCGGGGCAACCTCAGGCTCACTAGCTGAGCTCAATGTGCGGGGACCCCAGGCTCCATATCGTGTGGGTATTGGGTAGTGTTTAGTGCCGATCGGTCTGAAATGTTATGCCATTCAGCGAAGGGCTTAAACACCTACAAAATGTGAATTGAATGATTTGATAGTAGCTTGGCTACTCTTGTCTTGTCCCGATGAATTGTTCCCTCGTACAAATTGTCTTGCCATGTTTTAATTGTGCACTCATGTTATAACTGCCATGTCATGCATACTAAACTGCTAGGTTGCTAGATGCCTCACTTTCAGTTTCCTTGCCCAAGTCTTTTTAGACTTGCTGACATGTGCCCCTTTACTCTTTTGGGTGACACATGTTAGATCCTAAGCCCGAGTACCTCGTTGAGGTGGAGGTGTTTGCTGACGTCGAGCCCGAGCTTGTGTTTGACGGGGAGTACGTGGACACTGGGGACCAGTCCTAGTGTCTTCGTTGTGTTTTACTTTTGTTAGACAGTTGTTTTGTTATCGGTGCGTAGCACCTATACTTTGTTGTTGTCGTCGCTTTTGTTGGCCTTGTTTTGGGCCTTGGACTCTCTTTCCTTTTAGCCTGGTGGCTTTTCTGGATGTTGGACTTATTGTTGATGTTGGACAATTTGTGAGATGTGGAATCTTATTTCAGTCTCTCCTTGTGTTATTATTGTTATTCTGTTGTGGTTACAGGGACCTGTTTATGTATTTGTGGACGCTTATCGGGTTTGGGGCTTCACAGCTCCACTCTCGTGCGGACCTTTTCACGTCTCGCCTCCATTTTAGGGAAGCGGGTCGTGACAGGTTTTAGTGGTGGCCCATGCAGGTCCTTCTGTAACTGCGATTTTTGGAATAGCGATAATAATATCAGAATGTCCAATAAACTAAGTTCGACGTCCGAGTCATAAGCTATGAGTCTAATCTGATTCGTTTTCTGTGTCACTAGATGGAAGGAAGGCGTTTCACCCGTGGTGGGGGTAGTGGTGCGCTCCCTCATGATGAGGAGCCTGAGCGGGAACCCACCAGCGGTGAGATGATGCGGATGATGCTGCAGATGATGCAAGTGCAGCAGGGCGTGCTTTTGCAAGTCCAGAATGCTCCACTTGCTCGAGCTGCCCGGGCTCTTCCGGATGCCCCTCGCTCTGAGCCAGGAGCGAAGCAATTTCGGGAGCTGTGTCCCGCATATTTTGATGGTTCTGAGGGTCCTCTGGCTGCCGATGAGTGGATTCGGAACGTCGAGGACAATCTGAAGATGGCCAAGATCACCCCGGCTGGGTGGGTTGATTTGGCGAAGAGGCAGCTGAAGGATAACGCCAGGAATTGGTGGGATGCGGAAGAGAAGTTGTTGGTGGAGCCGATAGCTTGGGCTACCTTCAAAGCCAGATTTGAGGGTGAGTTCTTCCCGAAGGCTGCCAAGGAGGAGATGCTGCAGCGTTTTATCGATCTGAAGCAGGGGAACTCGTCGGTGGACTTGTATCACCAAGAGTTCATGAGGCTTAGTCGGTTTGCGCCGAAGATGGTGCAGGACGCTGAGGAGAGAGCTCGGAGGTTCCTGCAGGGGCTTGCTTCGGAGCTCCAGAGTTTTGTGACCTCTTCTGACCGGGAATCTTATCAGAAGGTTCTGGTCGCTGCCAAGAGGCAGGAGCTGCTCGTGAACCAGAGGAATGGGTCTGTTGTTGGTGCTGGGAAGAGGCCTGTGGAACAGGCGAGAGCCGTGGTTAGACCTGGATTCAGGCCTAACCAGTCCGCTCAGTTTAAGAGGCCAGGTGGGTCTATTCCGAAGTTTTGCCATTTCTGCGGCAAGCCTGGTCACGTCAAGGATCAGTGTCGGAAGTTTCTGGGCCAGTGTTTGATTTGCGGTGATGCTTCTCATGTCGCGAAGGATTGTCGGCATGCGGATCCGCTGCGGAGGGCTCCTGTTGTAGCTCAGCCGTTGCAGCAGCGAGCGCATGTTCCTGCTGGACGTGGAGCAGCTCTTGTTCCGCAGAGGCAGGCTTTTCGGCAGGCTGTTCCGCCGAGGAGGCAGGCTTTTCTGATGACCGCTGCGGAGAACGAGGCTGTGGATGAGGTTATCGCAGGTAATCCTCATTCTAGCTATTACTTTCCTATTTGGTCTTGATTGCTAGATTATGTTGTTTGCTTGAACTTGCTTGTTTGCTAGACTAGGGTTTGATTGTTAATTGATTGATTAGGTGTGATTTTGGTGTGCACGTTCCCTGCCCGAGTCCTCTTTGACTCTGGTGCATCGATGTGCATTATTTCTCGGAGCTTCGTGGAGAGGCATTCCTTGTCGACGTCCCCTCTTCCCAAGAGTTGGAATATCGTTACAGGGAATGGTGTGGTCTCGGTGCATCGTGGTTGCAATTCTTGCTCGTTGGTGGTCTGTGGACATGAGCTTTTTGCGGATTTCATTGTCCACGACATCATCAACTATGATGCAGTTCTTGGGATGGACTGGCTTGCGAGCTTCTATGCTACGATCGACTGTCGGAGGAAGAAGGTGGTGTTCGAGATTCCCGGACACCCGGTATTTGAGTTCAGTCGTGGTAGCAGTTCGCTTGGTCCTGTCAAATTTCGGGCCAGGCCGGTGGAGGCTGTGGCTATGCAGATGGAGCTGGAGTGGCCAGCTGTGGTGCGAGATTTTGGCGACGTCTTCCCCGAGGAGATGTCTGGTTTGCCACCTGATCGGGCTCTGGAATTTTCTATCGATCTTGTTCCAGGTGCGCAGCCGATTTCGAAGGCGCCGTATCGTATGGCACCTGCAGAGTTGGAAGAGTTGCGGAAGCAGCTGGATGAGCTTTTGCAGAAGGGTTATATTAATCCTAGCGTGTCTCCGTGGGGAGCACCGATGTTGTTGGTTAAGAAGAAGGATGGTTCGCGTCGCATGTGCGTGGACTATCGGGAGTTGAATGCGGTGACCATTAAGAATAAATACCCGTTGCCTCGCATCGATGATATTTTTGATCAGCTTGGAGGTTCGAGGGTGTTTTCTAAATTGGATTTGAGGAGTGGTTACCATCAGTTGAAGGTGAAGAAGGATGATGTTCTGAAGACAGCGTTCAGGACGAAGTATGGACACTAAGAGTTCGTGGTTATGCCTTTTGGCGTAACTAACGCGCCCGCAGTTTTCATGAATCTAATGAACCTGATTTTCTACGACTTTTTGGATAAGTTTGTCGTTATCTTTATTGACGACATTCTGATCTATTCGAAGTCGGAGGAAGAGCATGCCTCGCACTTAAGGACGGTGTTGGAGATTTTGAGGAAGCATTGGTTGTATGCTAAGTTTTCGAAGTGCGAATTTTGGCTGGATCGAGTTGCTTTTCTCGGGCATGTGGTGACTGGAGATGGTATTTCAGTGGATCCCGAGAAGATTCGGGCCATTAGGGAGTGACCTGTTCCGTCGTCTGCGTCTGAGATTCGGAGTTTCCTTGGACTTGCTGGTTATTATCGGCGATTCATTAAGGACTTTTCTCGTATTGCTGAGCCGATGACCAGGTTGACGCGGAAGGATGTTGCTTTCGTTTGGTCGGGTGATTGTGAGGGTGCTTTTGGTGTTCTGAAGGAGAGGTTGACGAGTGCCCCTATTCTTGTTGTGCCTGATCGCAGCGGTGGATTTGAGATCTTTTGCTATGCTTCTGGCAAGGGTCTCGGTTGTGTGTTGCATCAGCATGGGCATGTTGTGGCGTATGCGTCACGTCAGCTTAAGGTTCATGAGAAGAATTACCCGACGCATGATTTGGAGTTGGCTGCCGTTGTGTTTGCTCTTAAGATTTGGAGGCACTTCTTGCTGAGTGAGAAAGTGAAGATTTTCACCGATCACAAAAGCTTGAAGTACATTTTCACTCAGAAGGAGCTCAACATGCGACAGCGTCGATGGTTGGAGCTTATGGCGGATTATGATATTGATTTGCAATATCACCCTGGCAAGGTGAATGTGGTTCCAGATGCTTTGAGTAGGCTTCCAGCGGTGATGATGTTGACCTCGCAGTGGAGATTGCAGCAGGATTTTTGCGAGTCTGGCGTGGAGATTGTTCTTCCTGGGGAGGCTTCTTCGTTGATGTACATGCAGGTACAGTCGACGATCGTGGATCGGATTGAGGCTGGCCAGGCTGAGGATCTGAAGCTGGTGAAGATTCGGGAGCAGGTGGAAGCCTGTCTGCGGATTGACTTTTTGATTCATGAGGATGGCTCGCTGAGGTTTGGAGCCAGGTTGTGTGTGCCTGCTGGGGATATCAGAGAGGAGTTGATGGTGGAGGCACACAGTTCGCCGTATTCTGTGCATCCTGGTGGCACCAAGATGTACCAGGATCTTCGTCTGAATTATTGGTGGCATGGTATGAAGAGGAGCGTGGCTCGGAGTGTAGCCAAGTGCTTGGTTTGCCAGCAAGTGAAGGCGGAGCATCAGCGTTCGGACGGGTTGCTACAACCGCTTCCGATTCCGGAGTGGAAGTGGCAACACATCACTATGGATTTCGTGACTGGACTACCTCGGAGTCCGAAGCAGAATGACGCGATTTGGGTGATCGTAGATCGATTGACCAAATCTGCGCACTTTATTCCGTTCCGAGTAGGACAGTCCACTGAGGCGCTAGCGAGGAGATATATGGAGGTATAATTCTTTTACTCTCCGTTTTATTTCCTTTTCCTAGTTTAGATGGTGATGTAACGTGAATCGTGCAGGAGGTTGTGCGACTTCATGGAGTCCCCGTGAGTATCGTGTCTGACAGAGACACGAGGTTCACATCTCAGTTCTGGCAGAGTTTGCAGAAGAGCTTGGGTACGCGTCTGAGTTTCAGCACGGCGTACCATCCGCAGACGGATGGCCAGTCCGAGAGGACGATTCAGATTTTGGAAGACATGCTGAGGGCGTGCATGTTGGATTTCAAGGGTTCGTGGGAGGACCATCTGCATTTGGTGGAGTTCTCTTACAACAACAGCTTCCAGGCGAGTATTGGCATGGCGCCTTTCGCCGCTCTTTATGGGAGGAAATGTCGATCGCCATTGAGTTGGGATGACGTTGGTGATCGGGAGTTGTTGGGACCTGAGATGATCGTGGAGGCCGTGGAGATCGTCAGGAATATTCGGGAGAGGTTGAGAATTGCTCAGGACCGTTTTAAGCATTGGGCGGATGCTAAACGTCGTCCTTTGGAGTTTCAGCCGGGCGACCATGTGTTCTTGAAGATTTCCCCGAATCGTGGTGTGATTCGTTTAGGGAAGCGTGGGAAGTTGAGCCCGCGATACATTGGACCGTTTGACGTTTTGGAGAGGGTTGGCGAGGTAGCTTACCGCTTGGCCTTGCCGCCATCTTTGGAAGGAGTTCACAATGTTTTCCATGTGTCGCAGCTTCGTCGATACATTAGCGATCCGTCTCATGCGGTGGATTTTTCGGAGTTTACCGTTCGCCCCGATATGACGTATGACCAGCATCCAGTGCAGATTCTGGACAGGCGTCAGAAATCGCTTCGGAACAAGATTGTCAATCTTGTGAGGGTGATGTGGCGACACGGTTCACCTGGGGAGTCTACTTGGGAGAATGAGGATGAGATGCGAGAGCGTTTCCCACTTTTGTTTCCGGACTCGTGAGTTTTTGGAAATTCCGAGGACGGAATTTTTCTTAAGTTGGGGAGGATGTAACGACTGCTTTTCTTGTATCTGGATTTAATATAATATAATATATGTTTTGATGGATTTTCTCCTCTTGTGTGGTTTTTGTCTCCGTAGATTTCATTTTCGATCGATTCGTCGTATTTTCTCGCTTCTTCCTTAGGATTTTCGATTTCGAAGTATGTCACTCGTGACGGACTTCATAACGGTCGTATCTAACTATTAGATCAAGCCTAGGAGTCTTAGGAATCGATCCCGGAGCCCCGCGCTCCGTATCGGTACTTTCTGTGCTCATTAGCCGGTGTAAGAAGGGCCACCGACCGACTAGATGACGATCCAGTCGGTCGGCAATCCTTCTTGGACCGACTAGTTAGCTTTCTAAATTTCTCAGGAGTTACTGTTTATCGTTAGTCGGTCTAAGAACGTTGGTTGACCGACTAGGTTGCAAACTAGTCGGTCAGCAATGCTTCTTGAACCGACTAACTCATCATCTTATTTTTGTATCAGTTACTGTTTACTCTTAGTCGGTCTAAGAACGTTCATCGACCGACTAGATGTTAAACTAGTCGGTCAGTACTTGTTCATGGACCGACTAACTCTAGAATCCTATTTTCATTCAGGAGTTACTGTTTGTACTTAGTCGGTCTGCGTTGGTCGACCGACCGACTAGTTGCCAAACTAGTCGGTCAGTGGTTGCTCTTTGACCGACTAACCAGTGTTAAAACCCTAATTTCTGGGCAGCCGCCAGCTCAACCTATTTATACCCAACCCAAACGACTTCTTCTTCTCCAACACGACCCAAAACCCTAAAATCCTCCCCCTTCAGCCCCCATCTTCCTCCAAGCTCCATTTCTCCATTCCAAGCCCTAGAATCATCATCCAATCCAACCATTCACTCCATCCACCTCTCATCTTCCCCAAAATCTCACCCAAACCCATCAAAATCCCCAAATCCCCAAAACCCTAGTTTCCCCAAACTTCTCCATTTGCTTCCAGATCTGATCCTAGGGTTCCTCGGAGTGTTTCTTCCGTCTCCTCTTGGTAAGAAATCGTTCTACCATTGTTTTCTTAACCTATTTATAATTTTATGAAAACCCTAATTAATTTCATGTTGTTTGTTGTATGTTTCCCCATAACAGCGATTTTCCCATAGATAGCATCCGTGTGACGAAGTGGTCGCCATCCCCGGTGCTAGGCAAGTGAAACTTGCCACTTAGGGTTTAGGCCATGTTTTAGGCCATTTGTTAGTTGTAGGCGTAAAAGAGGCTAGGCGACGAAATGATACTCGCCTAGGCGCAAATTGGGGAACTAGCTTGACAACGAAGCTAGTTCCGACATTTAGCATGTTGCACAATTACCATGTCATGTTTACTTCCAATTAACGGTACGCGAATATGTTCATGTCATTGCATTTCGCCTGTCACGTTTAATTCAATTAACGGTACGCAAATAAATTGTCATGACCTCGCATTCTTTAGGTATTGCTGTGATTGCGTAGCTTCGCTACAATGTTGTGTTCCTAGCTCGTGTTCCAGAAGCGGGCCATGTGTTGGTTGATAGCCAATGCCCGAATTGCGTGTTCCGGCTAGGTGTTCCCTACGCCATACTTGTGATCCTGGCTCGTGACCAGAAGCGAGCATAATGAGTTGGAAACCCCAACGCTCGATATATTGAATTGTGAACTAAGAATGCGAGCTCAATGTGCGAGGCAACCTCAGGCTCACTAGCTGAGCTCAATGTGCGGGGACCCCAGGCTCCATATCGTGTGGGTATTGGGTAGTGTTTAGTGCCGATCGGTCTGAAATGCTATGCCATTCAGCGAAGGGCTTAAACACCTACAAAATGTGAATTGAATGATTTGATAGTAGCTTGGCTACTCTTGTCTTGTCCCGATGAATTGTTCCCTCGTACAAATTGTCTTGCCATGTTTTAATTGTGCACTCATGTTATAACTGCCATGTCATGCATACTAAACTGCTAGGTTGCTAGATGCCTCACTTTCAGTTTCCTTGCCCAAGTCTTTTTAGACTTGCTGACATGTGCCCCTTTACTCTTTTGGGTGACACATGTTAGATCCTAAGCCCGAGTACCTCGTTGAGAACGAGGTGTTTGCTGACGCCGAGCCCGAGCTTGTGTTTGACGGGGAGTACGTGGACACTGGGGACCAGTCCTAGTGTCTTCGTTGTGTTTTACTTTTGTTAGACAGTTGTTTTGTTATCGGTGCGTAGCACCTATACTTTGTTATTGTCGTCGCTTTTGTTGGCCTTGTTCTGGGCCTTGGACTCTCTTTCCTTTTAGCCTGGTGGCTTTTCTGGATGTTGGACTTATTGTTGATGTTGGACAATTTGTGAGATGTGGAATCTTATTTCAGTCTCTCCTTGTGTTATTATTGTTATTCTGTTGTGGTTACAGGGACCTGTTTATGTATTTGTAGACGCTTATCGGGTTTGGGGCTTCACAGCTCCACTCTCGTGCGGACCTTTTCACGTCTCGCCTCCATTTTAGGGAAGCGGGTCGTGACAGAAGGCCAGGCAGGCACCTGGATGTCATCCAGTCGCCTGTCGTGCCTTCATCGGTCGACTGTGGGAGAGCCAAAAGCTCCAGTAAGAGTTTAAGGCAAGGTGAACCTAATGGGATGATAACTATGAAAATCCTAAGGCTCACTAAGATGGTTAAATGCAACTGCATGAGAGTATGACCATCTATCAAGGCATTACAATAATTCTAGACTCAAAAAGAGAAAACCAAGTAATTGAAATTACATGGATTACATATTTTATCTCCTAGAGTCTAAGTCTTCAAGCTCATGATACCTTGATGCTCCCAATCATCTCTAAGCTTCGGCACCCCTTGATGAGCTTCCCTTCATCAAGCTCCAAGCATTGGCAATGCTCCTCTAGATGTCCATCCATCATCATGCTCCAAGATTTGGCTTCATTAGATGATCTTCATGACTTCATCCAAGCTTGAGCACACCATCACTCTTGGAGGTATTTAAAATACTCATTGCAATATTCTCTAAGCATTATGCTTTGTCTCATCAACAGATAGTCATTAAGATAAACTAAGACTAAAACATAAGATTGATTAGTGCACTAACATAATGTATTGATCATCATCAAAACAACATTAATCTTGAACCCAAGAACTAACAGCAGCTTCCGTATAGGCGATATTTTGTTGCAAAAAGCCATTTTCTCCTCCGAGATCATTAAGCAAGGGACGCTCGCTGCGAACTGGGAGGTTCATACAGAGTGATTGATGTCCTCGGCCCAGCCACCTATCGACTCTCCACGATGAAGGATATGGAGCTTCTTCATCCTTGGAATGCCGAGCATTTGCAAAAGTACTATTAATGATCGTATCGGCAAGAAATGAAAAATTGTATGGGTCATAATTTGCCTTTGTATTTTTTGAGCCAATAAATACTTCATAAATACGAGGTTGATCATATGTTTGTCTGAGAACAACCTTTGTCGTAAGCCGTAAGTCAAGGGGCCAATCCCATGTCACTGAATAACCCATGAATATCGTCAACTGTAAGCCGAATGGGTCATGCTCCACGCAACCGAACGACCCTCGATTGTCATCGGCCATAAGCTGAAAGGGCCATGCCCCTCGCAACCAAATGACCTTTTTCGTCAACCGTAAACCAATGGGCCAATCTCTTGCTACTGAAAGACTCATGATTGTTGCTGGTTGTAAGCTGAAGAGGCCTCACCCCTCGCAACCGAATGACCCATGTCGTCAGCCGTAAGCCAATGGGCAATCCCTTGCCACTGAACGATCCATGATTGTCGTCGACAGTAAGCCGAAGGGGCCATGCCCCTCGCAAATGAATGATCGCACCCCGGTTACACGTCCCGGAGCGACGGTTGTAGTTTTACCGCAAGCGCACGGTGTAGTGGCGAGCGGGTTATCGAACACAGGGAGGACGAATGAAAGTGCTTGCTCCGAACAACCTGGCTATTAAGAACGGAAAAGAGAGAATTTGCCTTTGTCGATCCTGTCACAATCGTCAGAAAAAATATGGGGATATAAAATCAAATAAAGGATGCCTAGGGAATGGGGAATCCCCGCTACTCACCGTATCTCGTCAATGTGATTCGTTGGCATCAACATTGCTAGGGTAGAATGTCGGATGAACTAGTTGCAACTGAATGTAAAACCTAGCTCACGCTCTCGCGCTGTTGCCGGTCTATAGCTATCATAGGTTTGGGTCCAATCTCTTGCAAACCCTAGCCTAGGCAAGCTAGCATTAGGATCAACATCATCGTTCAATCGCGCCCCGAGCCCACTCTCGTGCAAACTCGGGCCACAACCTAGGTTGGGATAGTTCCTACCCGTCCAATCTCTTGCAAACGGGCATCGACATGGAATTGCAACCGAGAACCCTAGTATCGGTCCAATCTCTTGCAAACCGATACTATGAAAACTCGATTCCAACCCAATTCGGATTTCTAGGGTTTCCTATCGAATTGGGATCCAATCTCTTGCAAATCCCAATCGATATGAACACCTAGCTATCCGTAGTAAATCGATCCCAATCTAACCCTAATAGCAATTCTAGCAATATTTCTACCAATTCATCACAAATAAGAAATTGGGCTCGTAGGGTTCATCCCCACGCCCCAAGACGTATAGACTACTCACAATTCATAGCACAAATACAAAAATAATCAATGGAATTAACAAGAGAATACATCACAATATTCAAATATGCAATAAAAATGAGATTTTTAATAGAGAGGGAGACAAACCAATAGAGTTCTTCCAAGAATCCAACAAAAATAAACTTTTCTCTCCTCTACAATCACAAGAATCAAAACCTAAAAAGTTTAATCTAAAAAGCTGCAAAAAGTAAAGAGAAAAAGCTCTCTAACCTAGGGTAAAAACAGGGGTTAAATACCCCCCAAAATCGTCCAAAAAACTGTGACCAAAATGCCCCTGCGCAGCCTGAAAAGCGTAATTTTCGCTACAGGCAGCGCGTCGCACTCGGCCGAGTGACAAAAGTCGCTCGGCCGAGTGACAAACCCTGAGAATTTCCAGTAAGTCTGGGTCTTCGGGGGTCTTCACTTCGGGGGTCGCTCGGCCGAGTGAGTTGTCGTCACTCGGTCGATGGCTTCTATGTACTCAGGCGGTCGGCATTTTCTACTCGGTCGAGTGGGTCTTCTGAAGCTCAGGCAGACGAAAAACAGTAAGTTGGCACTTTTTGATGGGCGTCGTCTGAGTGCCACTCGGGTGGACGGGGTCTCGTCACTCGGCCGATGTGGCTTCCGACGCTCGGCCGAATGCACATATGAAACGTGTCCGATCTGGTCGGCCGAGCGGTGTCTCGCTGGTCGGCCGAGTGACTCCTTCACTCGGCCGAGTGAGACACCAAAAATGACCAAACAGCTTGTTTTTGCCTCCTCGTCGCTCCTGCAACGTTCTTTCTTCTTCCGCTCCTCTCCAATAGCAAAATACCCCTCGGGGAAGTCGTCGGTGACACTCTGGAGTTGGCGTATCAGGGGATCACTCCAAATCGCTCCAAATCTCCTGAAATACGACAAAAACAACAAATCGTGAAAAGCATCGCAATATTGTCGATATATCGTGAAAAACATGATTTGAGCGATCAAAATGGCATGCAAAAATGCGGGAAAAAAAGTGTAAAATATGGAGTGATCAAAATCCCCCAAGCTTACCTCTTATTCGTCCTCGAGGAAGATAAGTAAAAGGCGAACCCGGTGGATTTCGAAAGCGAAAACGGCGGAAAAAATGAAAAACGAAAAACGAAGAAGAAAGAAGAAGGCGAAGAGGGAAGCTGCTAGATAATTTTTCTCAGGACGTGGGTTTTGCTTACTCATATAGCATGCACCGAATGTGAAACTCATGTCAAAGAATTTTATTTTGATATCATAGTGTAATGGTGCAAATAGAAATAGAAAACCCACGAATAACGATATAACATGAAAAACGGAATAATTTTAGAATTAACATCGTCTGAATCATTTAAAGCGGTATACAATATCGCAGATCACACACTTTTCAATTGAACACTTTCTAAGAGGAGTATGAGAATATCACACAGTAGAATAGAAAGAATAGAAAAGTGTGGATTTCATGAAATGAGTGCTAGGTATAGATTTCTAGACTTCGTAAAGCTAAAAATAATCTCACCGAGTATAGAATATTACTTAGCCTAGGTTGTCGTGCAATGTCAAGTAGTCACTCTCTCACACATCATTGGATTCCCTCCCCCCAAGCTTATCTATAAGCGTGGTGGCACAAAAACAATATTTACATCCACATTTTTTTATGAAGCTCCAAAAGTAAATAAAAACAAAAAGAGAGAAGAAAGAGAGAACACGAGATGAGATCGTTTATTGAGATTCTTTTCTCTTTTCTTTCCTTTTTCTTTTTCTCTTTTTTTTCTCTCTTTTTTTTCAAATAGCATATATACACAATGATCCCAACTCAAAGTGAAATAAGGATATACAAGAAATTTTTTTTCTTTTTCTTTTTTTTGTTTTGGGAAATTTGGAGCTAGGAATTAATAGCGGGGGAAATGCCATATAATAGAATCGCTAAGGGGAGATTCACCAATGATTTTAAAATAGAGAAATGATGTTCAAGATATGTGGAGAAAGAAATAAATATGTCTCTCAGTTCACTCTATAAGACGTGCACGACAACTTCAGCAAGGTAATCTAATCTACTCAGTTTCGATCACAAAAAAGCTAACTAATCCAGATTCATCATAGCTAACATCATTCAATCATCCTGAAGTGAAATGTACAAATCATGCATAGAGAAGTGATATAGGAAAAGAAAACGGTACTCCAGATATAAGCATTCAATGCGTGAATCTTGGTGTGTTTTCTGCGATAGCATACATATGAATATTCGGACTCAGCTAATAATAAAATTTCATCCATTTTCATGCGGAAGAGGTGTGGGTTACTATCTCTAAATGCAAGGCATATCATAGCATATGATATCAGAAATAAAATCTAAGACATGACAAATATAGCATGCATATAGAGAAAGCTAACTCCACGTCATCATCATCATAGAAAAGTCATCTCTAGCATGAGATGAAAAAGAAATAAAGATAAAGAGGGAAAATGAAACTATTTACAATGCAGCACACAAAGAAAATAAGGAAAACGTGATGCATGGTGAAAAGGAAAAAATGACGAAAATAAGTGCAAAAACGGAAAATGGCGTGAAAAAACTAAAAATAAAGGTGGTAAATCGAAAAGAACGTGAGAACTCACTCCCCCAAGCTAAAGTGCACAGTGTCCTCAATGTGCGAAGTGTGGCACACCGAGAGACAAGGAATGTGAGGGGAAGGTGAGGATGCAAGCATGAGGAAAAAGAAAAGAAAACAATGAATCGGAAAATATGATGCGGACATGATGCATGCAGATATAGGAGTGATACAGATATAAAAGTGTGACACCAAAAACTCTCCCTCTCTCCCAGAAAAGATATATAAAGATATGTGAAGATATGAACAAAAAGTGTACCCGAAAATAGTGAGGGGAGGGGGGATGTGGCCAAAAATCAACAGGACCCAGCAGAGACGGGCAGCACAACGGAAAAAAGAATCGATGGCATCAAGAGTGCCTAAGAGGGTGGGGCTGCGCCGTCTCCGTCCTGAGGCGGTGATCGCGCCCCGGCGTACACGTCCCGAGGCGACAGTTGTAGTTTTACCGCAAGCGCACGGTATAGCAGCGAGCGGGTATCGAACACAGGGAGGACGAATGACCGTGCTTGCTCCTAATCAACCTGGCTATTTAGAGGGATAATTGCCTTGGGCGATCCTGTCACAATCGTCAGACAAAAGTGCGAAATATCAAATCAAATAGAGAACGCCTAGGGAATGGGGAATCCCCACTACTCACCGTATTTCACAAATGTGGTTCGCCGGTATCGAAATCGCTAGGATGAGAATTTGGATGAACTAGTTGCAACTAAATGTGGAACCAGGCTCACGCTCTCGCGCTGTTGCCGGTCTATAGCTATCCTAGGTTTGGGTCCAATCTCTTGCAAACCCTAGCCTAGGGAAGCTAGCATTAGGATCAACATCATCGTCCAATTGCGCACCGAGCCCAATCTCTTGCAAACTCGGTCCACAATCTGGATTAGGATAGTTCCTACCCGTCCAATCTCTTGCAAACGGGTATCGGCACGGAATTGCAACCGGAGATCCTAGCATCGGTCCAATTTCTTGCAAACCGATACTTCGAAAATCCGACTCCAACCCAATTCGGATTTCTAGGGCTTCCTATCGAATTGGGATCCAATCTCTTGCAAATCCCAATTGATGTGAATACCTAGCTATCCGTAGTAATTCGATCCCAATCTAATCCCTAATAACAATCCTAGCTCAATTTCTACCAATTCAACACAAATACGAAATTGGGCTTGTAGGGTTCATCCCCACACCCCAAGACGTGGAGACTACTCACTAATCATAGCAATAGCACAATAATTAGCAATGAAATAGACAATGGAATTCATCACAATAATGATATAAACAATAAAAATAGAGTTTTTTGGGGAAGAGAAGTGCAAACCAATGTAGATCTTCAATCAACCCAACAAAAATCCAAGTTTTTCTCTTCTCCAATCACAATTAATAAAGCTAAAAAGTAGACTCAAAAAGCTGCAAAAAATCTGAGAGGTGGCTCCCAAAACTAGGGTAAAAACAGAGCTTAAATAGCCCCAAAAATCGTCTAAAAATCCTGACCAAAATGCCCCTGCACAGCCTGTTTTCCGCAAATTTCGCTACAGGCTGCGCATCGCACTCGGCCGAGTGACAAATGTCGCTCGGCCGAGTGAAAACCCTGTCAATTTTCCAGTAAGTCGGGGGCTTCAGGGGTCTTCAGTTCGGGGGCGGCTCGGCCGAGTGAGTTGTCGTTACTCGGCCGATGGCTTCACTTCACTCGGGCGGACGGGATTTGCCACTCGGCCGAGTGGGTCTTCTGAAGCTCAGATGGCCGAAAAACAGTAACTTCGATCTTTTTGAGGGCCTTCGTCTGGGCGCCACTCGGGCGGACGTGGTATCGTCACTCGGCCGATGTGGTCTCCGTCGCTCGGCCGAGTACACATGGAAATCGTGTCTGAACGGGTCGGCCGAGCAGTGTCTCGCTGGTCGGCCGAGTGGCTCCTCCACTCGGCCGAGTGGGACACAAAAAATGCCCAAACTGGTCGTTTTGGCCTCCTCGTCGCTCCGGCGACGTCCATTCTTCTTCCGCTCCTCTCCAATAGCAAAATACCCCTCGGGGAGGTCGTCGGTGGCCGTCTATCGTGAGCGCATCTCATGATCACTCCAAATCGCGCCAAATCGCCTGAAATGCGACAAAAACAACAAAGCGTGAAAAGCATCGCAATATCGTCGATATATCGTGAAAAACATGATTTGGGCGATCTAAATGGCATGCAAACATGCGGAAAAAGGTGTAAAATAAGGAGTGATCAAAATCCCCCAAGCTTGCCTCTTACTCGTCCTCGAGGAAGATAAGTAAAAAGCGAACCCGGTGGATTCGGAAAACGAAAACGGCGAAAAACGAAAAAAATGAAAAACGAAGAAGAATCAAAACCAAACGAAAATAAAGAAAGAAAGAAAGAATAGGTAGGATGCTAGATCATTTTCTCAGGACGTGGGTTTCACCTACTCTTATAGCATGCACCGAGTGAGAAATACATGTCAAAGAATCTCAATTTTGATATCATAGTAGAATAGTGCAAGTAGAAAATAGAAAACCCACGAACAACGGTATAATCATGAAAAACGGAATGATTTTAAAATTAACATCGCCTAAATCATCTAAAGCGGTATACAAATCTCAGATCACACACTTTTCAATTGAACGCTTTCTATCTGGAGTATAATAGTATCACATCATAGAATAGAGAGAATAGAAAAGTATGGATTTCATGAAATGAATGCTAGGCTTAGATTTCTGGATTTCGTCAAGCTAGAAACAATCTCACTGAGTATAGAATATTACTTAGCCTAGGTTGTCGTGCAATGTCAAGTAGTCGCTCTCTCACACATCAATGGATCTCCTCCCCCAAGCTTATCTATAAGCGTGGTGGCACAAAAATATTTACATCCCCATTTTTATATAGCTCCAAAGGCAAAGAAGGGAAAGAAGAAAGAAAGTAAGCGAGATGGGATCTTTTATTGAGGATTTTTCCTCTTTTCTCCTCTTTTTTTTTCTGCAATAAGCAACATATATACAATGATCCCAACTCAGAGAGAGGTAATGATATACAAGAATGTTTTTCTCTCTTTTATTCTTCTCTTCTCTCTTTTTTTTTTATTTTTGAAATAAGAGATTTGGAGCTAGGAATTAATAGCGGGGGAAATGCCATAAAATAGAATCACTAAGGGGAGATTCACCAATGATTTTAAAAGTAGAGAAGTGATGTTCAAGATTTGTGGAGAAAGAAATAAATATAACTCTCGGCTCACTCTATAAGACATGCACGACAACTTCAGCAGGGTAATCTAATCTACTCAGTTTCGATCACAAAAAAGCTAACTAATCCAGATATATCTTAGCTAATCATCATTCAATCATCCGGAAGTGAAGTGTACAATTCATGCATATAGAAGTGATAAAGGAAAAGAAGTCAGTACTCCAGATATAGGCATTCAATGCGTGAATCTTGGTGTGTTTTCTGTGATAGCATACATATGAATATTCAGGCTCAGCTAATAATAAAATTTCATCCATTTTCATGAGGAAAAAGTGTGGGTTACTATTTCTAAATGTAAAGAAAGCATAGCATATGATATCAGAAATGAAATCTAAGACACGATAAATATAGCATGCATATAGAATAAGCTAACTCCACGTAGACATCATCACAGAAAATTCATCTCTAGCATGAGATGAAAAAAGAAACGAAGTAAAGATAAAAGGAAAAATAGAACTATGCAATGCGGCACACAGGAAAATAGGAAAAACGTGATGCATGGCAAGATAAATGAAAAATAATGAAAAATAAGTGCAAAAGTGAAAAACGGTGTGAAAAATTGAAAATAAAGGTGGCTAAACGAAAAAAAAGAAAGTGAGGACTCACTCCCCCAAGCTAAACGGCACAGTGTCCTCAATGTGCAAGGTGTGGCACACCGAGAGACAAGAAGTGTGAGGGGCAAGTGAGGATGCATGCATGGAAAAATGAAAATAAAAAGAATGACAAAAAAGAAATGAAAATATGATGCGGAAATGATGCATGCACAAACAGGAGTGATATGAAAATAAATACGGCACCAAAAAAAACGCTCCTTCTCTCCCAATAAAAATATATAGATGTGATCAAAATGAGAAACCCAAGTAGATATGATGAGGTATGCACAAAAAGATATGATCAAAAATATAATCCCAAAACAAGTGAGAGGAGGGGGGTGGACAAAAGCGCAACAGGACCCAGCAGAGACGGGCAGCACAACGACAGGAATGGATAAAGGCATCAAGAGTGCCTAAGAAGGCGGTGCCGCGCCGTCTCCGTCCTGAGGCGGAGGTGGTGGTGGTGGTGGTGTGGGCTGCTGAGCTGGGGTGGAAGCGGAAGCAGGTCTAGTGTGTGTGGAAGTGTGTGTGGGAACCTGCTGGGTGGGCTGGGGTACGCGAGGGAGACGCTCCAGCACCTGTGTAAGGCAGTAGTGGATCTGGGGTATCAGGTCGAAGCGTCCAGCCATCGCAGAGACGGTGGAGGACAGGGTCCTAAGGTCTCCTCTAAGACCACTCACCGCCAACTCAAGAGCACGTATGCTCTGCAGTGTAGTGTCGGGCGGGGGTGGGGCAGAAGGACGCACCGGTCTAGGCTGCGCAGGGCGAGGCTGGCGTACGCGTGTGGAGTATGTAACGGGCTCAGCAGGGAATGGGACAAAAGGTGCCGCGCCTGGAAAAGTGGGCCTGGCCTCGGTGTGAGGCCGGGACACCGGCTGGCGAGAAGTGGAGGCAGCGGCAGCAAAGGAGGCGTGCAAAAGAGGCAACGAGGTGGCCAAAGAGGTCTGTGGCACAGAAGTGTGGACAGACGCCACGACACTCTCGGAGAAGACGGCGGCAGTGGAGACAGAGGAATCTCCCACTGGGGCAGAAGTGTGCGGTCCAAAAGGTGTAACCCCAGCGGAGATCATGCTAACCATGGTCTCCATGACCGCGGTGAACGAGGGCTCTCCACTCTCAACAAAGGTCTGCGGGCGATGGGGGAGAGCGGAGCAAAGGGGCTCCACGGACAGAGGGCCGGAGGTGGCAGCGGGAGTGGTGGGGACAGCCTCGGAAGTGGTGACAGTGGTGGAAGTGGGCTCAGCAAGAGTACTCTCGACACAGGCAGAGGTGGGGACAGAAGTGTCAAGAGCAGTGGAAATGTCAGGAACAGGCTGAGAGGCCACAGGGTCGACGGGGTGGGCAGCAGGCTCGGAAGGGTGTGCAGCAGGGTCTGCGGGAGCAGCCTGGGCAGCGTGGGCAGCGTGGGTCTGCTCGGCCTCCTCGGCCTCGAGCACGTAGGCGGCGGGGATGAGGACATCCATCGCCGGAATCCAGTCAACGTGGGCTGGTGCAATCAGAGTCCGAGCAGGGCTCGGGAGAATCATGTAATCGGCCCCATAGGGGCCGTGCAACCAGACCCAGTGACGCTCACCATGCGGACGCAGCATCTTCATCCGGGCCATAACGTCTATCGACAAGGAAGTGGGGCCCGGAACGCGTCGCAGGTCGTCGGGTAGGTCCTCGCCAGTCATCATGGTAAGCAAGGTGATCAGACCGCCGCAGCATATCGGTGAGCGAGCGCCCACCGACACAATGATACGGTCTAGAAACCAAGCCGCAATGTCGATCACGACGGCGGGGACAAGCTCGAGTCCATCCCTAGACAGAGCTCTGGGACGTGTCATCGCGTAGAGCATGTAAAGCTCTGGCGTAGACATCGTGCCCGGCTCATATCTGGCCAAAAAGGTAGTCGCCATGAGGCGCTGGGCAATGCGTAGGCAGGGGTGGACTATGGCCGAGGCCTTGGCCCTACTAGGGTCAAAGGCAGCGTGGTGGCCTGTGATCCGGGCCCAGAAGGCGCCGGCGTCGAAAGAAGGTGGGGGGATGTGGGTAGGGCCGTAACCGCGATCGGCTCCGGGGACGGCGGGCCATGAGAAAAATGCTCTCATCATATCGAGAGTGACCTGGCACTCTCGATCCATGAACCGGAATGAGCATCCCTCATCGGTCCGGGCGATCGAACTCAAAACCTCAAGTGTCGGGCGGGTAAAAGTATCCGCCGACACTTGAAGGAAGTCGCGCCAACCCACGTTGTCGTACAACGTGAGTATCCCCTCAAGTACCCCCAGGCGTCCAAGGTCAGCGAGGTGTGCAAACCTGGAGGGTACGATCGAGCGCTGGGAGATACGCTCGAAGACGGCGCGGTGTGCGTCGTCTCGGAACGTAATCCCGAGCGGCCCGACCAGTGGAGCCGGTGG
Organism: Scilla litardierei; assembly: GCA_030789695.1. Taxonomy (NCBI): domain Eukaryota; kingdom Viridiplantae; phylum Streptophyta; class Magnoliopsida; order Asparagales; family Asparagaceae; genus Scilla; species Scilla litardierei. The sequence goes on from CM061142.1 coordinate 380,053,291, forward strand.
TGGTGGCTGTGGATCGGCAGGGAGAGGCTGTGCGGGCTGTGGGTGCGCTGCAGGCTGTGCGGGGTGTGCGGGGCCTGCAGGCTGTGCTGGGTGTGCGGTGTGTGTGGGGGACGGTGGAGGAGAGTCCTCCAACTCGTGGGAGGGGCCGGCATCATCCGACCGCTTCCGCTTGGCGGAAGCTCTCTTGGACCGCGGCCGTGTCCGGGGCGGCATATCTGCCCCGAGCGCGCGCCGAAAAGTGAAAAGTGCGGCGTGTGCACAAAGAGTGGAAAGAGTTTACCCAAACATGCCGCGAGTGCTAAGCAGTGGAAGCGTGCGAAGTCCGCGCCTCCACGAAGTCCTGAGCAGCCCGTAGAAGCTCCCCTGAGCTCCCCTAAGCTCCAAAAAGCAACCTGCGCATGGAAAAGCGATATCAGCGAGTAATAATCAAAATGTATGGAGCAATAGGGGTATAACAGATAGATATGTGAATTGATTCGGGTTAGGGGTTCGATTAAAACACGGATCCTCAAAAACTACGCAAAAAGAGAAGAAAATGGTGAAAATAAGCGAACCGGAGGTGATCGGAGACGGGGCTGCCGGCGGCGACTCGGGCGGGGTCCGGCGATGGTCGGCCGGCGATGGCAGGCCGAGCGGCGGCGCGCGCGGGCGAGTGGCTGTTGGGCGAGGCGAGATCGGGCGAGGGAAAGCTGAGGGGGCGGGGGCGAAGGGGTTTTTTTCGTTTTCGAAAACTGCGCCCCCCTTGGCTTTATATTAAAAAGTTACGACTCGGCCGAGTGACTTTACTCACTCGGCCGAGCGAGGCAAATAAAAATTTCTCCCCGATATCGCTTCGGCCGAGTGGCTTTGCCATGCTCGGCCGAGTGGAGTAAGTCCATTCGGCCGAGTGACTCAAGCTACTCGGCATAACTCGCCCTAGGAGGGTATCCGTTTCACTCGGCCGAGTGAATATATATACTCGGCCGAGTAGCAGTTATAATGAAATGAGAAAAATAGACAGAGAGTTGGGTACATCAGACTTCCCTCGTTCGTGAGCGGCTCGGCCGGACGAACTTCTGTACTCGGCCGAGTGACTAGTATACTCGGCCGAGTGAGCCTTGCATTCTGCTGTTTGTCTTCGTTTAGGCTCTAAACTCCGTCTTTCTTCCTCCAGTCGATTTCATGCTCCTCCTGAGCGTCGAACGCCTTCTTGGGGCGCTCCTCATTGTCTCGTTCAACCTCCTCATGATGATCTACCTATCTCCTCTCCTGTCAAGAAAAATAGGACCCGTTATCACAAAATTTTTGGTCGGATGACTCAAAACACTAAAAATCTCTAAAACGAAAATAAAGAAAAAGCAAAAATAAAGCAAAAACCGTCGGGTTGCCTCCCGACAAGCGCTCGTTTTAGGTCGTGAGCTCGACCCCCTATAATTTTCAATCAATGCGGGATGTTTGGTGCATATGAGATGCACCCGTCAAACTTTCCGGGGAGCGCGCTTGGATTCGAACGTGGCGGCGTAGCGTTCTCCCGCGGTGGTCTCCTATCTCGAATAGTGTTGGGGGGAGGCTCCCCCAAGCTAGCATTTGCCCCGGTCAACGGCTTAACCGGCGATGCCGATTTCCGTACCGGCGGAGCTTTCTTTGGAGACTTTGATTTCGAGAGCTTGCAGAGCTCTCGAATCCTTGCGACATCAGCGTCGCCTTCATCTTCATCAGCGGAGAAGTCGGGGGAATCATCATTATTGTCTTCATGGCCTAAATCCGGGCCTTCATCAAATTCTTCATCAAAAAGGGCACCAATTGAGTGAGGAATCGCCTCCTTTATCACCTCATCAAGGAGATCCATGTAATCGAGTTCCTCGTGATAAGGCATATGCTTCATAGCCTTAGGAATGTGGAGCTCCACCTCAATGTTTCCGACGTTCAAGGTTAAGGTACCTTCGCGCACGTCGACAATGACTCCGGCGGTGGCGAGGAATGGGTGCCCAAGTATCAATGAGGTGTCTCCCTCCTCCTTAATGTCCATGATGACGAAGTCACATGGCAAGCATATTCCACCCGGGACTTGAAGTGGGATGTCTTCGGCAATCCCCACCGGCCTTGTTATCCGTCCATCGGCTAATTGAATGCGCATGTCGGTGGGTTTCAACTTTGTCCCGGTGTTAAGCTTTAAGAACATGGAGAGGGGCATGAGACTCACACTAGCCCCAAGATCGACCAACGCCTTTTGAAGAGGCACGCCGCCCAACGTGCAAGGAATCCGAAAACTCCCCGGATCTTTAAATTTTGCCGGCTCCTTTTCTCTCTTGGTGAACCAAGAGCCCTCCTCGGCTAGCATGATCTTCTCCTTCCTCTTTCTCCCCGAAATCAAGTCCTTCAAGAATTTGGCATATGTGGGGATCTCGATGATGGCGTCAAGGAAGGGAATATTTAGGCTAACTCCTCTTAGATACTCGAGGAATTTCGCTAGCCTTTTCTCCATTTTCGCTTTCGCTAGTCTTTGGGGGAATGGGACCGGTGGCATGAAGCGCCTCTCCTCAATTAATAGCTCCGCCCTAGATTTCTCCTTGTCTTGTGGCTCCTTCTCCTTTTCAATCTCGACTATCGGCTCAACCGGCTCCAAACTTTCCTCCACGGCCTCCTCAATAGGAATCATGGCGGGGGTGGTGTCCTTCCCGCCTCTAGTAGTGACGGCAACTACGGCGTTGATGTGGCCCGTGTTGCCCCGTGGGTTTTGCTCCGGTTGCGCCGGCAATCTTTGAGTGTTCCGGTTGAGCAACGCTAATTGCTTCGATATTTGAGCCACTACGGTATTGAGAGATTCTTGCCCCGCCTTCAAAGTAGCATTCACCTTATTTTGCTCGACCATGAACGCCTCCACTCTAGTTTCGAAATCGGATCGTTGTGGAGCTTGCGGTGGGTTTTGGTTTTGATTCCTCCACCCTTGATTGTATCCGGGAGGCCTATAAGGTGGGACTTGTTGCTTTGGTTGGAAGTTTTGTTGTGTAGGTCCCCTCGGCGGATAGTATTGTTGTTGGGGTGGTGGTGGTCGAGCTTGATTAGGCGGTTGTTGTGGCGGGTTCAAAGCTCCTTCATTGTTGGCGTAGGAGAATCCCGGGTGATTTCTTACGGCCGGATTGGACCAATAACCTTGGTTCCCCGCAACATATTGCACTTGCTCCAAGGATCCTTCTCCTTGCTCTCCTCCCGAATACATGGCTTGAGATTGGTCTTGCCAATCACTCATTTGGCTTGCCGGCGCGGAGGTGGAAGGGCTTCCTTGGGGCTCCGTGATGAATTTCTCCAATCTCTCCACCACCTTGTGGAGAGAATCAAATTTGCTCGTAAGCTCCGCTACGGCCTTTGCCTCGTAGATGCTAGTCGGCTTTAAGGAGGACGTAGAGTGTCCTCGCTCATCGCCCCATTGTTGGTTATTAGAGGCCATCTCCTCAATTAGGGCCGTAGCTTCCTCGGGAGTCTTTGACAAGATTGCACCATTCGCCGTGGCATCAATAATTTGTTTTGTCCCCGGTTGGAGACCGTTGTAGAAGCTATGCACTAACTCCCAATCTTCTATACTGTGGTGCGGGCACTGGTGCTGCAAATCCTTAAATCGCTCCCAAGCTTCATAGAGCGTCTCATGTGGTCCTTGCTTGAAGGACATGAGAGCGCTCCGGATCTTCACCGTCTTGGATGGTGGATAGAATTTATCAATGAATGCATCCGCCAACCCGTCCCAAGAGGTGAAAACTCCGTCAGCTTGCGTCCTCAGCCAATAGAGTGCTTTGTCCTTTAGCGTGAAGGGGAAGAGGCGCAGTCTGATGGCATCGATCGGGACCCCCGGCATTTGGAAAGTGGCGCACTTCGACAAGAATGATTGGATGTGGTAGTGGGGGTTCTCGTGAGCGTTCCCATGAAATGGGTCTTGTTGCATCAAAACCACCAATCCCGTCTTTAGCTCGAAGTTCTTGTCGGCCGCCAACTCCGGCACGGCGATGGATGACATAGTAGAAGAGGTTTTAGGCCGAAGCCTATCGCGAATAGAAATTATTCTCGCCATTCTCTCCGCCAATTCTTCGGGAGTTTCCCGGTTGGTCATAAACCGCCCTTCCGGATATTGTCTCCTTTCCGCTCTGAGTCTCCGCGCGGTACGTTCGATCTCGGGATCGAATAATAAGGCTTCGGGGTCCGCCGTAGATCTCGTGTACATGCACAGGGAAAACAGAGTTTCAAAGAGATGATTAGTACCGTGGAAGGGTTAGGTAAGAATAGCAAAGGAAATAATAATGGTAAAAGAAATAAAATAAAAAGAAAATAAAAGAAAGAAATAGCTAAGGTGAAAAAGAATCAAACGCAATCGCCTCCCCGGCAACGGCGCCAAAAACTTGATCGCGCCCCGGCGTACACGTCCCGAGGCGACGGTTGTAGTTTTACCGCAAGCGCACGGTATAGCGGCGAGCGGGTATCGAACACAGGGAGGACGAATGACTGTGCTTGCTCCTAATCAACCTGGCTATTTAGAGGGATAATTGCCTTGGGCGATCCTGTCACAATCGTCAGACAAAAGTGCGAAATATCAAATCAAATAGAGAACGCCTAGGGAATGGGGAATCCCCACTACCCACTGTATTTCACAAATGTGGTTCGCCGGTATCGAAATCGCTAGGATGAGAATTTGGATGAACTAGTTGCAACTAAATGTGGAACCAGGCTCACGCTCTCGCGCTGTTGCCGGTCTATAGCTATCCTAGGTTTGGGTCCAATCTCTTGCAAACCCTAGCCTAAGGAAGCTAGCATTAGGATCAACATCATCGTCCAATTGCGCACCGAGCCCAATCTCTTGCAAACTCGGTCCACAATCTGGATTAGGATAGTTCCTACCCGTCCAATCTCTTGCAAACGGGTATCGGCACGGAATTGCAACCGGAGATCCTAGCATCAGTCCAATTTCTTGCAAACCGATACTTCGAAAATCCGACTCCAACCCAATTCGGATTTCTAGGGCTTCCTATCGAATTGGGATCCAATCTCTTGCAAATCCCAATTGATGTGAATACCTAGCTATCCGTAGTAATTCGATCCCAATCTAATCCCTAATAACAATCCTAGCTCAATTTCTACCAATTCAACACAAATACGAAATTGGGCTTGTAGGGTTCATCCCCACGCCCCAAGACGTGGAGACTACTCACTAATCATAGCAATAGCACAATAATTAGCAATGAAATAGACAATGGAATTCATCACAATAATGATATAAACAATAAAAATAGAGTTTTTTTGGGGAAGAGAAGTGCAAACCAATGTAGATCTTCAATCAACCCAACAAAAATCCAAGTTTTTCTCTTCTCCAATCACAATTAATAAAGCTAAAAAGTAGACTCAAAAAGCTGCAAAAAATCTGAGAGGTGGCTCCCAAAACTAGGGTAAAAACAGAGCTTAAATAGCCCCAAAAATCGTCTAAAAATCCTGACCAAAATGCCCCTGCACAGCCTGTTTTCCGCAAATTTCGCTACAGGCTGCGCATCGCACTCGGCCGAGTGACAAATGTCGCTCGGCCGAGTGAAAACCCTGTCAATTTTCCAGTAAGTCGGGGGCTTCAGGGGTCTTCAGTTCGGGGGCGGCTCGGCCGAGTGAGTTGTCGTCACTCGGCCGATGGCTTCACTTCACTCGGGCGGACGGGATTTGCCACTCGGCCGAGTGGGTCTTCTGAAGCTCAGATGGCCGAAAAACAGTAACTTCGATCTTTTTGAGGGCCTTCGTCTGGGCGCCACTCGGGCGGACGTGGTATCGTCACTCGGCCGATGTGGTCTCCGTCGCTCGGCCGAGTACACATGGAAATCGTGTCTGAACGGGTCGGCCGAGCAGTGTCTCGCTGGTCGGCCGAGTGGCTCCTCCACTCGGCCGAGTGGGACACAAAAAATGCCCAAACTGGTCGTTTTGGCCTCCTCGTCGCTCCGGCGACGTCCATTCTTCTTCCGCTCCTCTCCAATAGCAAAATACCCCTCGGGGAGGTCGTCAGTGGCCGTCTATCGTGAGCGCATCTCATGATCACTCCAAATCGCGCCAAATCGCCTGAAATGCGACAAAAACAACAAAGCGTGAAAAGCATCGCAATATCGTCGATATATCGTGAAAAACATGATTTGGGCGATCTAAATGGCATGCAAACATGCGGAAAAAGGTGTAAAATAAGGAGTGATCAAAATCCCCCAAGCTTGCCTCTTACTCGTCCTCGAGGAAGATAAGTAAAAAAGCGAACCCGGTGGATTCGAAAAACGAAAACGGCGAAAAACGAAAAAAATGAAAAACGAAGAAGAATCAAAACCAAACGAAAATAAAGAAAGAAAGAAAGAATAGGTAGGATGCTAGATCATTTTCTCAGGACGTGGGTTTCACCTACTCTTATAGCATGCACCGAGTGAGAAATACATGTCAAAGAATCTCAATTTTGATATCATAGTAGAATAGTGCAAGTAGAAAATAGAAAACCCACGAACAACGGTATAATCATGAAAAACGGAATGATTTTAAAATTAACATCGCCTGAATCATCTAAAGCGGTATACAAATCTCAGATCACACACTTTTCAATTGAACGCTTTCTATCTGGAGTATAATAGTATCACATCATAGAATAGAGAGAATAGAAAAGTATGGATTTCATGAAATGAATGCTAGGCTTAGATTTCTGGATTTCGTAAAGCTAGAAACAATCTCACCGAGTATAGAATATTACTTAGCCTAGGTTGTCGTGCAATGTCAAGTAGTCGCTCTCTCACACATCAATGGATCTCCTCCCCCAAGCTTATCTATAAGCGTGGTGGCACAAAAATATTTACATCCCCATTTTTATATAGCTCCAAAGGCAAAGAAGGGAAAGAAGAAAGAAAGTAAGCGAGATGGGATCTTTTATTGAGGATTTTTCCTCTTTTCTCCTCTTTTTTTTTTCTGCAATAAGCAACATATATACAATGATCCCAACTCAGAGAGAGGTAATGATATACAAGAATGTTTTTCTCTCTTTTATTCTTCTCTTCTCTCTTTTTTTTTATTTTTGAAATAAGAGATTTGGAGCTAGGAATTAATAGCGGGGGAAATGCCATAAAATAGAATCACTAAGGGGAGATTCACCAATGATTTTAAAAGTAGAGAAGTGATGTTCAAGATTTGTGGAGAAAGAAATAAATATAACTCTCGGCTCACTCTATAAGACATGCACGACAACTTCAGCAGGGTAATCTAATCTACTCAGTTTCGATCACAAAAAAGCTAACTAATCCAGATATATCTTAGCTAATCATCATTCAATCATCCGGAAGTGAAGTGTACAATTCATGCATATAGAAGTGATAAAGGAAAAGAAGTCAGTACTCCAGATATAGGCATTCAATGCGTGAATCTTGGTGTGTTTTCTGTGATAGCATACATATGAATATTCAGGCTCAGCTAATAATAAAATTTCATCCATTTTCATGAGGAAAAAGTGTGGGCTCCCCTGGGCTCCCCTAAGCTCCCCTGGGCTCCCCTAAGCTCCCCGGAAGCGTAGCCCAAAACGATCCCCGGAACGATCCCCGGAAGCTCCCCTGGGCTCCCCTAAGCTCCCCAAATTTACCTGCGCATAAAACGAAGAGATTAGCGTGTAATATTCAAAACGTATGGGGCGTTAGGGGTATATAAGATAGAAATTGAAATTAATTTGGGTTTGGGGTTCGTTTAACACATGGATCGTCAAAAAATACACAAAAGAGGAGAAATATGCGAAAAATTGGGTTACCGGAGCTCGGCCGGCGAGGTGACCACCGGCGGTGACTCGGGCGAGGGGCGGCGACGATCGGCCGAAGTTGGGTGGCCAAGCGCCAGCGCGGGGTGCGTGGTTGGGTGAGTGAGCGAGGGCAGCGGGCAAGGGAGATGAGGGGTCGGGCGATTCTGGGTATTGCTCGTTTCGAAAAACGCGCCCCCCCCCCCCCTTTTATAGAAAAAGTTACGACTCGGCCGAGTGACTAGGTCGCTCGGCCGAGTGAACTCAACGGAAAATATTGGAAAATTTCCCCCCTCTAATGACTCGGCCGAGTGGCCTTGCCACCCTCGGCCGAGTGGAGTAAGTCCATTCGGCCGAGTGGCTCAAGCTACTCGGCAAGACTCGCCCTAGGAGTGTATCAGTTTTACTCGGCCGAGTGAATATATATACTCGGCCGAGTGACAATTATACTGAAACCAAGAAAAGAAACAGAGAGTTGGGTACAGCAGACTTCCCTCGTTCGTGAGCCGCTCGGGCAGACGAACTTGTTTGCTCGGCCGAGTGACTAGTATACTCGGCCGAGTGAACCTTGTTTTCTGCTGTTTGTCTTCGTTTGGGCTCTAAACTCTGTTTTTCTTCCTCCAGTCGATATCATCTTCCTCCTAAGCATCGAGCGCCTTCCTGGGGCGCTCCTCGTCGCCTTGTTCATCCTCCTAATGATGGGTACCTCGTTCTCCTCTCCTGTCAAGGAAAAATATGACCCATTATCACGAAATTTTTGGGCGAACGACTCAAAACACTAATAATTTCTAAAACAAAAATAAATGAAAAGTAAAAAATAAAGCTATAACCGTCGGGTTACCTCCCGACAAGCGCTCGTTTAAGGTCGTGAGCTTGACCCCCTTTGATTTTCAATTAATGCGGGATGTTTGGTGCATATGAGATGCACCCGTCAAATTTTCCAGGGAGAACGCTTGGATTCGGAAGTTGCGACGGCGTGTTCTCCCTCGGTGGTCTCTCGTCTCGAATAGTGTTGGGGGATGGCTCCCCCAAGCTAGCGCTTGCTCCGATCCTCGGCTTCACCGGTGACGCCGATTTCCGTATCGGCGGAGCTTTCTTCGGAGACTTCAATTTTGAGAGCTTGCAGAGCTCTCGGATCCTTGCGACATTAGCGTCGCCTTCATCAACTTCGGTGGAGAAGTCGGGGGAATGCTCCATCTTCTCATCTTGGCCTAAATCCGGCCCTTCCTCAAAATCTTCATTGAATGGAGCGCCGATCGAATGGTGGATTGCCTCCTCAATAACCTCGTCAAGGAGGTCCATATAGTCCAGCTCCTCGTGGTAAGGCATGTGTTTCATTGCCTTAGGAATATGAAGCTCCACCTCGATGTTGCCGACGTTCAATGTTAGGGTACCTTCTCGTACGTCGACAATGACACCGGCGGTGGCGAGGAACGGTCGTCCAAGTATTAACGACGTATCTCCCTCCTCCTTAACATCCATAATCATGAAGTCGCATGGCAAGCATATGCCCCCCGGGACTTGTAGCGGGATGTCCTCTGCGATCCATATCGGCCTTGTGATCCGTCCATCGGCTAGTTGTATCCGCATGTCGGTAGGCTTCAATTTCGTGCCGGTATTTAGCCTTAGGAACATAGAGAGAGGCATGAGACTAACACTAGCCCCTAAGTCCACCAACGCCTTTTGTAGAGGGACGCCGCCCAAGGTGCAAGGAATTCGAAAACTCCCCGGGTCTTTGAATTTAGCCGGCTCCTTCTCTCTCTTGGTGAACCAAGAGCCCTCCTCGGCGAGCATAATTTTCTCCTTCCTCTTTCTTCCCGAAATCAAATCCTTTAAAAATTTAGCGTATGTCGGGATTTCCACGATAGCGTCGAGGAAAGGAATGTTAAGGCTAAACCCTCTCAGATACTCGAGAAACTTTGCTAGCCGTTTCTCCATTTTTGCTCTAGCAAGCCTCTGGGGGAATGGGACCGGTGGCATAAAGCGCCTCTCTTCAATCAATTGCTCCGCTCTAGATTTCTCCTTTTCTTGTGGCTCTTTCTCCCTCTCAACTTCAACTACCGGCTCAATTGGCTCTACATTCTCCTCCACGGGCTCCTCGGTAGGAATCATGTCGGGGGTGGTATCCTTCCCGCCTCTAGTTGTAACGGCAACTATGGCATTGATGTGGCCGGTGTTGCCCCGTGGGTTTTGCTCGGGTTGAGCCGGCAATTGTTGAGTATTTCGATTGAGCAACGCCAATTGCTCCGAGATTTGGGCTACAACGGTTGTAAGGGATTCTTGGCCCGCCTTCAAGGAAGCGTTGATCTTCTTTTGCTCGACCATAAACTCCTCCACTCTAGCTTCAAAGTCGGATCGTTGTTGAGCTTGTGGAGGGTTTTGATTTCTCCACCCTTGATTGTATCCGGGCGGCCTATAGGGTGGAACTTGTTGCTTCGGTGGGAAATTTTGTTGTGGAGGCCCCCTCGGTGGATAATGTTGTTGTTGTGGTGGTGGTCGAGCTTGTTGAGGTAGTTGTTGCGGTGGGTTCAACGCTCCTTCATTGTTGGCATAGGAGAAACTGGGATGGTTTCTAGTGGCCGGATTGGCCCAATATCCTTGGTTCCCCGCGACATATTGAACTTGCTCCAAGATCCCTCTCCTTGGTCTCCTCCCAAATACATAGCTTGAGATTGATCTTGCCAATCACACATTTGATTCATTGGTACGGATGTGGAAGGGGTTCCTTGGGGCTCTGTGATATACTTCTCCAGTCTCTCCACCACCTTGTGGAGAGAATCGAACTTGTTTGTCAGCTCCGCTACGGCCTTTGCTTCATAGATGCTAGATGGCTTCAAGGAGGACGAAGAGTGTCCTCGCTCGTCGCCCCATTGTTGATTGTTTGAGGCCATCTCCTCAATTAGGGCCGTAGCTTCATCGGGAGTCTTCGATAGGATGGCACCATTTGCCGCGGCATCAATAATCTGCTTGGTCCCCGGTTGGAGACCATTGTAGAAGCTAAGAACTAGCTCCCAATCTTCAATGCTATGGTGCGGGCACTGATGCTGCAGGTCTTTGAAACGCTCCCAAGCCTCGTAGAGTGTCTCTTGGGGTCCTTGCTTGAAGGACATAAGAGCGCTCCGAATCTTTACCGTCTTGGAGGGCGGATAGAACTTGTCAATGAACGCACTCGCCAACTCGTCCCATGTGGTAAAGACTCCCTCAGCTTGCGTCCTCAACCAATAAAGTGCTTTATCCTTTAATGTAAAGGGGAAGAGACGCAGTCTGATGGCATCGATGGAGACCCCCGTCATCTAAAATGTGACGCACTTTGACAAAAATAGCTGGATGTGGTAGTGGGGATTTTCATGGGCATTCCCATGAAATGGATCCTGCTGCATCTGAACCACTAGTCCAGTCTTCAGCTCAAAATTCTTGTCAGCCGCCAACTCCGGCATCGCAATGGACGAGGTCGTAGAAGAGGTCTTAGGCCGAAGCCTATCGCGAATAGAAATAATCCTCGCCATTCTTGTCGCTAATTGTTCCGTAGTTTCCGGGTTGGTCATAAACCTCCCTTCCGGATCTTGTCTCCTCTCCGCTCTGATTCTCCACGCAGTACGTTCAATCTCGGGATCAAATAATATAGCTTCAGGGTCCGTCGTTGATCTCGTGTTCATGCACGGGAAAACAAAGTTTCAAAGAAGTGATTAGCACAATGGAAGGGTTAGCTAAAAAATAATGAAATAAAACAAAAAGAAAGAAATAGCTAGGGTGGTAAGATCAAACACAATCGCCTCCCCGGCAACGGCGCCAAAAACTTGATCGCGCCCGGGCGTACACCCTTAAGAGCGACCGTGTAGTTTTACCGCAAGCGCACGGCGTAGTAGCGAGCGGGTATCGAACACGAGGAGGTGGTGTTGGTTCCAATCTATCCTAGGTTGGCTCGACTACGAATGTTTTATTGGTGGAGATGGCTAAGGAATGATATAATGGAAATGGTGATGGATGTTGGTGTTGGAGATAGAGAAGTTGGATAAAATATCTATTCAAATACAATATAATTAAATGTGTCTAGGGCTAGGGAATCCCCACTACGGACCGTCATGCATCATTGTGAATAGTGAATCTCAGTATTACTAGACTTGCGTTGAGGTTAACTAGTCGTAACTGAATATAGAACCAAGCTCATGCTCTCGCGCTATTGCCGGTCAGTAGAAACCTAGATTATGGCCTAATCTCTTGCAAACCCTAGCCTAAGCCACTAGCATTAGGATCGACATCATCGTTCAATCGCCCCTCGAGCCCACTCTCGTGCAAACTCGAGTTACGATCTAGGTTGTGATAGTTCGTATTCGTCCAATCTCTTGCAAACGAATATGGGTATAATATCACAATTAAAAATCCTAGCTTTGGCCCAATCTCTTGCAAACCAAATCTAGAGAAATCCAATTGTCAATCTAAATCTAATTTCTAGGGCTTCCCATGATTGGAATCCAATCTCTTGCAAACCCCAAATCGATGGAAATCCCTAGCTATCCATAATAAATCAATCACAACCTAACCTCCTAGCAATTCTAGCAATTTAGAGATTCATTCATCACAAATATGAAATTAGATCCATAGGGTTCATCCCCAAACCCTAGAACAACAAATCTACTCTAGCATAGCAATACGGATATGAGAATCAATAGAAATCATTGCTTGCATACAAAAAGATAGAAAAACAAAGATTCAAATAAAAAGAAGAAAATACTTAGCTTGATGAAGATCTTCAATCCAAAATACAAGCTTTTAGATCCAAGAGGGGGCCTAGGGCATGGCCTAACCTCCAAAATAATCCCTAAGAAAACATGTTGGGAACTAAGAAAACATAATGGGGATCCTCCCTAATGGTGGCTACAAAACCCCTTTTATATCCCCCCAAAACCCTAGCAAATAACCATAGAAAACCCCTCAAATTTGTGTCCAAAAACAGCCCAAACCGCAACTTAAAATCTGGGCCCGCCGTCGACTCGGCCGAGTGGGAAAATGTGACTCGGCCGAGTGGAAATTCCAGCACTGCAGTGTCAACTTGCAGAAATTCTCCAGATTTCATCCGACCTCCGATTGGTACGTTCTTGGAGGCGTTGGAACCGTCATGAAGTCTACTATCCATAAAAAATATGAGAAAAATATTTTGATTGCTGGAATGATAGCAGATTTCAAAAGAGTGGGAGCCTATCTGAAAATCTGGGCGATGCGTGTCCTCGACGTCACTCGGCCGAGTTGACTTCTCTACTCGGCCGAGTGGGATTCTCTACTCGGTCGAGTGACAGATCCTGTAGAAAAACAGTAACTTCGAGGTCCTCAGGGGTCTGTCTCCGGGGGTGGCTCGACCGAGTGGCTTTACTCACTCGGCCGAGGGGCATTTCTTGCTCGGCCGAGTCGAAACCGTCAAAAGCTTGTACATTTCCAGTAAGTCGGCCTCTTTTGATGGAGGATTTTTCATGCCACTCGGGCGATGCGATCTTCTTACTCGGCCGAGTGGGATATCAACCCTCGGCCGAGTGCACGCCCAATTCCTTCTGTTGGAGCGTGTCCGGTCGGGTCGGCCGAGCGGTCTTCTTGCTCGGCCGAGTGAGTGCTCCACTCGGCCGAGTGGCATGCTGTAAATGCCCAATCTTCTCTGTTTCTCCTCCTCGTCACTTCTACGGAGTTCCTTCTTCTTCCACCCGTCTCCCATCGCCGAATAGCCCTCAAAAGAGCCTTGGGTGACGCTCCGGAGTGGGTGCAAGTCCCTTAAGCTCATTTTTGCTCCCGATCGCTCCATATTTCCCGATCGCTCAAGCTCGGGCCAGTGCGTCTCCTCAAAAAAGTATTCTCACATCTGAGCACTCTCATCAAAAAAGTATTCTCTCATCTGAGCACTCTGATCAAAATCTGTGGTCCACGTAGTATAATCCATAGCACCTGATCAACAAAGATAAATACCTGGAGAAAAGATATCAGTGGCACAAAAGAATATAGAAATGATAATAATGGTGGCGGGGGTGAAAATTTCCCATTTTTTTTATTAAAATTTTTTTTTTCGTAGTCTGATCAACCTAATTGTGACAAATTGGCACCCAACGGGAAACACCTCCCCGGCAACGACGCCAAAAACTTGATCACACCCCGGTTACACGTCCCGGAGCGACGGTTGTAGTTTTACCGCAAGTGCACGGTGTAGTGGCGAGCGGGTTATCAAACACAGGGAGGACAAATGAAAGTGCTTGCTCTGAAGAACCTGGCTATTAAGAACAGAAAAGAGAGAATTTGCCTTTGGCGATCCTGTCACAATCGTCAGACAAAATATGGGGATATAAAATCAAATAAAGGACGCCTAGGGAATGGGGAATCCCCGCTACTCACCGTATCTCGTCAATGTGATTCATTGGCATCAACATTGCTAGGGTAGAATGTCGGATGAACTAGTTGCAACTGAATGTAAAACCTAGCTCACGCTCTCGCGCTGTTGCCGATCTATAGCTATCCTAGGTTTGGGTCCAATCTCTTGCAAACCCTAGCCTAGGCAAGCTAGCATTAGGATCAACATCATCGTTCAATCGCGCCCCGAGCCCACTCTCATGCAAACTCGGGCCACGACCTAGGTTGGGATAGTTCCTACCCGTCCAATCTCTTGCAAACGGGTATCGGCATGGAATTGCAACCGAGAACCCTAGTATCGGTCCAATCTCTTGCAAACCGATACTATGGAAACTCGATTCCAACCCAATTCGGATTTCTAGGATTTCCTATCGAATTGGGATCCAATCTCTTGCAAATCCCAATCGATATGAACACCTAGCTATCCGTAGTAAATCGATCCCAATCTAACCCTAATAGCAATTCTAGCAATATTTCTACCAATTCATCACAAATAAGAAATTGGGCTTGTAGGGTTCATCTCCATGCCCCAAGACGTATAGACTACTCACAATTCATAGCACAAATACAAAAATAATCAATGGAATTAACAAGAGAATTCATCACAATATTCAAATATGCAATAAAAATGAGATTTTTAATGGAGAGGGAGACAAACCAATAGAGTTCTTCCAAGAATCCAACAAAAATAAACTTTTCTCTCCTCTCCAATCACAAGAATCAAAACCTAAAAAGTTTAATCTAAAAAGCTGCAAAAAGTAAAGAGAAAAATCTCTCTAACCTAGGGTAAAAACAGGGGTTAAATACCCCCCAAAATCGTCCAAAAAACTGTGACCAAAATGCCCCAGCGCAGCCTGAAAATCGCAATTTTCGCTACAGGCAGCGCGTCGCACTCGGCCGAGTGACAAAAGTCGCTCGGCTGAGTGACAAACCCTGAGAATTTCCAGTAAGTCTGGGTCTTCGGGGGTCTTCACTTCGGGGGTCGCTCGGCCGAGTGAGTTGTCGTCACTCGGCCGATGGCTTCTATGTACTCGGGCGTTCGGCATTTTCCACTCGGCCGAGTGGGTCTTCTGAAGCTCAGGCAGACGAAAAACAGTAAGTTGGCACTTTTTGATGGGCGTCGTCTGAGTGCCACTCGGGCGGACGGGGTCTCGTCACTCGGCCGATGTGGCTTCCGACGCTCGGCCGAATGCACACATGAAACGTGTCCGATCTGGTCGGCCGAGCGGTGTCTCGCTGGTCGGCCGAGTGACTCCTTCACTCGGCCGAGTGAGACACCAAAAATGCCCAATCAGCTTGTTTTTGCCTCCTCGTCGCTCCTGCAACGTTCTTTCTTCTTCTGCTCCTCTCCCATAGAAAAATACCCCTCGGGGAAGTCGTTGGTGACACTCTGGAGTAGGCGTATCAGGGGATCACTCCAAATCGCTCCAAATCTCCTGAAATACGACAAAAACAACAAATCGTGAAAAGCATCGCAATATTGTCGATATATCGTGAAAAACATGATTTGAGCGATCAAAATGGCATGCAAAAATGCGGGAAAAAAAGTGTAAAATATGGAGTGATCAATGAACGACCCATGTAGTCAGCCGTAAGCTAAGGAGGCAATCCCTTGCCACTGAATAACCTATGATTGTTGTCGGTCAAAAGCCAAGGGACCACAACCCTCGCAACCAAACGACCCATGTCATCAGCTGTAAGCTAAGGGGCCAATCCCTTGCCACTAAACGACCCATGAATATCGTCGGCCATAAGCCGAAGGGGCCATATCCCTCGTAACCGAACGGCCCTTGATTATCGTCGGTCGTAAGCCAAAAGGGCCACGCCCCTCATAACCAAATGACCCTTGTCGTCAGTCGTAAGCCAAGGGGCCAATCCCTTGCCACTGAATGGCCCATGATTGTCATCGGCTGTAAGCCAAAGGGGCCTCACCCCTCGCAACTGAACGACCCATATCGTAAGCCGTAAGCCAAGGAGCCAATCCCTTGCCACTGAACGACCCACGAATATCGTCGGTCATAAGCTGAAAGGGACATGCCTCTCGCAACCGAACGACCCTCGATTTTTGTCAGTCGTAAACTGAAAGGGCCACGCTCCTTGCAACCGAACGACCCTTGTCGTCAGCAGTATGACAAGGGGCCAATCCGTTTCCACTGAACGATCCATGATTATCGTCGACCGTAAGCCGAAAGGGCCTCACCCCTCGCAACCGAACGACCCATGTGTTGGATCTGGATCCTAGCCTAGAGGGGGGTGAATAGGCTTATAAAAATATTCTCGTGCAACCCATGAGAAAACACACGCAATTAAAATCACAAGCAAAGTAAATAAGAGGCAATCACAGAGTATGCACAGATTTACCCTGGTTCGGTCATATCAACGACCCACGTCCAGCCCCCAAGCAAATACTAGCATTAATATGTTCCTTCTGTACATCTACAATGGGGTCCTAGTTCCAACTCTCTATCTAGACTGTACCACACTCAACAAAGTGCAGAACCATATCAACCTAGTAAATGCGTATCTTGACTGCAACAACACGTCAAGACCCTCTTGTCTAGCCACAACCAGACAAGTCCCCAAATGACACAAAAGTGGTAAAGTTTTACCTACAAAGATCTGACTAACTACTACACAAAATAATAAACAAGAGTTTAGAAAGCTCAGTTTGTGTAGCAGTGGTCGTCTTCGTCAATCGGCACAGGTCAGAAGTAATCTGACAAGATGTAGATGTCTCTCGACAACTCAAGTTGCAGCACTAAACTCTCTGGAAGTTGCAGCCCCCTTGATGCTAGCGAGTTGCGTATTGTTTCATGTGTTTGGCTTGTGAACAATGGGTCGATGTATGCAAGGGGATGTTGATGTAATGTGCTAGCAACGGTTGCTAAGCAACCCAAAGTAAATGCAGTCTAAGTCTTCAACCAAGTCTCGGCTAGGGTGAAGAATTTGTCTTGCAAAAATTCGGTAGGCTCTTTAAATCTTGCGGCTCTTGGGATCTGTTGGGAGGAATTCGGCCTGCTGCTCTTCTTGGTGAATTTGTATGGAAGATATTAAAATCAAAAAGGATTCGGCTGGCAGCAAGACACCAACGAAATAATGCGGCCTTGAGATCCTCTGGTCTGTGCTTCGAGATTTTGCAAAGGGATGAACCAAAACAATTAAGGCATGTCACTTTCTTTGTTTGACCTGCAAAATAAAAAAACAGAGGCAAGAGTTAGTTATTAAATAATATATGTTTGAGAATTGTTGGAAGAGAATTAACCATGGCAACAAGCCATGGTGATTTATTTATAAAAATCACTTAGGCAACCCAAAAGACTAGGATATCAAAAGTCTCCACCACTTAATGTGGTGGAGTAAATGGGTGGATAAGTGGTGGGGAGGCCAAAGGCCTCCCCCCACTCATAACACTTCCTTTTATCCATCCATTACTTTGATCTTAGCGTATAAGGCTAAAAAGGGGTGGATACTTCTGGATCCTGAGTAATTGTGTTTGCCTCGTTAAAACCTTAGCTATGGAAAATCCAGTGGGAAAAACCAACAGCTTAAGGGAAAAGAGTGCAACACACAGGTTACTCCCCGTCATCCGTAAAAGCTTCAGGCTTGTAGGTCTTTCAGTTGTCTCATACCAATTCCTTTTACAAGTTTTACAAAAATACATTTTGGTAAAGATTTGGTAAAAAGATCAGCTAAGTTGTTGCAGGACTGGATCTGCTGAACTTCAATCTGCTTGTCCTCCTTTAGCTCATGTGTCCAGAAAAACTTGGGAGATATGTGCTTCGTCCTGTCGCCCTTGATGTAGCCCTTTTGAAGTTGAGCAATGCACGCAGCGTTGTCTTCAAATAGGATAGTAGGCTCCAAATCACCGGTCTTCAGGCCCGTGGATTGAAGAATGTGGTGGACGACGGATCGTAGCCAATAACACTCTCTGCTTGCTTCATGGATCGCAATGAGCTCCGAATGGTTGGATGACGTAGCTGTTGTGGTTTGCTTTACCGATCTCCAGGAGATAGCAGTACCTCCGTAAGTAAACACAAAGCATGTCTGTGATTTTGCCGTGTGTGGATCTGAAAGATAACTTGCATCGGCATAACCAAACAATTTGGGGGAGGTACCTCTCTGGTAGCAAAGTCCCAGATCAATTGAACCCTGGAGGTATCGCAAAAGATGCTTTACTCCGTTCCAGTGGCGCTTTGTAGGCACTGCACTGTGTCTGGCTAGGAGATTAACTGTAAATGCTATATCAGGACGCGTACAGTTAGCCAGATATAGAAGTGCTCCAATGGCTCTGAGGTTGGGTACTTCAGGACCCAGTATCTCCTCTCCCTCTTCCAGAGGCCGGAAGGGGTCCTTATGTACATTTAGTGATCTTACGACCATATGAGTACCTAAAAGATGACATTTATCCATATGAAACTTACGTAGAAGTTTCTTTGTATAATTAGATTGGTGTAATAGGATTCCACCTCTTAGGTGTTCTATCTGTAAGCCAAGACAATACTTTGTTTTGCCTAGGTCTGTCATTTCAAAAGTATGTTTTAGGCTTTCAGATATCTCATTGATCTCTGCAGGAGATCCTATGAGATTTAAGTCATCCACATATACTGCTATGATGACGAATCATGTTCCTGTTCTTTTGATAAAGATACACGGGCAGACTTCATTATTCGTGAATCATTGCTGTGCAAGGAAATCACTAAGTCTGTTATACCACATCTTTCTCGATTGCTTTAGACCATATAATGATCTATGCAGCCTTACAGAGAATACGTCCCGAGGTATCTCTTTCATCTCTGGTGGTAGTTTAAACCCATCAGGAAGTCTCATATAGATATTTTTATCTATATCGCAATATAGATATGCAGTCGCAACGTCCATGAGCTGCATTTCTAGGCTTTCAAGAGAAGTTAGGCTTATTAAAAATCTGAATGTGATCGAATCCATGACCGGGGAATACGTATCTTCGTAATCAATCCCTGGTCTTTGGGAAAAACCCTGGGCTACAAGGCGTGCCTTGTAGCGAACGATCACTTTATTTTCATTTCTTTTTCTTATGAAACCCCACTTATATCCCACAGGCTTTACACCTACTGGTGTTTGGACTACTGGTCCAAAGACTTTGCGTTTCAAGAGTGAGTCCAGCTCTACTCTTATTTCCTCGTCCCACTTTGGCCAATCATCTCTGCGTTTACATTCTGCTAGAGATCGTGGTTCGACGTCATTGTCATATTCAATGATGTGAACGGCAATATTGAACGTAGAATCGTCGACGGCGACTGTGCTATTTCTGTCCAATACCTCTCCAGTACGTGCAAAATTTAATGATGTTTCTCCTATTGTTTCCTCTGCAGGGGAAATAAGGAGGGGATAAGTAGCTGGTCTGAGCTCAGCATCCTGTGGAGGGATAATCTTATTATCTCCAGGAGTCTTCCTCTTTCGAGGAAATTTATCATTTGAACCTGGTGGGCTCCTCTTTTCAATTGAGGTACAGATAATTCTGCTGCAGGTGGATTGCATCCATCTATGAGGATGTCAATCATAGCTGGTGTATTAGCAGCAGGAGCGTATGAACGGACAATCTTCTAGTTGTCCGTGAACTTATCCTGCAAAAGATGTACTGTATTCTGAATGTGAAGGATCTTCAGGATCTCATCTTCACACAGATTAGTACGTGGATCATATAGGGACAAAGACTTCTGGTCCTAACTAATGGTCTCAGTAGCTTCAGGCTTCTTAGACTGTGTGCCTAGTTTAGGAAAAATTTTCTCATCAAATTCACAGTCAGCAGGGGTTTAAGGTATCTGATAATAGAGGGTGAATCAAACCCAATATTGATACCTAGACGACGCTGAGGACCCATTTTGGTCCTCTAAGGTGGTGATATTGGGACATATACCGCACAACCAAACACTCTCAAATGAGAGATATCTGGAGGTGCACCATATGTAAGTTGCATCGGGGATAATGTATGACCTCCAGAGGGTCTTATCATAATAAGTGATGCGGCATGTAAACTAGCATGCCCCCAAGCATCCACCGGCAATTGGGATTGCATAAGCAATGGGCGTGCAATCCATTGGAGTCTCTTTATAAGGGAATCAGCTAATCCGTTCTAGGTGTGAACATGTGCTACAGGATGTTCAACTTCAATACCCGTTGCCCGGCAATAGTCTTCGAAGACTTGTGAAGTAAATTCATCCGCATTATCAAGATGTAGTTTCTTGATATGGTTATCAGGAAAATGAGCATGCAACCTTATTATTTGTGCCAATAGCTTTGGAAAAGCTAGGTTGCGGGTGGACAAGAGGCACACATAAGACCATTTGGTTGATGCATCAATCAGTACCATGAAGTACCGAAATGGGCCACTTGCAGGGTGAATAGGCCAACAAATGTCACCAAGGATTCTCTCAAGGAAGCCAGGAGACTCTAATCCCACTTTCAGGAGGGAGTGTCTTGTTATAAGTTTTCCCTTGAAACAAGGTGGACAAGGAAATTCACCCTTATGAAGAATCTTCAGGTTCTTCAATTTGTTTCCACGGGATTCAGTGATGATGCGTCGCATCATTGCTGATCCAGGGTGACCAAGTCTATTGTGCCAGAGTTGGAACTCTGGCAGTGATTGGCACGTCTGGTGCTCAGTCATATTGGCTTCAATTGGTTGAATGTATGTATGGTAGAGACCCGACGGGAGTCCCTTGAATCGCTCGCAGATGATCTTCTGGTCATCTTTTTGACGAGTTACATACAGATATTCAACCTTATTTTCATCTCTGGGTTCTAAGTGATATCCGTTTAAATGGAAGTCCTTGAAACTTACGAGATTCCTATTTGATTTAGAAGAGAATAATGTAATTTTTATTTGAAGTCTTGTGTTATTTGGGAGCAATATAATTGCTTCACTAGGTCCTTCAATTATTTGGAACAGTCCTGAAATTGTGATAACAGGACCGTCATATTTATTTATGCTATTAAAATAGTAATGTTCGCGAAGGATTGTTGCGTCGAGGCACTGTCCACTAGGCACTCATACTTCTTCTATATAAGCAAAAACAAAATTTTATTTGAGTAAAATGTAGACGACATTCAAAAATAAAAGTTCGTACTAAAGCAAATAAAAGATGAAGATACATCGAATTTTAAATGCATAGATAAAGGATGATGCTCAATCGAGCATGCCGTTGTTCCCGAAGTCTTTTGCAGTAAACATTGTTGGGGGCTGCACAACCGCCAAGTTTGTTTCAAGAAGAGACTTCTGGCTCGCCTGGTATAGATCCTGGAGGTGGCAAGGAGTGCAGCAGTTTCTGGACCAATGGCCAGTCATGCCGCATCTATGGCATTTATCCTCCCAGTTCTTCTTAGGAAGTGACACTTGGTTGGTGTCGCTTCCATGTGAAGTTTCTCTTTCCCTTATTGTTTTTGTTTGTTTGGGGAGGTGCACCTCTTGGTTGCTTCATTACAGCTTTCGCTTTGTTGTTTTTAGCCTTCTTCTTGTTTTTCCACTTCTATGGAGAAACGTGGTGGGCTTCAGGGATATGGACAGTGCCAGCTGGACGTAAATTATGAGTGGCGAGCAATAAGTCTCGATTCTGCTCTGCCCTAAGTAGGCATGAGATCAGATCAGAGAATTTCATGAAGTTGCGTTCACGATACTGCTGCATGAGGATTGCATCTTTCTCGTGAAACGAGGTAAATGTCTTTTCCAACATGCGTTGTTCTGTCACTTCTTCACCGCACAACTTCAGGCGTGAGGTGATGTTATGAAATGCAGAATTATACTCAGCGACGGACTTATAGTCCTGAAGTCTGAGGTTTTCCCACTCATAACTGGCACGCTGTAATATAACATCAATTTGATGTTTATACCATGCCTCCAGCGATGTCCACAGTTCCTTTGGGTCCTCTACCGTTAAGTATTCGGCCTTTAAGGTCCGATCTATATGTTTCCTAATGTACATTATGGCTTTCGCCTTATCTACATCGGAGACAGTGGTAGGAGTGCTGCTGCTAGATGTAGCAGAAGCATCGGCCGCTGCTGGGGCCGATGAAGAAGCCAAAATGGACCCAAGGAGGGCCATCGAACGCAAGTGGAACTTCAGGTCCACTCGCCAACTCAGGTAATTTTTCCATGCAGAGTCAATGACTTCGAAATCGACGCTTGCTAATTTTGCCATTTTATCTACGCAATTTAAAATAAGCATGAATTAATTAAAATTGAAATTCACTCATTAAAAATTAAAATAAGTAAAATGTGGGGATCGGCCAGATACCCAAATAAATACAAAGTCCAAAGTCCAAATATACAGTCCATAAACAAAAGAAAAATACAATTTGGAAACCCAGAATGGGTCCCTATATTTTCCAATTTACGTCACCGTCTTCAGTTGTCGGTACACCGGTCTTTGGAATAAATATATATAATCCTCACTTACAAATTCTCTCAAAAAGAAAATAAAATTGCAAGGAATATAAAGGGTATCAAATTGTCCTATCCCAAAAAATCACATTTTAGCTTATACAAATATCCACGCAGTTTATAAATGCTATATGCACAAAAGAAACAACCACGCATGTATATAACACATGCATATATTAAATGGAAAAATAGGCTAGAAAATATAATAATCTCTCAGACCACGGGGAGACGTCATACACCGTTAGGTTAGTTTACTAACGACAGAGCGGTCGCAGGATCCTTAAGATAATTATATTTTGAAAAAAAAAATCCTAATATTCCATAATTTAAAATAATGCAATAGTGTTATAAGTTAAGCAATATGACAGGACAAACCCATAACAAAGAAATAAATTAAATTAATAATTTGAATGGGGCTGCATGCCCATAAATATTAATCTATGTAATATTTCATTTATATTTGGGCTGCAGGCCCATTTGCCAAAAATCAACAAAGTAAATATTTCAATAAAATCTACTAGGCTTCTGGCCATAAGAAGTCAAATTTTAAAAAAAATTGTTAACATTTGGGCTGCAGGCCCAGTGTGAAAATTTTAATTAATACATTGAAGATTGCAATAGGAATTACTGGACTTCAGGCCCGTATTTGGTAGGCAAAAATATATTAAGTACACAAAATTTACTGTGCTTCTATCCCAAAGAATGTATATGCATTTGTGACAGATGGGCTTCAGGCCCAACAAAAAGGCTAAAGATTTTATTTTAATTTAAACAGAATTAGCCTTTAAACCCATTTTTAGGTTGTGGAATGCCAAAAACCCCCAAACCAGAGGATGACCCCTCAACATCCAAAAAATACCCTAACCACTGTTAAACCCCAATCCCCCTCCCCTCTATTTCAGTGAACAGCGCAGGCAGAGCCCCCCCCCCCCCCCCCCCCCCCCCCCCCCACCCTCGACTGGGTGGGCGGAGACGGCGAAGCCCCCCCCCCCTGTCTGGGGGGCACAGGCCGGAAAACCCCTTCAGCTTGGGAGGGGGGCGGTGTCGGAAGGCCCCCCCCCCCCCCCCCCGCCTGGGGGGGATCGCCGGAGGAACCCCCCCTGCGCCTGGGGTGGGTCGGTGCCCTGGAACAGAAGAACACCCCTGGGGGGCTGCATCGGAACCCCCCGGTCGGGGGGAGGGGGCAGGGGCGGACAAAAGACCCCCCCGGGGGGCTGCGTCGGACGGCCCCCGTCGGCGGGGGGGGGGACAGAAGACCCCCCTGGGGGGGCTGCGCCGGAATATTTCCCCCCTGCCTTGGGGGGGCGGTGATCGGGAGACCCCCCCTTTAGGGGGGGTGATGGGGGCAAAAACCCCGCCGTCGGCGGGGGTGTGGGTGGGAAGAACCCCCCCTTACGCAGGGGGGTTGTTTGCGGGTTTTTTTTATTTAATTAATTTTATTTTGTATATTATCAATATTCTGATATTGTATATAGCAGATTTGAAACAAGCCTAAAATAAGTTGTTAAAAAATCATAGCTAAGTGAAAATTTTGTTTATAGCTATACGGGATCAACAGATATTACCTCTAGATTAAAAATCTAGGGAAGATCGAAAAACCAGAAGATCCGTAGAGAGAAAAATTCCACGCTCCGAATACGCCTAAGAGGAACGCCGCAACGTACAGCCGCAATCAAAGATTCCTTCGAGCGTAACAAATTAGAAGAGCGTAACAAAGAAGGGATGGAATTTTTGCGGGGAGAAAAGCTCAAAATAGAAGAGCCAAAAGTGCCGATAACGTGTTTGAGAATTGTTGGAAGAGAATTAATCATGGCAACAAGCCATGGTGATTTATTTATAAAAATCACTTAGGCAACCCAAAAGACTAGGATGCCAAAAGTCTCCACCACTTAATGTGGTGGAGTAAATGGGTGGATAAGTGGTGGGGAGGCCAAAGGCCTCCCCCCACTCACAACAATATAGAATTTTGATACATTTCCTTCTCTTTCTTGTTTCATGCTGCTTGCGTCCCGTGCCCTTTTATTCCCAATGCTAATTTATTTTATCCCTCCTTGTTTTGGTGTAAGTGCCTGTCAAACAACAAACTAAGGGGAAACTAAAAATGAGTTACAGATTCAATAAGAATGCTAAATGAATTAAGTGGAGAGAGAATCAAACACATAAAATTGCAACCTGCTAAACTAATTGAGTGGAGAGAGAAATCCTTAAACAAATCAACATTAAAAGCTTAACGAATTTGGTGTCCCATTAACTTTGTGATTCAATCAAATTGTTCAATCAAATTGTTGCATGCACAGACTTTTATTCCTCTATCAATTTATTGCATGTCTGCAATTGTAAGTGGGGTCGACCATGCTTTCATCTTGGGAATCAAGTATACACACTAGTCAACAATTTCGACATGAGAGAGTCTAACTTTGCGGCTTACTCCTTTCGGCTTTTGAATTGATTTTGTTGCTTTTGATTCCATTAGCCTGCGTATAACTTGTTCCCTGCCTGCATCAATCAAATCGAATATGAGAATTAAAATAATCACACAACTATTACTTTTCTTTTGCAAGGGTAGGAGGAAGTTTGTTGCATGCAGATTGTGTGGCCTCCTCAATTAATCTCTCTTCTGGGTGAAAGATGTTTGCCTCGGAGAGAACAACGTTTTGGCTTGTAGTTTGGTTTGGAGAGGTGGGTCAATAATTACGGCTTGACACCTTGGAGAGGAGTTTGAACATTACGGCTAAGGATAATAGAACTTAGGGTTTTGGCCTTGTATATTTCGGCAAGGGGTATTGGACTATGAATCTTTTTGGCCGAATTCTCCTTCCTCCTAATTTTTGTGTATGCCGCATGCTTATATAGGAGAGGGTGCTAGGGTTATGGTGCGGCAAGAGGATTTGATACAATCTCCAATAATTGATTTGTTCTTATCTCAATAGATCCCTCTAATTGATATTTGAATTGGTATAGGGATTGACTCAATATTCTCTAGATATGAATATAGATCGCATCTCTTCTCCATTTGACTTATTCCATCTTGCTTTGTGAATAGCTCTTAGGCCAAGTCCAATTGCTATGCGTATAGCAATTTCTCCATCTCTTTGACTTAGTCATCGTTTGAATATTTACGTCTTTTCCATTCCTGAAACACACTTAGCACACACGTTAAATAGTACGTACATATTTGTTATCATCAAACTAGAGATCCTAGATCGTTGCTTCCAACACCATGTCGTCAGCTGTAAGCCAAGGGGCCAATCCCTTGCCACTGAACGACCCACGATTGTCGTCGGCCGTAAGCCGAAGGGGCCATGCCCCTCGCAACCGAACAACCCACACCACATGGTCCATAACTTTGGGATCATCCCTACTAGGCAAAAGTGCCCGACACACCAACGACCCAAGATTAGTCGATTTTGAAAATAAACCTCGAGTCGTTGAGGGGCCATATACGTGCGTTCATTTACATATGGAGATAAGAAACTCAAAATTCTTTTCATTTATTAGTCGAAAAGTTACATGTAATCTACTTTGAAGCAGTCTTATAAAAACAGTAAAAAAAGATTAATACTCTAAGAGGAATGGCAGCTGCCCGACGTAAAAACATTCTGAAACGTTTGCAACGTCGTAGTGAACCTGGATGTAAGCTCAACTTTATGAGTCTCGGCTGATCTTTCCAAATCAGCAACTTGAGCTCGAAGCTCGATTGCCTCCCTATTCAAAGCCTCTAAGTCAGCCTGGAGCTGGGATCTCTCCCTCCCCCATTGGACCTCAGCTTCTTGCTTAACAGAAGACAAGGGTGCAAAGCTCTCATTGGCCTCCGTGGCTGCCCACTCGGCCCCTGCTTTGGCCATGCGTGCTCTTCCCAAGTCCTCTTCCATCTTCTTCATCTGAGCCTTGAGCTCAGAAACTTTCTACTCAGTGGCCTCCACCCGATGATGCCCGTCGACTATATTGACGGCCCGACGACGTAAACCCACACCAAAGATTAACATCTGTGGACGATGTTGGTTTGCAGGGGCGATAACTTAAATCAAAGGTAAAGTTGCAAAAAAAATCAACCTGGTAGCTGCAACCCATAAAGAAGTTGCCATCCTCTCGATGTCAAGCCCCTAAAAGAACTCGAGATCGCAAGGGAGAATGGATTTTTCCACTAGTCGAGAGGTCGTCCCAAAATCCAAGAGGACCGACTCCTCCTTCCCAATAACAAATTTAGGCTGATGAGGTTTGCCTCTAACATCCCCCGAAGAGCCAGTCGGGAGTTGATTCAACATCAGAGCTTGATTGAACTCCGAAGGGATGGGACCAACCAAGGGAGTCAGAGGGTCGATACAACCCCATGGCCATTTATCTTGGTGATGACTCGTGGGTGGTTTGGCTGCCCCCTGAGGATTAGGTGGAGCCAACATTTGACCCACAACACTTGGAACGATGAGCCACTACTGTTGGATATTGGACTCCCCGGATTTGGTTTTGGATGATGAACAAACATAAATATAACGTGAACTAACACTTTGTGAGCGCAGTTATAGAGATCGTCGCCAAATTCATATGAATATCAATTACGACGTCTCAAGACTTCTCAAAGCACGTGATCGTATGCCTAAAGCTTCGTTGAAGCTTATGGACCTTTTTAGAAGTCATGAAGATTCGATTGAAGCCTTTGAAGATGGTATCGTCAAGTTTTATTTATAGTCTTTAAGCTTCTTTCGTAGAATGTTAAGCCTTGAGTAGGTCTTACGGTTTAAATCTTCATAACGCTCATATCTTAGCTCTAGGATCTTAGTAGAAGTCCATACAATCCTTCCCGAAGCTTCGCGCTTCGATTCGCGACTTCTTGTGCATGTTAGTTGGTTCAAGAAGAAGAACTGACCGACCAGATGGTGATCTAGTCGGTCGGTAAAGCTTCTTGGACCGACTAGTTCTTCTCAGTCATTTTCAAGCTCTTTACTGTTTACAGTTAGTCGGTCTAAGTTGACTCACCGACCGACTAGTTTGTGAACTAGTCGGTCAGTGATGCTTCTGTGACCGACTAGTTGAGCTTTCCCTGTACATGCACTTTTGAGCCTATGCTACTGTTTATCATTAGTCGGTATGTGTTCATTGATCGACCGACTAGTTGATAAATTAGTCGGTCAACTTTCCTTCTTGGACCAACTAGTTTAGTTTTACTGTACATACCAATTTTTCACCTAACTTACTGTTTATTGTTAGTCGGTCTATGCTCATTTGGCGACCGACTAGTTGGTGAATTAGTCGGTCAACATTTGTTCTTGGACCGACTAAGTCTATTTCTGCTCAGACTTCTGTTTTATCTGTTAGTCGGTCTCAGTTGAGTGACCGACCGACTAGTTGTGAAACTAGTCGGTCAGCTACTCTTCTTGGACCGACTAGTTCCTTATGTCTGTGCTTTAACCTTTTCTCTGTTCACTCATTAGTCGGTATACGTTAATTGACCGACCGACTAGTTGATGAACTAGTCGGTCAGTGGTTGTTCTTTGACCGACTAGTTGGGTTCAGAAAAGAGCCGTTGGAGCTTTAATTGAAACGTTTTTCTCTCTCTCTCTATCCTCTATCCTATAAATAGTTGTTAGGCTGCATTCATTGCAGTCAAGGCTGATATTATTGCAAGTTTAGAGATCAAGAGAAATCATTCCAAGCTCATTCAAAGCTCATTCATTCCATTCAATAATCTCTCCTCACTCTTACTTCCAAAGAGAGATTCATTGAGTGTGAAGCCTTCCAAGCCAAGTGCTTGATTCTAGGTCACCAACATCCCCAAAGCTCTCCATCACTGATCTACATCTTGGAGCTAGGGTTTGGTGTCATCTCTTCTTCCTCAAAATCATCCTTGCCCTAATTCGTAAGCATTACTCAAGGCATATGTATTTTGTCGGTAAGAAGTTTCTTATTTCATTTCAATTTCATATTGTAAGTTTCACTCTCAGTTGTGAGAGTGTGGTTGTGATCCCGGGTTGTGGGAGTCACAAATTGCATTTTGTATTATTTGACTTGTGGAGGATTTTCACAAGTATTTCATAGTGGAAATCTTGAGTTAGGGTTTCTAACTCAAGTATCCGGAGGGGATCCGGGTGGTTGGGACGTAGGATCACCGGGAACAAGTCGGTAAGACTTGGGTGGATCCGAACCCAGTAATATCTATTGTTAGCATTGTTAATTTTGTTGTTATCTTCAATTTAAGCTTCCGCAAATTGATTTGGTAGTTGTTTGCACGATAATTAGGAATTATACTCCTCGTTATTTTTAAAGTATTATTCACCCCCCCCCTCTAGTACTTGTGCAGGACCTTGTAGGGCATTACATTTGGTATCAGAGCCAGATACTTAGCTATGTCTGCCAACGACAACAAGACCGTGCGTCCACCTTCCGACTATGGCACCTTCAGGAACCGTGAAGGAGCATCTTCGGTGATGGAAGGACATTCCTCAATGAGGCCTCCATTCTTCAACGGTACCAACTACGGGTACTGGAAATGCCGGATGGAAACCTTCCTCCGGAGTGCATCTCTATGGAGGACCAAGATGAAGGAATACGTCGAGCCCGCCGAAGAAGACTTTGAGAAATGGACAACCGCAGAGGTCGCCGCGGAGGTAAGCAATGCCAAGGCAATGAACGCCTTGCAATGCGCATTGGAGCCCGAGGACTTCAATAAGATATGCACATGTAAGAGTGCATATCAAATTTGGAACTCCCTCCTCATTCTACACGAAGGGACGAGTAGGGTAAGAGACTCTAAACTCGTTGTTGTTAACAAGGATTACGAAATGTTTCATATGCAACAGGGCGAGATGATGAAGGAGTATTATGCTCGCTTCGTCGACATCATAAACGAGTTGGAGGCTCTCGGCAAATCCTACACCCAAAAGGAGAAGTGTTCGAAGCTTATCGAAGGACTTCCTTCTTCTTGGGAAAAGCGTACCTTCGCCATCGAGGAAGGTAACGATATGAATAAGTACACCGTAGTTCAACTAATGGGTACTTTAATGTCATACGAGATACACAAGGATAGCAAGCTAAAATTGCAGGAAAAGATGAAGTCCTACCTAAAGCAAGACGAGCCAAAGAAGAAGGCTATTGCTTTTAAGGCCGCTCCATCCACATCCACATCAACCGATGATGAAGACTCGGAAAACGAGTTGGACTTGGAGTCCATGGCACTCATGGCCAAGAAGTTCAACCGTTTCTTCCGAAAAGGTAACTATAAGAACAAAGCTAAATTTGGTTCTTCTAACGCCTCCTCTTCTCCTTTGTGTTTCAAGTGCAATAAGCCAGGACACATGAAAGCGGAGTGTCCACTAAACAAGCAAAAGGAGAAGTGGAAGGCTCCAAAGTACGACAAGTCCAAGAAGTACAAGAAAGGGAACAAAAAGGGACTTGTCGGAGCAACATTCACCGACTCCGAGGATTCCTCAAGCGGAGAGTCAGACGATGAGCAAGTGGAGCAAGCGCACATGTGCTTCATGGCAAGAGAGGAGCATGATCAAGGATCCTCCTCTTCCGATGATAGTGACGATGAAAGCGATGAGGTAACTATGGATGACCTTAGGAATGCAAATTCTCAATTATGGTCTAAATACACTAAATTAGTAAATAGATATACTAAAGTAAAAGATGACCTAGCTAGCATTCAAACCTCGCCTATGACTATCATCACCAACAACGACACCGTTGTTGAAGAGTTAAGAAATGAGATTGTTAATCTCAAATCTAAACTTGAACATGTTAGCATTGAAGATCCGGAGATAGCGGATTTAACTTCTCAAAACTCGACTTTGAGTATTGAGAATGAGAATCTTAAATCTCGTGTTTATGTGCTCACATCGCAAGTATCCAACTTGGATACTTCTATGCGTTCTCTCACCGAGAAATATGAGAACACATTAGGCCGAATTAATAAATTCAATAAGGGTAAGGACCATTTGGATAAAATCCTAAGTGACTTACTTCCGGCCAATCACCACATTGGCTTGGGGTATACGATGGGATGTTCATCCAAATCAGCCACTACTTTTGTTAGGCCAACTTCCGGTGACTCAACGAGTGGTAGCAAACACTCTATTGGTAGTTCTTCTACCAATGGTGCTTCCACATCGTCCACACCCTCTTTTGGAAAGAAACCCACTTAGGGTGGACCTCCAAAGAAGGGGCATGCTTATTTGTACACCAATACTATGCCATGTAGGAACACACGTCCTACTCCACCGGCTCACACATATGATGATTTTTATGCAACACATTCACGGGCACGTGCACACCATGTGAGACACCCTCACGCACGTGTTCCCACACATGCATATGTTCACCCACAACATCATATGAATAATTATCCACATGCACCATTCCATCATGTTCCTTATGCCTATCCACAACATGCATCACGTAGAAATCAACGTCGCATGCATGCACCCAATAGGATGAGGGCTCCCAAGATTTTCACTATTTGGAGCCCAAAGGACACAAGCATGGATGAAAAACAAGTGTATATGAATGCTTATTTTTCCGATGTCGTGCATAGTAGAAATTATGCGGGGAAGTCTAAGTCCAATTGGACTTGGCTTCCAAAGGTCTAATCTTTTGGACCCAATGACCTTGGGTACCATGATATGAACTTTCTATCTTTAGGTACTCAAGGAAAAGAAAAAGAAAAGGAGCAACAAATTTAAATTTAGCTCCAAGGGGAATTGGATACTCGATAGCGGGTGTTCAAAACACATGACGAGTGACGATCAATTGCTTTCCGGAGTGGTGCCCATTGCTAATGGGAACCGGGTAGTCTTTGGAGGCAACGAGAGCGGAACCATCGTCGGTGTTGGTAAAGTGGGTAACCCATCTAAACCCTTAATTAGTGATGTTTATCTAGTTAATGGCTTAAATCATAATCTTATTTCAATAAGCCAACTTTGTGACCAAGGTTACAAAGTTAGATTTGCGAAAGGATTGTGTCATATTTTGAGTGATAATAATAATTTATTATTTTCCGGCACTCGTCATAAAGATATTTGTATTTTGGATCTTCCTAAGTCTTATGAACAATGTCTCGTTGCCAACACAAGTGAACAACACTTATGGCATCGACGCTTTGGACATGTGAACTTTGGAACACTTTATAAGCTTTCAAAATTAAATTCCATTAAAGGTTTTCCGAAGCTCGTTTTTGAAAAGAAAAGTTTTTGTGATTGTTGTCAACGTGGCAAGCTTCCTAAATCTTCATTTAAACCTAAGAAAAGCATTTCTACTAAACGGCCACTAGAGCTATTACATCTAGACTTATTTGGGCCAACTAGAGTTGCTTCCTTAGGAAATGCAAGATATGGACTTGTCATCGTTGATGATTATTCGAGATTTACATGGGTGTTTTCATTATGTAATAAAAATGAAGCTTTTGAAAACTTCACAATTTTTG
This sequence comes from Scilla litardierei, assembly GCA_030789695.1. NCBI lineage: Eukaryota > Viridiplantae > Streptophyta > Magnoliopsida > Asparagales > Asparagaceae > Scilla > Scilla litardierei. The sequence continues at coordinate 380,085,250 of CM061142.1, forward strand.
TTAAGAAAGTACAAAATCTCTTAGGAACCACCATTGTCACTATTCGTAGTGATCATGGAGGTGAATTTGAGAATGAGTCTTTTGAGACATTTTGTGATGAAGTTGGTATTACACACACCTTTTCATTCCCTCGCGCACCTCCTCAAAATGGTGTAGTTGAGAGAAAGAATAGGAAGCTAGTGGAGTGTGCTCGCACTATGCTTGATGATAGCCAACTTGGCCATCAATTTTGGGCAGAAGCGGTACACACCGCTTGCTATGTGTTTAATAGAATACTTTTGAGGCCTGGCACTAAACAAACTTGTTATGAATTGTTGTTTGGTAGGTTGCCTCAAGTTAAACATTTTCGTGCTTTTGGTTCGAAATGTTTTATTAAGAACAAGTATGGTAGTTTGGACAAATTCGATCCAAGATCCGATGAGGGGATTTTTGTTGGATATTCTTCACGTAGCAAAGCCTACCGGATATTCAACAAACGAACCTCAACGATCGAGGAGTCGCTTCATGTCTCATTTAATGAAGGATTTGTTCCAACTAGAATTTCAAATGATGATTCTATGGATGTTTTATGTGATTTGTTTGATAATTCTAAGTCTAATGATTCTATTGATTCTATTGAGACTAACCCATCTAATGAAGTTGTTGAGAATGTTCCTAGTGACCAAGGTATTCCCAAACGGCTTCATACCGTTCGTGACCATCCTCATGAGCAAGTCATTGGCAATATCCATGATAGTGTCAAGACGAGATTGCAAGTGAACTACTTCGCTCATTGTGCCTTTGCCTCCTCGATAGAGCCAAAGAATGTTAATGAAGCATGCGAAGATAGCGCTTGGATCTTAGCCATGGAGGAGGAACTCATTCAATTCGAGAGGAATGAAGTTTGAGAGCTTGTTCCATTGCCATCGAAGAACCACACCGTCATAGGGACAAAGTGGATCTTCAAGAACAAAACCGACGAAAACCAAGTCGTCGTCCGGAACAAAGCTCGGTTAGTTGCTCAAGGCTACCGTCAAGAGGAAGGTATTGATTTCGAAGAATCCTTCGCTCCGGTAGCTAGATTAGAATCAATTAGATTATTATTGTCTTTTGCATGCCATAAGGATTTTAAATTATTTCAAATGGATGTTAAAAGTGCATTTTTAAATGGAGATGTTATTGAGGAAGTTTACGTTTCTCAACCTCCGGGTTTCATAAATGAAAATTTTCCAAATCATGTTTTTAACCTAAAGAAAGCGCTTTACGGCTTAAGACAAGCTCCTCGAGCTTGGTATGATCGCCTAAAGAATTTTCTTTTGGATTTGAATTTTAAAATGGGAGAAGCCGATTCTACACTTTTTGTTAAGCATTCTAATAATGATATAATTTTAGTTCAAATATATGTTGATGATATCATTTTCGGTGCTACTAACTTTGCTCTTTGCGAAGAGTTTTCTAATGTTATGAAGGAACAATTCGAGATGAGCCACATGGGTGAGCTCAAGTATTTCTTAGGTCTCCAAATTCGCCAAATGGACGATGCAATCTTCATCCACCAAACGAAGTATACGGTGGAGTTGCTAAAGCGATTTAGAATGGAGAGTGCCTCCGGGAAAAAGACTCCAATGAGCACGACTACGCATCTTTATAAGGATACGGGCGGTAAGGATGTAGACATTCGTCTATATCGAGGTATGATAGGTAGTTTACTATATCTTACCGCAAGTAGGCCCGATATTATGTTTGCCGTAAGCGTATGTGCTCGTTATCAGTCTCAACCTAAGGAGTCTCACTTAGTAGCGGTAAAACGTATTTTCCGTTATCTAAGTTATACACTTGATTTTGGATTACTTTATCCAAAATCTAGCACATATGAGTTAATCTCATATAGTGATGCCGATTATGCGGGATGCAAATCCGACAGGAAAAGTACTAGTGGCACTTGCCATTTTATAGGAAATTCCCTTGTCTCTTGGTTTTCCAACAAGCAAAATTCCGTATCACTTTCAACCACCGAGGCGGAATACATTGCCGCCGGTGCCGTGTGTGCTCAAGTTCTTTGGATGAGACACACACTTAAAGACTTTGGTATAAATTGTGATACTTGCCCTATCATGGTTGACAACCAAAGTGCAATATGTCTTTCCAAGAACCCGGTACACCATTCCCGTTCGAAACACATAGATGTCTGACACCACTTTTTAGATGATCATGTTGCTAAAAAAGACATCATTTTAGTGTACGTTGAAACCCAAAAGCAAATCGCCGATATTTTCACGAAACCCCTAAAGGATGACTCCTTTGTGCGGTTGCGTCGAGAATTGGGGATTATGGGTGAATCCGAGATATAGGATTCATGTTTCATTCAATAATCTTGCATGCTATTATTTTTCGCAATATTTCATTCATGCTAGACTTATTGGATTTTTCGGGATTTTATGTGATATTTTGAATTTTCGCTCGAATTCATGTTTGAATGTCGTATTTGAGATTTCGATGTTTAATGGGGTAGTTTAGATGATTTTTGAGAGGATTGCGATGTATCAACCAAGTATTTTGAGGAGAGAACTTCATTATCAATTTTTGGACTCATCTAGTCGGTCTCAGTTCATTAACCAACCGACTAGATTCGCATCTAGTCGGTCAGCTAATGAACTCAGACCGACTAGCTCTATCTCTCAACTTTTGAACTCCTTTAGTCGGTTTCAGTTCAATCACCAACCGACTAGATTCGTATCTAGTCGGTTAGTAAAAGAACTCAGACCGACTAACTCAAGCTATTTTTGAGTTTCCTCTCCAGCTTAACTCTTTAGTCGGTTCATGTTCAGTGACCGACCGACTAGATTGAGATCTAGTCGGTCAGTAAATGAACACAGACCGACTAATTCTTGTCAGTTAACTTGGGTTCAGCCACTGTTTGCAACTAGTCGGTTCAAGCTCATTGACCGACCGACTAGATCGTGATCTAGTCGGTCAGTGCTTGAACTGTGACCGACTAGTTGTGCCCGGGACTGTTTGGTCTTTTGAGCTCTCGACTGACTTAAACTTGATTTAGTCGGATTCTTCTCATTTTAGTCGATCAAATCTTCCTCTCTCTCAGCTCAAAACCCCCGACCCCCTCGTGACCCTTCATTTTCCGACCACTCCCGCCGTCACCGGCCGTCGTCTTCTTCCTAGGGTAAACCCCCTCTCCCTCCCTCTCCTATCTAGGGTTAGTTTCCTATTCCTAGGGTTAGGGTATGTTCATTTTCAGTTAGGGCTTCTTCTAGGGTTTCGGATTTCCTAGGGTTGTGCTAGGGTTTCTTCGATTCGATCTCGTGCGTCGTGTCTTGCTTCGATTATGGCAAGAACACGTATCCCGATCACTCCATCTAGCCCCTCGCCAACGACCGTAGAACCAAACCCTTCGGATCCTGTTCAACCTTCTAGAACCCCTCCGAAACGCCATGCCAAAACCACCCAACCCTCTTCGTCTTCGCCTCCTCTTAAGCGTAAGAGGACGACGACTGCGAAACCCCGAGCCCGACCTCAGCCCAAGCCCAAGCCAGTTATTTTCCATGCTCGCACTCCGCCTGGTGCTTCGGATTCTGACACCGAGTATATCCCCGAGACTGAGACTCCTAGGGAATCCACTCCTCCTACCCATCCTGAGTCTAGCTCCCGACCTCGTACGTCTACCCGTAAGCCTAAAGGAAAGGGTCCGATGCCGGTGGGCCGTGTCGATATCTCGTTGTGTCGCGACGACCCGTTGTGTCTTGTGGCTTACAACCGTATCGAACATTGCCCGCTGCTTCTGGAGCATTTCGTCCAGTTCAGTGACTTCATAGGGCTAGCTGATCTTCTTTCGTCCTCGGGTCTTCTCGATTACCTTCGATATGACCCGAAGGCGAATCCTCACCCCTACCCTCGATTAGTCAAGCTATTCTATGCCAATAGGATCCGGGGTCAGTACGATGAGACCCACTCTGTTGAGACGACTGTTTTGGGGACTCCCTTAGTCCTCACAGCAGAGATCTTAGGAGAGATTGTGGGTATCTCTTCGTCTGGCCTCCTCCCCTCAGATATTTCTGTTGATGATATTTCCTCCTTAGATCAGACCATCCGTTCTGAGATTTTCCATCAGATTCCTCCCGCCATGATTGGCGTACCCCCCAAGTCTTTCAAGCCAAATGCATAGGTCCTCAATCTGATTCTGAAGTCGTGCTTTCTTTCCAAGTACGGCTCCTCATCTCTTCCGTCCCAGCCTTTTCTGAAGCTGATCTATGCCATTTTCATGGGGAGCTCGATTATTTGGGCTCGCATTATACTCGATAAGATTGATTCTTTCGAGTGTATTCGCAAGTCCTCTAAATCGGCTCATATCCCATTTCCGTGCTTGTTGACCCTTGTTTTCTGTCACTTCCGTGTCCCCTTGCCTCGTGACGATGAGCGTCCTCTTGGTCCTCCCCTGAACGCGACGGCCGTCAAGAAATCTCTTGCGGCGCTCCGTCACGTTCAGAGGATGACACCTTCAGCGTCTGCCTCTGCCAGTGCCTCTGCTGCTCCCTCTGCCACCCTTGATGATGTCGTTCGGTTACTTCATCGTCACGAGTCTCGTTTGGCTCGTACCGAGGAGGTAGTTTGCTGTATGGCTAGTCTGATGGGTATTCAGCTTCCCCCTCCTGTTTCTGAGGATGAGGAGATGGATGAGTTGGCCGAGGAGGACATTGAGGAGCTTTGTCGTGCTTCTACTCGTGCCCCTGAGGGCCCTTCTGGTACTGCTGCTGGTGCTACTTCTGGTGCTGCTGTTGCTGCTTCGTCTGCTGGTGCCCCCGAGAGCACACCTGTTGCCACCGCTCCTGCGGTGGATACTCCGACTGGTGCTCCCGAGGCCACTATTGTTGCTGCTCCAGAGATTGCCACTTCTTCCGTCGCTCCTGCTGATATTCCAAACGTTCCTGCTGATCCAGTTTCCACCACTTCTCCTGCAGAGCCTGCTGCTGCTGCAGATCCTGCCGGTTCCTCTTGAGCTTCTTTGAGGACTCTCCGATGCTCCTTAGATGATACATCTAGTGTGAGAGAGTTTGGTTAGGATAGAGTGGGGTTTTGGGTCATTTTGATGTCTTTTGATACTTTTGATGATGTATTTTGATATTTTTGATGATGTATTTGGATGTATTTTGATGATGTTGTACGTTTTATGACACTCCGATATCTGTGATATGATGATGTATTTTTGTGCCCCGATCGGTGGATCGATGTTTTGTATGTCAGTGATGTTTATTTGTGATGTACTTTGGTTCATATTTTATATATATATATACATCGCACTTGACATTTCATTCTATTGTGCAAAATTTATAATTTTTTTTTCTCTGATGTTTCATTTCGTCGCTCGACGATATTAACTTGGTTTAATAGAAATTTCCTCTATGGAAACATAGAATTGTTTTCCATGCACTAAATTAACCAAGCATGTTGATATTGGAGAGTATATTCCATAACTCACTCCGTAAAAATGATTTGAGTTTTGATGATTTCGTTTCACGATTTTCGAATATGGTTTCATTGACACGCCTTGATTTTATTCGTATGTTTTCTTTGGTGTCACTTGAACCGTCGTCGTATTCTACGACTCCCGTGTTTTTTTATTTGAGGCCATTGTTGTTGTCGTTGTTATCCTCCCGCTCTTTTTGCTTATGCCAAAAGGGGAGAGATATAATAATAACGATGTGCTAAATGAAAATTTAAAGCACTATTCCAAGAATCTAAATTGATGTGTTAGATTCAGGGGGAGTTAAGATATATAAATGGATTTTCAAATCCGATATTTCAATAACCTACATTTGGTATTCAATATTTCAATAATCGATTCTCATTTTGTATACTTTACTCGTCTGCTTGATGCGTATTATTATTGTTTAATTTGGAATTAACGTGTCATCAATGCAGGGGGAGTAAGTATATTTCATTTGAATTATTAATTTTGATTATTATTTATGTTGGTATGTCATCACCAAAAAGGGGGAGAATGTTGGATATTGGACTCCCCGGATTTGGTTTTGGATGATGAACAAACATAAATATAACGTGAACTAACACTTTGTGAGCGCAGTTATGGAGATCGTCGCCAAATTCATATGAATATCAATTACGACGTCTCAAGGCTTCTCAAAGCACGTGATCGTATGCCTAAAGCTTCGTTGAAGCTTATGGACCTTTTTAGAAGTCATGAAGATTCGATTGAAGCCTTTGAAGACGGTATCGTCAAGTTTTATTTATAGTCTTTAAGCTTCTTTCGTAGAATGTTAAGCCTTGAGTAGGTCTTACGGTTTAAATCTTCATAACGCTCATATCTTAGCTCTAGGATCTTAGTAGAAGTCCATACAATCCTTCCCGAAGCTTCGCGCTTCGATTCGCGACTTCTTGTGCATGTTAGTTGGTTCAAGAAGAAGAACTGACCGACTAGATGGTGATCTAGTCGGTCGGCAAAGCTTCTTGGACCGACTAGTTCTTCTCAGTCATTTTCAAGCTCTTTACTGTTTACAGTTAGTCGGTCTAAGTTGACTCACCGACCGACTAGTTTGTGAACTAGTCGGTCAGTGATGCTTCTGTGACCGACTAGTTGAGCTTTCCCTGTACATGCACTTTTGAGCCTATGCTACTATTTATCATTAGTCGGTATGTGTTCATTGATCGACCGACTAGTTGATAAACTAGTCGGTCAACTTTCCTTCTTGGACCGACTAGTTTAGTTTTAATGTAGATACCAATTTTTCACCTAACTTACTGTTTATCGTTAGTCGGTCTATGCTCATTTGGCGACCGACTAGTTGGTGAATTAGTCGGTCAACATTTGTTCTTGGACCGACTAAGTCTATTTCTGCTCAGACTTCTGTTTTATCTGTTAGTCGGTCTCAGTTGAGTGACAGACCGACTAGTTGTGAAACTAGTCGGTCAGCTACTCTTCTTGGACCGACTAGTTCCTTATGTCTGTGCTTTAACCTTTTCTCTGTTCACTCATTAGTCGGTATACGTTAATTGACCGACCGACTAGTTGATGAACTAGTCGGTCGGTGGTTGTTCTTTGACTGACTAGTTGGGTTCAGAAAAGAGCCGTTGGAGCTTTAATTGAAACGTTTTTCTCTCTCTCTCTCTCCTCTATCCTATAAATAGTTGTTGGGCTGCATTTATTGCAGTCAAGGATGATATTATTGCAAGTTTAGAGATCAGGAGAAATCATTCCAAGCTCATTCAAAGCTCATTCATTCCATTCAATAATCTCTTCTCACTCTTACTTCCAAAGAGAGATTCATTGAGTGTGAAGCCTTCCAAGCCAAGTGCTTGATTCTAGGTCACCAACATCCCCAAAGCTCTCCATCGCTGATCTACATCTTGGAGCTAGGGTTTGGTGTCATCTCTTCTTCCTCAAAATCATCCTTGCCCTAATTCGTAAGCATTACACAAGGCATAGGTATTTTGTCGGTAAGAAGTTTCTTATTTCATTTCAATTTCATATTGTAAGTTTCACTCTCGGTTGTGAGAGTGTGGTTGTGATCCCGGGTTGTGAGAGTCACAAATTGCATTTTGTATGATTTGACTTGTGGAGGATTTTCACAAGAATTTCATAGTGGAAATCTTGAGTTAGGGTTTCTAACTCAAGTATCCGGAGGGGATCCGGGTGGTTGGGACGTAGGATCACCGAGAACAAGTCGGGGAGACTTGGGTGGATCCGAACCCAGTAATATCTATTGTTAGCATTGTTAATTTTGTTGTTATCTTCAATTTAAGATTCCACAAATTGATTTGGTAGTTGTTTGCATGATAATTATGAATTATACTCCTCGTTATTTTTAAAGTACTATTCACCCCCCTCTAGTACTTGTGCAGTAGCTTGTAGGGCATTACAACTACATTTTGCCATAGGCAAAAGGAGAGGAGTCAGTTCCACGACCTTCCTCTTCTTTTTGGAGTCGTCACTATCATGGGAGGGAAGACTCATCTTCCTGATGATGTACTCAATAGGCCCATGAATTACGACAATATCACTAACTCCTGCTACAGAAGAGGCTGAGGCGATAATTGGAGCATTGGGTGGGAATGTACGAGCGACGACCCAACTCGAAATCTCCTTCTACGAAGCTTGGGAGGATGACCTAGAGGTTCCCCTGACCTCACCCCCCTCGGAGGAGGAGCTTTGACTAAGGGGAAGAGGAGACTAAGCACTTGAGCCCCCAGCGCTCTTCTTTTTCTTACGTTGCTCCATCCAGATCAAGCACAGCTCGGGGTTCAAGCTTCTATGAGCTCCTCCAGCCATATTTGCAAATGAAGAATATAATTACTGTATGTGGATGTAATGAAAGCACAGAAGCAGTGTGTATTAACCTAATTCCACAAAATTCTCTTCAACCGATGGTCGTCCAATAAATAGTAGGTTGACCTTTCTTGCCACGGTCGACTCAAAAGAAGTTTGGTCGCTTCGATCTCCCCAGGCATTAGCCAAAATTCTCTAAAAATATTAGGGCTAGGGGAACACCAATCATTGAGGACCGGCCCCATGTTTGGTAGGAAAATAAACACAAAAGTTTCCTCCTAATTAGGATCGGAGATAGAGAGACCATAGATAAGCTTCCTCTCTGGGCGAGCGACAATGTGATATCACACCTTACGAGGGTCGACCACCACTCGGAAGAAAAGTCTAAACAAATGAATGGATGGTCGAACTCCACAAAGCTCGCATAGCATGGCAAAGCAGACCATGGGGACACTGACCTGGGGTGCAAGCTAGCAGAGGGAAAGTTCCAAAAAAACATAAAATCTCCAAGATAAAGGGATGGAGAGGAAAACGAAGGCCAAAGAGGAAAGATTTCAGATACAACTCCGATCTCATTTCTTCGAGGGAAATAAATTCTCTCATTGAATTCTGGAAACCTAACCATATAAGGGGGATATAGGCAATCAGACCTAACTTAGCAGTCGAATCATAAGAGAGCTCTGGAACCTTCTCCAAAATCTCTCATTTGAGCTGCTGATTTCGGATCTTGCCAAAGAACTGGAAGTATAAGCTCCATTCGAAGTCCTTTCCCTTTTCTGGGAACCTCGTCATATTGATAAGGTCAAAGGTGCCGCATGATTTCTTCATAAGACGGATCCTGGATCCTCACCGGCGGCAATGCAGCCATAAGAGCTAAAGAGGAGCCTTGATGAGAAATGGGAGATACCTTATCGAGATCAGATAAACACCAAAAAAGCAAAGGAAAATTCGAGCTTCGAAAATTGGGGACGAAGTAGAAAGGCTTCTTATATTTCTTCTTCCCCTTTTTATACTGGGAAACTCAAAGCAACTGGTCGATGGTTCGATAAGTGACACGTGTCCAAGCCTGATCTCAGGAGATGGCGAGGATCAAATTGAAGGCAAAGGGTTTTGGCAGCATAAATAAAATAGGTCCGCTTCGACTGCCATGCCCATTTAATGTAACTTCACATCACTTGGCCTCAATCAACACAGTTTCCTGAGCACAAATGATGGGGGCCATTGTTGATACATAGGTAAGGCCCACGAAGTGAAGTCAAGATGGTGAGACCTAATTGAAGTCTTAAACCTTGGCCCAATAACCTGAAACTCGTCAGCGAGGATGAGTAAATACTCAGTCAAAGAAACAGCTCATTTGACCGTTGGAGTTCCGCTGATTACAAGGGAGTAGTTAATAGAGACCGAGTAAATGGGCAGCCGTTATCATCAATCCTGGATAGAATCTTGCCGCAATCAATGAGGAACCGTTATTTGCTATCAGCAGAGATCATCAACTATAAATGGATGAAAAGACAACGTAAGAAGGGTTCAGATTCCCAAGGTACGAGAGAACTAATACTCTTACATGCTGCTTTCCACTTTATAATTCTTCCTTCAAATAGCTTGCAGTGACTGATTCGAGACGAACCTTTGTGGGTCGATCTCGACAGCCCCAAGCCTTCCTTTAAGTTCATGTGCTAACTTAAGCATCGGAGGGGATTTGGGTCGGAACCCAGATCCGACCCCCTTAACGTTCTCTTGTGTTGTAGGAAGAACGTGATACAACCCAATAGGAGGGTTGAACGACAGCTCTCGATGACGGTTTTTCAAGGATCGATCCCACTGAAAGGTCGAACAACCTTTATATTTAGCCACTGGGTCTAGCGAGCTTCCGTGCCGCATCCTAGCTCCTAATCACCATCGACCACCTTGTTCAACTAACCAAGGGTCTCATTCAACTGGCTGACAAGGCTTTACCTTAGCTGAGAAGTCCACGTCAGCCCAGATATTGTTATCGCCACTTTTGGCTTTAACAAGATAGATTTGACATGATGATGAGTCTCTTCCAGTCCTAGTACAGAGACACCATGCTAAAGTGGTTTAGCATGGTAAGGACGGTTTCATATCCTCCATCATGGTATAACTCTTTCAAGAAGATGTCTTCAATGACTAACTTGGAGAGCGATTTTGATAGTGATCCTATTTGCTTCAGTAATTGGATCTATCATATAAATTGTGATACATACAAGACCATATGTCAATTTTGCACTCGGTGCAGTAAGTCGATATCAGTCTGACTTTGGAGAAGGAAGCTGAAACCGGTTAAGACAATTCTCAAGTTCTTGCGAATGACTAAAGATTTGGTCAAGGAACCCATGCTGTAAAGATATTCTTTGTAAATATCACTTCATATGTGATATAGAATCGAAGAAGGATATAGAACTTCTTTGTGTCTCTAATGAATACAAATTTAGCAGATCCATTCATGAAGGCTCTATCACGTGATCATCTAGAGAGACTCATATGTAAATATTGTATGAGATACCATGATAATTGGGCTTGAGTGCAAGTGGGAGATGTTGGGAAATGTGTGCCCTCGAGTCCAATTATTTATAATTGGGACATCTTGTTCAAAATGATAGTATGCTATCTGGTAATGTTTAACTGAGTACAATCATAATGTTTGTCTGTATTTTATACTTAGAGAACGTCCTGAGACTTAGTGCAAGGTCAAACATGTATCGAGATAAGGATCTCGTTCATGGAGAAGTGTTTTGATCGCTAGTAGCAAAAGTCTAAAACTGTTTGTAGTAGTAGATGCATCAAGATAAGACATCGATGCATTAGATAGACTATTGTGTGCTCTATCTTCACCAAGTGTTGGTCGCGATGATCTCATGATCGTTTGATTTAGCAAAATAAGAGACGAGACACATGTGCTCATTAGAGAATGAGTTCACTGAATGATCCAATGACAGCTGATACATGGATATCACATACTAAACTGTCAACGGTAGATCTCAAGTGATGATATAAAAGCTGGTCTTTTGACTTGAGGTCATTGTACGAGCCTATGCGTAAACGGTGTCACTTAAATCTTTGACCTAGCTTCGAGGCATGGCCTGTTGAAAGGTCTAGGTTAGGTGACACTTGAAGCGTATGAGGGGAGTAGTGGCTAAGAGAGGATTTGTCACTCCCGTATGTGGGGAGTTAGTGTCGCGTAATCAAGATAGTCCATAGCAAAATCCTTGGCCAATGCATGTTGGATATGATCCAACAAAGACAAGCTGAGACCGAACGATACTGATCAATCACGAAGTTATTAGGTGTTGACAGTCAACCCTACCCTCGGTTTCGCAGCAGCATAGTGTTGACAAAGGGATTAAATCTACGGAATTCATCACTGGCATAGCCAAGTGTAGTCTCGACATTGTGTATGTCAAGGGGCAGACCAGGTAATGATGATACCAAACTAGGGGTGGCATCTGCTGCTCACGGTCACTATTGTCAGGGGCTCAGAGTCCCACCTGGAGTAGGGTCAAGCTGTAGGGTCTCACACAGGCTGAGATCCTCGTCCAAGTAATAAAAGGAAAATGCATATGATGCATGGAAAGAACTATGGTCACAAATTAGTAGTGAAGAGGATTTCCATCACATATGATGTGACACAAAAATCGTGCATTGAAAAGCACAGAAAATGCCCAAACCGGGGTCCTAGAATGTCCTGGATCCATCTAGCCTTAGTATAACTCGGGCAAAAGCCTAAAATGGACATAAGCACACCCATGCACAAACCTGGGTGTGCCTGAGGGTCAGCCCGGGCTTGGCATCAACCCTATGTGTACTTGGGCTCTACCCAGGCATGCATGTACTCGAGCCCAGGCGGCCTGTGCTCGAGCTCAATGCCAAAATATGCATGCTGGGCTAAGCCCGCCCGCTTCATATGGGCACCTGACCACCCAGCAAGCAGGCATGCCCAGCAGGCATGCCCAGCCGGCACGCCCGACCCGCTGTGGGTGGGTACCACTGGTAGGCCCCGCGGTCCAGCCCTTTGCAGAACACGAAAGTGTAGATTTTAGGCAATTTTGGGCACAACTTTAAGTGCTTGTTTAAAGGGTCAAACGACCTCAGAATTGAGCACCATTTATTTCTTTGTGATCTCCGTTTAATGCTCTTCGAAATGATATATTATTTTGATTCTGAAGCTTAACAAAGAGGGCGAATTAATTGCTCAAAGTTTGGTCCTCAAAAGAGGACAAATTTGAGTCAATTTGAATTTTGTTTATTTGTACCACATCGAATGTGATACTCCTCTGAAGGCTTAGCTCCCCTTATATATATATGGAACCCATCTTCTTCCTAAACTTACACCAAGCCTAGATCAAGGGAGCTCACCCGAAATTAAAGTAAGCAAACCAAGATCTAAAGGCGACCAAATTTTTCCTCCTTTCTTCTTTGCTTCTTTTCAGGTTCAAACAGAACTTGAAGGAAGTTCAGATCAGGTCCGAAGCTTGGGAAGAGAATTCAGCTAAGATGAAACTTTATGTAGTAAGTGGTCACCTCTTGACAAGGCGTTGGATCACTTTAGGTCGTCGTCCCAAGGGGATTATTTTTGCGACGGTAAAACATAAGGTATGTTTTTATTTTGCAGAAAATATTTTAGATTTTTCTAGGCGAGATCGGTTCACCCTTCTTCCTGGATAGCAATAGATCTTGCAAAGGAACATTTTTTAAGGGAGCATTTTTTATAAAAGCATTTAATGTTTTTTTCTCTTTCGCTGCTTCCACGTCTGCTAAGCCTTTGGCTGGACGATGGAAAAGCCCTTTCAAAGCATGCTCAAAACCCTTCAGTTACCCTTTAAGAGATAACAATGAATGATGAAAACATTCGTGTTAACATGTTCCCAAGAGGAAAATCATTTATGACTAGCATGACAACAAGCGAGATTCTACCAAAGGCTACGATAATTTTTAGGATCCTATCCTACAATATCATTCAGAAATCAGGTAGCTTCACTAACTTGTCAGAGAGCTTAGCCAAATGAGTCTATGCTCTAGTTGGCCAAATAAAAATAAATTTGACACGACTTATTTATTGTAATTTGGCCCGACCGTCTGCACCATCACTACAACATGGACACTTTTTCACATTCATTTTCATGCATCATAAAATTGATTTAGGCACTAAACCCTTAGTAGAACCTCCTCAAGTGTCTTTCCATAAAGTTACCTTTTCTAGGATGCATATCCCCTTGAATCTAGCTAAAATTGAGCAATATCCTTATGATTCTGAGGATGATTTTGAGGATGAGCCTATTTCACAACCTCATCATGAAGGTTCATTTAGTGCTCCATTATACTCTTCTATTCCAATTGAATTGTTTGTCACTCTTGAAAATACTATCATGAAGATACTGGATCAGTTGGAACTTAAGTTAACTCAAGGCCAGGCTTGAACACATTCCAAGATTTATGAAATCAAGAAGGAGATTTTAGATATTCATGTTAGAGTCTATGGACCTCCTCATTTAGAATGATGTATGCTTGATTATGTGCTTGAGTGAGAGTGGTTGTGGATATCTATGTTTTGTTGTTGTTGAACAATATTATTTAGTCTTTGTTGTGTAATGATGATGTATGGTCATTGAACAATGTATGGTTATTTTGAAAAATGCTCTTTGGTGATGTAACTTAAATTTTATGTCAAACAATGTTATTTGGATGTTTGGTTGAGTTGTTCATATTGATAGTTAGGGTTATATTGATGGTTATGAGTAACATGAGTTATATATGAAATTTTTGTATATGTGTGGTTATGAGATAATTAGTCCACACTTGAAAATTTTTATGACTTGACTCATGTGCACATACTATTAGAGAATATCTCTTATGGATATATTGATTTATGACACTCATACTTATTTACCTTCTGCACATTTGTATTATTTGATATCCAAATGAGAGATTGTGTCATAAAAATTCATGTTTTTCATCTTTTATATGACACATAGGTTCATACTCCACTTAACCTACATTCTCTGTTTATGCAACATATTTAGTGAAGTTTGATCATTCATGACATATGTGATAATTTTTTATGTGTTGCTGACTCTTGCTCATTTGTTTAAATACATATTCTTGTTGATATATGTCTCCTTTACAATGACACTTGGTATCACACTGTTAATTGAGATCTATGAATTTACGATATTTATTTCATTAAGGAAAAAATTATATATGAATAATGAAAAAATTAAGAAATGTGGTATTGCGTCACCCTTACTGGAAAAATATTCCAATTTTCATTGATATCAAGAATTGTGTTATAACTTTGATGTCATTCTTTATGCATAATATCATGTTTTGATGAGTTAATTTTCTTCCATACTTTTTGACAATGCTCGGGGGATTGAGAATTAGAACATAAAATGTGTTGATATGTTCATCCTTGAACCCTTGTACATATCACATATATTATACATATATGATATATACTTGAATGTGCTTATTCTAACATGCATTGATGCAAAGGGAGATTAAGATTTTTTTATAACATTGCGCATCTCTACAGGGGGAATAAGTAATTTAATATTTCATATTTTATGTATCATTGTTTGTCATCATCAAAAGGTGGGAGAATGTTAGGATATTGAGTCATCCCAAGGAGTATTTTGGTGATGTACAATCTATTGGTTGTATACCGATCAAATTTGTGAGTGTGGGTACCAAATTATAGATACAAGATATAAATGAGATCAAAGCAATGAAGAAAACTTGCACCTAGGACTTGTGGAGCTCACCAATGTTGAATAACGCTTAAAAAGAAGCAAAGAGCCTAAAGTCAAGTGTTGAAGCTCACTTCAAGCTCTATGGAGTACAAGGAATCGAGACATGAACCAAGCTCACTTTGGACAACATCAAGATGCAAGGATTTTGTAATTTTGATGTATTTTTAGTCATGTCTTTAGATTCATTGTACAAAGCTTCACACACAAAGGAAAATATTATTAATTGTTTAAAATTGCATTTAAAATTTTTTTGAAAATATTTCTTAGAGTTATAAGGCCATATCTTAGGTTTCATAGGAAGGCTAGTCAACTAGACATACACCCAGTCGACTAGCTGATAGATAGAACTAGGCTAGGAGCTTGTCAGAAAAATAGTCGACTATAGTTATGAACCTAGTCAACTAGATGCTGAAAACTAGTCGACTAGGACATGAACTATGTGTAGGGTTTTCTGGGACCCTTAGGGCACAAAAACTCTATGCCCGTCCTAAGTCGGACGGAACATAGACAGAAAAGCAGCGGAAAAATAAACAAGTTAATCTAATTAACATTTAACCCTAAGGTCCAAGACCCTAATCCAAGATCTATGCCGACTTGGGATGGGTCTGACCATCCCAAGAAGGATCTAGCCTACTGCGATTAAATTAAACTAATGCTTAATTAAACACATACTCGGAATCTCAGCCCTGGGGCAGGTGAGATGTTCCGCACCGTCTTCCGAGCCGCTCCCGTCCCACGCCGAGCCGCTCTTCGAACCGCTCCCCGAACCGCTCCTCGAACCGCTCCGCATCCCGAGGCGATCAATCCCGTGTCGCCGAGCTAACCAACCGCCGAAGAAAGTTTCACGCGAGTGAAACCTCTGCCTAGATTTCGGATCTGAATCCGGACTCTTTCGCGGCTTTGCTAGAGCCCTTAGGAGCAAGACAGAAATTTATTGGGAGATTAGAAATATTAATTTAAACTTAGATCCGAGCGTGCTCCAACATTTACGAGAGCCGCTCATATCTAGAGCTTGGGACGAGTTTTGAGGAGGAGAGCAGACCCTTATTTATATAGGCGGCTGACTGCTCCCCTTCCCTCAAAATCCGATGTGGGACTAATTTAGAGTTAATCAAATTCAATTTAGTTTGCCTTTCACAAAGTGCAAACTTTCGTGAATTTTAACTCCCTCACCGTTGAACTTCAGGATTGATACAACCTATCAATTCGAAGGGTGTTCAACAGTGAACGCATAGGAAAAAAACCGTTCGTCAATCAGAGTTCGTTTGACCCTCCAATTAATCGTCCAAAGATCAGCCTACGGCTTGTTTTTCGCAAAAATAAGCCGTCAAAATTCTACACACGTCTAGGGTTCTGCACCCTAAAGTGTGGCCCAACCCGTGGGCCCCACCAGCCCAAAATCAGGCTGACTGGGTGCCTGCCCAGACCTGGGCACGGGCGCCCAGGCGCCAGCCTGGCGCCTGGCACCAGGTGCCAGGCACCCAGGCGGGCGCCTGGGTCAGGCGCCAAAGGCGCCCGGCCCAGGGCGCCTGGGCTCCCTGGCGCCCAGGGCGCCTGGGCTCCCTGGCGCCCAGGGCGCCTGGGCTCCCTGGCGCCCAGTGCGCCTGGGCGGCGCGCCTGTGCCCAGGTGCCTGGCCCTGGCACCCTGGCTCAACCAGGTCTGGCCAGGCTGCCCAGGCCAGACTTGGTCTGGTCTGGGTTAGCCTGGTCTGACCCTGTCTGATCTGATGGGCTGTTTTGTGCATATTTTGGGCATCTGGTGTCCGATTTGGATGACGTTCGAACCTGGGTCTAGACCGGGACATTCCCGTCTTACCCGTAAACTATTCCTTGCATTTGTATCATTAAATATTGTTTTAAACTATTTAAAACACATTTAATCTATTTTGCATCATATGCAATTTAGTCCATATCTAGGCTTAAATTATCATTTGCATCAAATACAAATGATCTGAGGGCATATATCCCTACATCTCCCACTTGCACTCAAGATCATTTATCCTGAATGCTGGAGATTTATTGCAAACATCTTTTGCAATATTCTATCACTTGCATCAAATGCAAATTATTCTCCCTAACTAATTTCTACCTATTACTAGATGAAGATCGCACTCTGTGTGAGACCCTACAGCCTGACCCTTACAACAGGTTGGGCTCGAAGCCCTATACGGCAGTGACCACGAGCAGTGGTTGCTGTCCCTGCTTCAGGAATCATCATTATGTGGTTGACTCATTGACATGAGTATTGTCGGGACCACCCTGACTGTTTCCGTGATGAATTCCGCAGTTATATTCTCTTCGTCTAAACTATGTCGTATAGATCAAGTCTAGGGTACGGTCAAACTGTCAACCCCAATAACTTGACTCCGGTTAGTTTCTATCGATCTTTTAGTCAAAAATGTTGGACTTCTTCCAACATACTCTGGCCAGAGTTTTTACTAAAGACCGAACTAACCCTACGACACTAACTCCCATTGACCGGGAGAGACGAATCCTCTCTTGGTCATTACTCTCCTCATACGCTACAAGTGTCACCCAATCAAAGACCTTTCGACAGGCCTTGCCTCGAAGCTAGGTCATTTGATCTAAGTGGAACCGTTCACGCACAGGTTCGTCAAAATGACCTCAAGTCAAAAGACCAACTAGCCTATCATCACTCAGAGTCATCATTGACAGATTGGTCAATATAACCATATGATAACTCTTGTGGATCGTTCAGTGAACTCATTCTCTAATGAGAACCTGTGTCTCGTCTACGACTTCGCCAAGTCAAGCGATCATGAGATCATCGCCACCGCTAAACGGTGAAGACTAAGACACAATGGTCTATCCGATGTTTCGATATCCTTGTCTCGAAACATCTACGACCACGAACCCTTTTAGACTTATGCTATAGACGGTCAAACATTTCTCCATGATCGAGATACTCATCTCGATACATGTTTGACCTTGCATAAAGTCTCAGGACTTTACCTAAGTTAATATCTAATGTTAACTACATTATAACATAACTTTAGATAAATTATTACCAAACAGCTTACTGTTATTTCGAACAAGATGTTTGTGCTATTCACACATGAAGATAGATAGCCTTGAGGGTATCATCTCTCAACATCTCCCACTTGCACTCAGGCCCATTTATCTCGGTATCTAGTACCGTTTTTACACATAAGTTTTTCCGACTTCATGTGGTAGAGCCTTCGTGAGTGGATCTGCTAAAACCGTCTACACTATAGACTTACGGAGTTTCTATGTTCATATTAGACCAACCATTTGAATCTCATTCAAATAATTCATTTGGTCTGTCGGAATCCATAACATTTTATTTATTTGGATCTTATCCAGTTCATCGTACCTTACGATAATAATCTTAAATTAGTTAATGGTCATTAATGGCTCATATCTATTTCTGATAAAGGATCAAACTCTTTTGATCACTTCATCAAAATATATATGTTCCATCCCTTTGATGCTTCACATGTAATTTACATGCTCCCACTGACCTTGAAAACTATCTGGCTAATTCATATAAGTTGGTCCGTCTAAATCATATTTAGAAAAACGAACTTGTAAGTGAATGCTCCAATTTTCATGGTCAACTTAAGCGTTTACATCGAGTTTGGTCCGAGTAGTTCTGTACACATCTACTGGTGGAAAAACGGTTTCATTATAATCCAGTTTATAGTAATTAGTACGGAAAAACCATTCTCGACCAACATGATTGCACTTCACTATATTCCTTTCTGCACCAATCTTTCAACTTAAAGATTTACTTGCAGAAAGTGAGGAAACATTTTCCTTGTGCACGTAAACTAAATTCCAAAATTTATTTACGTACACGGACCTATTCTGATTGCATCAAGTTTTAAATCGGAGTTACTACTCCGAATTTCATCCCGAAAGTTGACTAAGTCATCATCAGTTATGATGTTTAACTCGACTCTTCGTCTCACAAAATTCGAGTAATTATACAACTTCATAATGATTGATTTAATGAATATCTTATTGATAATGTCCTCACAGAACATTATCAAAACCTAGGCATTACTATCTGGGACTTAAACCAGAAGGAGGACTTAACTCAGAGTCACTTACAATGGATCACACCAAGTCTAACTAAGTGTGATTCATACCTTTTGACACACGGATGTGTTAACAGACTTGACCTGAGAGAAAATCACATTTTCTTTTAATTACGCAAGATTTACTATAGCTAAGTATTTGACCATTCGATCTAATCGAATCAGTTTTTAAATACTTTAGTCATTTCGTTCTTTATTTTATCAGACTTGTGTTTCATCAAGAACACGTGTCTTAATAAAATATACGAATAACTTAATTTGGTTAATCTAGACTCGGGTTCATCAATATGTACCAGACTGAGTTCAACAACTCATTCTCCCACTGTCTTACAGATGGGTTTCGGCCATTCTATCTAAGAGGATAAGACTCACAAGTGTCCTCATACTTCATAATACGAGAGGTCAGACCCCTCTTTATGTGACTTGTGAAGCTTAGTCTCTCGATACGGCCTAGTCTATTTTTCCATACAAGTTTGCTACTATCTTGTGTATTTATATATATTAACATTTAATATATATATTATCGTTATACATAAATTACTAACACAAAACATTGCTTCAGAAGCGAGGAGACGACATTCGTCAAATTGTGTTAGACATCTTTTGTATAACAATAATTATAAAATCGTGACATCAAAATATGTCACATTTTCATTTCCTCCTACTTATGCCTTTACTAATGATAAATTAAACTATTAAACTCGATTGACTTTCCGGAGTGCCTTCTTTCTTTTCTAAATCACATTTAGATATAAATAGCCCAACATAAATAAATAGCTATGCAAGCATCTTATGTATCCAAACGCCTGAAAGGTGCAATCTTGAGTGTAGCTCAAGAAGTTGCTTGTCTCAAGATCCGGTTAGGATACATAGTCTTGCACCGCTCATGCACTCGTATTCGACTCAAACAGTTTGATCGAATTCTCGAACTTTGCGGATCAAAATTGTTTGTCCATACAACCTTGAGGGCAGCTCGACAAGTTGTAGGGAGAAACATATTTCGAATATCATATATGTTCAAGCTGCCTCATATAGAGACGGGTGACATGTAGCGTGAATTTATTTGTTGGACACAGAACTTAATGAAATCGTATTTCTTAAGTATGTTCTTTAGAAGGTCATTTTAATGTCAACGAGAGTATAGTTTTGATTCTATCAATTAGAATTTAGCTTGAGATTCAATTAATCAACCTATTTGACCAGTTAACTTATTCCATTAAAATATTATATTTCGATTCCTTCGGTAAACATAGTCTTGCCCTAGTTTAGCATATGTTCAATATTAAATATAGGTAGATTGGCATCCATCTATCTATATCCTCCCACTATTTTTACGATCGTTTCAAAGCTTAATAACGAACGATTTAATCGAATTAAAATATTTAAAATTTAGTGAAAGAGGGATCCAATCATCCTGAATCTCACAACCTTGAGGAGACTCAACAAGTTGATTGGTTCCATGATTGGTAGACTAACTCTTAGTCAATCACATCACATGTGACTCCCTATCGTTTTTTACCCACAATCACTTATGATCTTGAGGAGACTCAACAAATCATAATGACTGGTCTAGTCAGACCCTTGATTTCGTGTCCAGATTTGACTTAGATCGATGCTCAAGGAGACTCGACGTATCGATTTGGCTCAAGTCTAGACTACATCACATGTATGTTGGAGTTTGTTCCTTAAAGATAAACATGTCATAGCTTGAGGAGACTCAACAACTATAATTGTCTTCTTTGAGTTACCAAGCTCCAAAATCAAAGAGAGATACAGATTAATCTTTAATAAGATTTATAACACATTGACTAGATATAGTCCAGGGTGTCATACAATCATGATTCGCGACATTGCGGTCCAGTGGAACACAGCCAGGGAATTGACTAAGCCAGGATCACTGCCCCTTGGGCTAGCAAGGGTTGACCCAGCAAACTTAGCCAAGCACATTGACTGGATCATGGTCCATTGAATGAAGCTTGTCATTTTTATATGCGTGCCATAGACTAAATTGCTTTTATTAACAACTAATTAATCCTATCAACTAGTTGAATCCTTAAATTCAAAATTTTAGGATTTGTTTAATAACTTTTATTATGTCATTATCAACTATAAGGTTCACGTGCTATCCTAATCGTTATTAGGATTTTAATAAATTTATTAACCAACGCCAAAAGCGAAGTCCTTTAATGAGAATTAATAATAACAATTAGAATTAAAATTTTCATTAAAAGGACTACCCTAATCAGGAATTAGGTCTTGAAGCATTGTTAATGTTTTATTAAAACATAGCATGTCATTAAAATTCAAGTAATAAATTTTAATCATTTCTTAATGGCCAACTTAAAAGGTTGTCTTGTGTTATCAAATAAGGGACAAGATGAACTAGCCATAAAGCTACATTAATTTATCGCATAAAAGGCGTACAACTATTTAACAATTTAAATAGAACAATGTCTATCACATAAAAAATTTTAGCATGCAAACATAAATTTAACATTTAAATTTAAAATATGATTTTAAAAATATTTTATTTTTATCGCATAAAAAAATTGTTTTTAAAATCACAAATTTGCATGCTACCTTTTTAAAAAATTTATCACATAAAAATTTTAACCTTTAAAATCAGTTTTAAAATATCTCATAAAATTAAAACATCATTTTAAAAAACTTTCATGCCTAAAAAATTTATCATATAAAATTTTTAGGCACTTTAAACTTATCGCATAAATTTTAAAAGATTTAAAATTAGTTTTAAAATTATCATATAAATTTTAGAACGTCATTTAAAAAATTTCCATGTTCAAAATTTATCAAATAGAATTTTTGAACATCTAAGACATTTTTGAAAATTATCTCATAACTTTAAAAACATTTTTTTAAAAGTATTTAAAAGCATTTCAGGTTTAATAAAATCGCAGGCTAGATCGAAACACATACCTATGCTCTGATACCACTGTAGGGTTTTCTGGGACCCTTAGGGCACAAAAACTCTATGCCCGTCCTAAATCGGACAGAACATAGACAGAAAAGCAGCGGAAAAATAAACATGTTAATCTAATTAACATTTAACCCTAAGGTCCAAGACCCTAATCCAAGATCTATGCCGACTTGGGATGTGTCTGACTATCCCAAGAAGGATCTAGCCTACTGGGATTAAATTAAACTAATGCTTAATTAAACACATATCCGGAATCTCAGCCCTGGGGCAGGCGAGATGTTCCGCACCGTCTTCCGAGCCGCTCCCGTCCCACGCCGAGCCGCTCCTCAAACTGCTTCCCGAACCGCTCCTCGAACCGCTCCACATCCCGAGGCGATCAATCTCGTGTCGCCGAGCCAACCAACCACCGAAGAAAGTTTCACGCGAGTGAAACCTCCGTCTAGATTTTGGATCTGAATCCGAACTCCTTCGCGGCTTTGCTAGAGCCCTTAGGAGCAAGAGAGAAATTTATAGGGAGATTAGAAATATTAATTTAAACTTAGATCCGAGCGTGCTCCAACATTTACGAGAGCCGCTCAGATCTAGAGCTTGGGACGAGTTTTGAGGAGGAGAGCAGACCACTATTTATATAGGCGGCTGACTGCTCCCCTTCCCTTAAAATCCGATGTGGGACTAATTTAGAGTTAATCAAATTCAATTTAGTTTGCCTTTCACAAAGTGCAAACTTCCGTGAATTTTAACTCCCTCACCGTTGAACTTCAGGATTGACACAACCTATCAATTCGAAGGGTGTTCAACGGTGAACGCATAGGAAAAAACTGTTCGTCAATCGGAAATCGTTTGACCCTCCAATTAATCGTCCAAAGATCAGCCTACGGCTTGTTTTTCGCAAAAAAAACCCGTCAAAATTCTGCACACGTCTAGGGTTCTGCACCCTAAGGTGGGGCCCAGCCTGTGGGCCCCACCAGCCCAAAATCAGGCTGACTGGGCGCCTGCCCAGACCTGGGCACGGGTGCCCAGGTCTGGCGCGGGCGCCCAGGCGCCAGCCTGGCACCTGGCGCCAGGTGCCAGGTGCCCAGGCGGGCGCCTGGGCCGGGCGACGCCCGGCCCAGCGCGCCTGGGCTGCCTGGCGCCCAAGGCGCCTGGGCTCCCAGGCGCCCAGGGCGCCTTGGCGGCCCGCCTGGGTGCAGGCCCAGGCGCCCTACGCTTGGGCCTGTGCCCAGGTGCCTGGCCCTGGCACCCTGGCTCAGCCAGGTCTGGCCAGGTTACCCAGACCAGAATTGGTCTGGTCTGGGTCAGCCTAGTCTGACCCTGTCTGATCTGATGGGCTGTTTTGTGCATATTTTGGGCATCTGGTGTCTGATTTGGACGCCGTTCGAACCTGGGTCTAGACCGGGACATTCCCGTCTTACCCGTAAACTATTCCTTGCGTTGTATCATTAAATATTGTTTTAAACTATTTAAAACACATTTAATCTATTTTGCATCATATGCAATTTAGTCCATATCTAGGCTTAAATTATCATTTGCATCAAATACAAATGATCTGAGGGCATATATCCCTACACTATGGACAACTAGTTTTTACAAAGAACAATCAACTCTTTAGACATGCTTGGACTTGTGAACCAAAGTACATCAACCAGTCGACTGGCTGACAACTAGTCGACTAGTAAGTGTACAATAGTCGACTAGTAACTAGTCGTTGCCCGATAACAGTAACATTTTTCTAGTCGTCTTACTAGCAATTGAAAGGTAGTTTGGGGAATTTGTTTTGACCAGATTGACCCCCTATTTATAGAGGGTGGTTGTATGTATTTATTTTGAATTTATTGATCAATTGTTTTGAGAAAAGTCAAGTGAAAGCCCTCAAAAGTCCTCTTTAAAAGTTTTTCTTGGCCAAAAGTTTTTTAAGCTTTTAAGAAAATCTTTGTTGGATGTTTGGTTTTGATATTTTTATGGTTACATTTTATTATATTTAAGATCAAAACTTGTTTTCTCATTAGCCAAACTTACACTCTCAAGCTTCAATTCTTGGTTATAAGAGATTTTACTACAACAACGAAAGAGTAAGTTGTAATATCCACAAGTGTGGTGGTAAGTTGTATTGGGAAAATCCTCGTGTGTTGAGGTCCTCTTGTTAAAGAGATGTGATTGGAATCCACATGTGGTGAGGTGGTTGTAAAATTTCTCTTGTATGGAGACAAATCAAAGTCCTCGGGTTTGAGATAAGTGTAATCTTCTCCTTGGAATATTGATTAGTGGAACTCCAAGCATGGATTGGGACTGGATGTGGACCAGGATTTTGGGTGAACCATGATAATTCGTGTGTCTTTGCATTACTCACATTATCTCTTGTGTTTATCTCTATATTTGCGTATTGAGTTTAATTTTCGATGCTTATATATATGCATCGAAAATTAAACTCAATATGCAAATATTTGTTTTTAGAAAGGTAAATGAGTATATTCATAAATGAAAAGAGACAACTATACAGAAATCACTATGGACAGTTCATATGGACGAAACGCCTTGGGAGAGGATGGGAAGCCGTCACCAAGCGCAAGAATCGTCATGTGAAGGCCCCCGACACCAAAGTAGAGAGCTAATGAGGCCACAAAGGTTAGACCTATTACAACCAAAGGGACACACTGGTCCACGAAACCCCCACATGTGTCAATACGCATATATATATATATATATATATATATATATATATATATATATATATAATATCTTGTCTATATATATATATAATACATTTTAGGGATGTTATCAAGAGAAATTGGATAAGAGTTGTTGGATAAGAGAATTTGGTAAAGAGAATTTGGATAAGGGATAAGAGAATTTGGGTATTGGGTATGTTGGTTAATACATTTTGTTTGAGAGAATTTGAATATGAGAAATTGGGAGATGAGATATTGGTTAAGTGATGAGGGCCCACCTTCGATTTTTGAGGGATGGTTGAGATGTAATCTTGAGAAATCAAGGGTTAATATGAAAGTTGATGAAAATTTTGGGGGGAAGCTTTTCATTTTGGGAGTGAAATACTTGGTTCAAAAATTGAAAAATTGAAATTTTGGATTGGAAACCAAAAAATTGGGGGGAACCAGCTGAGGGATGTCCCTTCTTTCTTGCTCCCGCTTCTCCTGATCAACCCATACAACTCTCTCCCTCTCTCCTCTCTTTCTCACTCACCCACACCCCCTCCCTCTTCCCTACGCCCCTCAGCCCCCCTGCGCAACACCTCATCCCGTGGCCTCCCCTCACCCAAATCCTTTGACGATGATGAAGGAACAGGAAGAGGCAGCGAAGAGAAATCCTTTGTCGATGCCCTTACCCAGGATCAATTGAATGAGGTCAGATTCATAAGAATGGATGATTATTTCAAGAAATTTCCAGATTGTTTGCTGCTTATTTTCGTTTTTGTTAATCTCAAAGCAGCGACATCAGCTTGGTGATCCGATTCCTAGATCCAGCAGCGACATCGGCTTCTCTAATCGAGCAGCGACGAAAATTTGTCGAGCCTTTGGCGACTTGGTGATCCTGTGGCAGTCGGATATCCAGCGGCAAATTCTGATCAGGTATTTTGTGAGACTTTTATTTGTTTATTTTTTAGTTTTTTTGTTTTGATGATTTCTTCTTCTTTTAATTTTCGTTTCCAGGTCCTGTTAATTTCCTCCCCCTCAGTCCTCAGTCCTGGGCTAACATCTGCAATCTCAGGTATTTTTTGAGACTTTTATCTACAATTGTTATTGATGGAAAAGCTGAATCTTCTTGGACATTATAGTTTATAATTTTTTTGTGATTTTTGTGTTATCTTTGGACATCAGTTAAAGCCCTTTACATGTTTGTGTTATCTTTGGACATCAGTTAAAATTAAGGTTTGGTATCTTAATTTTACGTCACCTAGAGATGGAATGGGAAATTGTAACGAGATGCTTATGCTGTTGTAATTTGACCGGGTTTCTTTAATTTTACATCGAGGAGACCACGTCACTTATTGCAGATTCTGGAGCTGGGGTATAATGTGATGTACAATGATGTGGATATGGATGGTGGATCTGGTGATTCTGGAGCTGAGGTACAATGTGATGTACACTATCACATTTCTTTAATTTCTTTAATTTAATCCATTGTTGCCACCAAGGGGTTTAGATGGTGGATTTGGTGATCGTTAGGTTTTATAGTTTACTTTCTGGTATGTTGTTACCATAATTTTTGCAATTTACTCATTGTCAACCTTATTCCGGCTTTAGTTTCCTACGTATCATGTGTCTGGTGTTCGTGTTCTGTCAGTAAGTTTGCATCCAGTTTATTTGCTTAAGTTTTCTTGGCTAGGAGATCCTGCAAGTCAAAGGAAAAACTAAATCCATAACCCATTGTAAAATTTGTGAGCTTCTCTATGATGTAGTCTCAATGTTGAGGTGAATGAGAGGTGGCCAGGGCATGTCATCATTGTGCTTCCCGCGCCTGAGGCACAGACTGCTCACAAGTTTGGATCTCAGTTTTGCATGCATGCATTGTAATGTCTACTTTTGATTCTTTTTCATTCATGTTCCATGATTGATGCATAGACAATGATAGGAGTTAATAAAGAAGGAAAAAAGATGAGTTTTTAAATTACTTTCCTTGCAATGTACAGCCTTTAGATGCATTTGTAATTACCAATTAATATTTTTGTATTGAATTGGAATTAACTCGCAAGGCACTTAAATTCTAGGACTTTCAAGTAGATATTGTATTTATCACATAAGTAACTAGCAAGACTTCCCCAACATCTAGAATTGAAATTTCATGAAATTAAGCATCCCAACCACAAGTAATCAAAATTTGTGAATTGGATTTATTGTTCCATAATTCTTTAACTCCATAATTTTAAAAAGAACCTGATCTTTCAAGTACAAAGTATTCAAACTGGCTGAATGGAAGCTCTGAATTTGCAAGTTTAGTATCTTAATTTTACGTAACCTGGAGATGGAATGGGAAACTGTAACGAGATGCTAATGTTGTTGTAATTTGACCGGGTTTCTTTAATTTTACCTCGAGGAGACCACATCACTTATTGCAGATTCTGGAGCTGGGGTATAATGTGATGTACAATGATGTGGATATGGATGGTGGATCTGGTTATTCTAGAGCTGAGGTACAATGTGATGTACCCTATCACATTTCTTTAATTTCTTTAATTTCTTTAATTTCATCCATTGTTGACACCAAGGGGTTTAGATGGTGGATCTGGTGATCGTTAGGTTTTATAGTTTACTTTCTGGTATGTTGTTGCCATAATTTTTGTAGTTTACTCATTGTCAACCTTATTCCGGCTTTAGTTTCCTACGTATCATGTGTCTGTTGTTCGTGTTCTATCAGTAAGTTTGCATCCAGTTTATTTGCTTAAGTTTTCTTGGCTAGGAGATCCTGCAAGTTAAAGGAAAAACTAAATCCATAGCCTATTGTAAAATTTGTGAGCTTCTCTATGATGTTGTCTCAATGTTGAGGTGAATGAGAAGTGGCCAGGGCATGCCGTCATTGTGCTTCCCGTGCCTGAGGCGCAGACTGCTCACAAGTTTGGATCTCAGGTTTGCTTGCATGCATTGTAATGTCTACGTTTGATTCTTTTTCATTCATGTTCCTTGATTGATGCATAGACAGTGATAGGAGTTAATAAAGAAGGAAAAAAGATGAGTTTTTAAATTACTTTCTTTGCAATGTGTAGCCTTTAGATGCATTTGTAATTGCCAACTAATATTTTTGTATTGAATTGGAATTAACTCGCAAGGCACTTAAATTCTAGGATTTTCAAGTAGATATTGTATTTATCACATTGTAAATCAGGCTTTCTATTGAAACCTAGAAATTATCAATTCAAGATTGAATGAAGTAAATATCAATTTCAAGAAGTTTTGAGTTATTTGCTTATACTGTAGTCTAGTCTGTATGAGTGTCCACTTTCATTTATTAGAGATTATAGGAAAGCCTTATCGTGATGAAACGTAAGTTATTTGATAAAACCATGAAAAAAAACAAATGCTGATGAAATGTAAGTTAGAGATTATAGGAAAGCCTTTTTAAAAATTGGGTGCAGATCTCGATTACATATCCTTTTTGCTTAATTGATGAATTCCTAAATTTTGTTCATACTTCCTCGCGTTTGGCTGCTACCCCCTCACGTTTGGCCACAATCTAAAGAACTACTCTCGCCCAAGATCGCCTGTGTGAGAACCACCCCCAAATCTCCTACAAGGCTACGAAGAAACCCAAAAAAAAACCCTATTCGATCAGCTCCCAGAAGCCCGTGAGAACCTTAAAACCCCCGAAGAGCCACCTTCTCTCTTTGATGGAACTACAAGGTATAATTTTTCCTTCTCTGTGAATTTTGGGCAGTTTTATTTTAACTTTTTCTTGAATATTTTTGAATTTTGAAGGTTGTATACATACTGTGAATTGTTGAATTTTGAAGGACCAAAGAGCTTTTTGTTCCATCATTCTTCGGTTGAGCTTAAATTCTCAGGACATGACAAAACCATGAAGTTTTAAATGGGTTTCAGATGTTATGGCAAATACCTTC
This sequence comes from Scilla litardierei, assembly GCA_030789695.1. Taxonomy (NCBI): domain Eukaryota; kingdom Viridiplantae; phylum Streptophyta; class Magnoliopsida; order Asparagales; family Asparagaceae; genus Scilla; species Scilla litardierei. The sequence goes on from CM061142.1 coordinate 380,113,877, forward strand.
TTTTCGAACTGGAATTGTTGAATTATTTTTGAATTGGAATTGTTTGCAAAATCAGCAGTTAATTTTGTGCATCTGCTGTTCAAAATCAATTAATATCAAAAATTATATTATGAGTCCCATTCAAAATTATCAGTTCACCTTTAGTGTTATATTATGTGTCCCACTCTTGGTTATGCAATATTTTTGATTTGCTGGAATTGGTTATAATCAAGAGTTATATTGGCATTTTTGTTAATGGGACACAACAAATTTGTGAATAGGACACTAGAATTTGAGTTTATATTCAACAGTTAATTGTGTGCTGGGAGATATCTCAACATAACTTTCGCAGAGTATGCTAAGGTGTTTAAGCCAACCTCAGTTTCTGTTCCTCTCCAAGGTTCGAACAATGGAGCCATTCTGCATATGAGCATCATTTCCTTTTAAATTGAATGCACATTCCAAGAGATCACATGATTCCCACCCGCATTACATCCCTACATGCATAATGACAGACAATACTATTGGAGGGACTGAAATTAATTTCCTGCCAAAAACTGTTGTTGTATTTAAAAATAAGTAGTAATAATGTCCAGCTACGTCATGTGAGCAGTGATTTTGGTAAGTTTTTTGTAACTATCAATTTTCTGATTATATGATTTCTACTTGCAGGTTACCATGTGTTAGAAGCATGGATCGAGGCTTGACGAGATCACTATGAGGTTGGTTGGGATCAATAATTTGATTAGGAGTGCTGCAAGCATCTTTGCAATTAGGATTGGGAGTGGATCGGTGAGTAAAATGGAAAATAGCCGAAATTTTTGTTCAATCTTGAACAAGTTAGGATCAATGATTCGTAATTACTACAATTTGAAAGCATAAATGTAACAAACAATTTTAAGAAAAATTTTGGTTAAAATTCAGTTTCTGTAATTTGAAAGCATAAATGTAGTTTTGATAAAAGTAAAAAACTTGAGTTTTGAACAATTTTCCCTTTATCTTTCTCTGCCATTGTCTCTCCATGCACAAATTTGGCCAATTTTGTATATATGTTTCTTAAATGGCAAGAGGCAAAGGACAACCGGTTTTTTTGTTCAAACTTCTCCCAAAAACCTTCGTATTGCTCCCATTATTCAGTCGGTTGGTTGCTTTCGGCAAAGTCCCAGTGTAAGATCTGCTCGATTTGCATGTCTTTGCAAAGTTTTTCATCTTTCCCTCTAATTTTCTTGAATATGTGTTCCAGTATATAGTTTCATGACGATCTTCTGTTTTTATGTGGGATCTGATGTGTGAGAAGCATGGATCAGAGCTTGACGAGATCACCATAAGGCAGGTTGGGATAAATAATTTGATTGGGAGTGGAGCAAGCATCTCTGCGATTGGGACTAGGAGTGGATCGGTGTGTAAAATGCAAAATAGCCGAAATTTTTCTTCCATCTTGAACAAATTAGGATCAATGATTCATAATTATTGCAATTTGCAATCTTAAATGTAACAAATAATTTTAAGAAAATTTTTGGTTAAAATTCAGTTTCTATAATTTGAAAGAATAAATGTAGTTTTGATAAAAGCAACAAACTTGAGTTTTGAACAATTTTCCCTTTATCTTTTTCTGCCATTGTCTCTCCAAGCACAAATTTGACCAATTTTGTATATATGTTTCTTAAATGGCAGGAGGCAAATGACAGACGGTTTTTTGTTCAATCTTCAGTAAGTTTCGGTGAAGTCAATGGATTTCTCGATCTCATTCAGCTTATCCACGATGGCCCATAGGCTAAATTTTGATTGCATGGCTGCAAGAGAGGCTAAGCTGTGAAAGTCGGATGCCTCAAAGCTTGACAGAGAATAGGCAGAGAAGTCTTCGGCAATGGAGCGATGCTCAGTATGTAATCTACTCAAAAATTGCATTCTTTCTTTTTCTTCTGCATAATTCCAAGATTCAGTAAATTATCCTTATTCTAATAATCTGGAATATGAAAATTATGTCTGAACCAATACATTGGAATGCCTGATGCTGAAATTGCAACCATGTCATGCTATATTTGAGAGCTCTTACAACGTGTAGTGATGAGATCATAGAATTATTCGGATCCGCATAATTCAGCATCATGTAATCTGAAGTTACAAAACCACGCAACTTTTGCAATGTATTTGAGAGCTCTTACAGCTTAAATATAGCATCATATAATCTAGCTCTCAAATAATTCAGCATCATTTGCATAATTCAGCATCATGCAACTTTTGCAACGTCATGTTGTAAGAGCTCTCAAATACATGCAAATTTTGCAACCATTCATCAAGGATCTTACATGCAACAATGTCTTGCTGAAATTCATCAATGTCAATGCTCTATTTTCTTTTAGGATCATTGATGAATTCAAGAACTCAGGAAGTTTCTGCTTGGGTCATGTAGTGATGAGATCATAATGAAGAAGTTGAATTTACTATTGGAGGAGCAAGCTAACAATGTGGGTCTCTTGGGTTTTCAGCGATTTGCTAACTGACCTCACCACTTGGTGCCGCAGTTATACAATGCCCTCTTCGATGAAGTTTCTTGGGCTACAGAAGATGAGCTTTGGTTGGAATTTAGTGAATGTAGTTTATGATCGATCTTTGGATTCCTATGGTCACCACAACCGATACATATGTGATGTTCTCCCCTCCACTTTGACAGCCTACAAAAGAACCGCAGGAATCCTTCTGTTTCAAGTTTTATCTATTGATAACCAAAATATATGAGGTATAATCTTCTCATTTATTCATAGTTATTTGTATAACCATATTCTACCATCTGTGATTTGACTTCTTAGATCTAACGACTTGACCATTACTTGATATTCCTTGGTTGAACCGGGGTTTTCATTAAAAATTAGATGCATAATTGTTTCAAGTAGTTCGTGGTTTGGCAGTAAGGCAACATATAAAAAGTTAAAAAGAAATGATAATGCAATTGAATTAAAAAACAACTCTATTTTCTAATAGTTATTCTAGATAATTAAATTGTTTTAGACAACTAAAAAGGAATGCAATATTGCACCATATAACAAAAATTCCGTATACATTTCGTATTTTATGAGCATTGAACTAAATATATATCCAGCAAATTTGGATGGCTTAACTTTGGATATTTGCTACATGTAGAAAATATGGATATCCAGCAAAATGTTCTATATAGAAAACTGTAGCAAATTTAGATATCCAGCAAAATGTAGCAAATTTGAATGACTTAACTTTCGATTGCTTTTATGGATATTTTAGCTTAATGTATGATGTTGTTATGCTTAACAAATAATGCATCATCTTTCTTATATCAAAAGGATCATGTGAACTGGAAGAAAATAAAAAAAGGATTCATATATGGAACTTGGAATAAGTTTATGGGTGGGTGTTATGGATATTCTTGGTGTCACATAAATGGGACAAGATTTGTTGGTGCAAGGATGCCAAAAGATAGATTCTAGCTGTTATAGATTCCTGCTACAATAATTTGCCAGAAGTTTAATTTGGAATCGCAATAATATGCGTGAAACAGGGAAGCGTGAAACATAATAGTCAACTGAAACTCCTTAATTGGCATTTCCATACAATATGTTTATCTTATTTGATTAAGACATGTCACCATGGCTTTTAGTTTGAATGTAGAATATTCCTAATCTGTCTCTTTAGATTAAATGTTCAATTACAACTCTCAATTTCTTATATAGGTAACATGAATCTATCTGCCCTCTTACACATGGTTTCACTTTTATGAATTCAATAAAGACATAAGCAAATTTCCATGCATATAAGCCTACATGATGTAAGCAGTAAACATTGTATATATGAAAAGGTATCTTACAGCAGCAGTGATTATGTGAGGGTTTAAACTGCAGTAATAATATCACACACACACACACACACACACACACACACACACACACACACACATTATCCATATTAGTGAAGGTTTAAACTGCGGGAAGATATTTAGTGAACTTTAGTGAGCATTTAAATTTTAGCCTATTCATGGGGTTGCTTCTGGAGATCCTCTGTAGTTCAAGAAGGTTGTAGGGCATATAGACATGTTCTACCTTGATGATAAGGAAGTTGACTTTAAAGTACGAGTTCGTTGTGGTTTGATTTTTTTTGTTTTATTGGCCTAATTTTGTTGTAATTGAATAATTGTATGTTTTCTTTGGTGTGGGAATATGCAGATCATTGATGCTCCTTTGCCAAAAGAGCTGCTAGAGACCTCAGTTGCTGCACATTAGCTTGCGATTGAACATGAAACAATCACCCAAAAACCGAATTCTTTGACTAATGTCGAAAACAAGGAGGAATGTTAAGCCATGTTTGAACAGTTAGCTTTCATTATTTTATTGTGATTTTTAAAGAAGATGAAATATTTGGTGAGTGAGGGGTTAAACTGCAGTATATTTTTATAGGATATTATTATGTGTATTATTATGTGATGGGGAATTGTTATTTTGATGTGAGTATGGGAGGGTTTAAACTGCAGTAATATTTTGTTGTGATTATGTAAGTGTATTATATTTTGTTGTGCTTGTGTGAGTATGTGGTGATTATGTGAGAGTTTAAACTGCAGTTATAATATCCAGACACACATACATGTGTGCGCGCCCACACACACACTATCCATATTAGTGAGGGTTTAAACTGTAGGATAACATTTGATGAATTTAGCGAGGGTTTGACTGATGAGTGACATATTGTTGAATTTTAGCCCATTTATGGGATTGCTTCTAGATGTCATCGGTGGTTCAAGCAGGCTGTAGGGCACAAGGACATGTTTTAACTTGATGATATGGAAGTTGACTTTAAATTAGTAAGAGTTTGTTGTGGTTTGAATTTTTTGTTTTTAAGGGCCGAATTTTGTGGTAATGGAATAATTATATGTTTTCTTTGGTGTGGGGATATGCATATCATTGATGATCCTTTGTTAAAAGCGCCACTTGACACCTCAGTCGTTGCATATTGTCTTACGATTAAAGGGGTACAGCCAGCAATTCTAGAAAAGTTTGCATTAAAGGGGTGCAGACAGAAATTCCAGTATTATATCCTGAATAAATGCATACAACATGTCGCATGTCGCAGATCCTAAATAATTGGCGAATGATATGCCAAACATACAATAGCAAATCAAGTATTATATGATGTCTCTCACATGTTTAGGAGGTCCTTATGTCATTATTATTATTGTTATTATTTTCTTTCAAAATGTTGCTCAAATGCCTTTGAGTAGGTTCATACTTTTCTATATCTCAACCATTTACGATCTTAAGATAAATTTGCATTTCATTAATGCTTGACATTGTTTGCAGATTGGATAGCTGAAAGGACTATTTGGATTGGTTATGGTCCAAATGCAAATGATTCGAGCAATCATATGGAATATGGACATGTAGGTTTTCACTTACCAAGGAATTAGTTAATGTCTATTTATGTATGTTTATGTATGATTTGAGCATAGAATAACTTTCAACTGCATGTGTTCATTTATCTTTTGTTAGAATCTGATATCCATATCCAAGCTTGGTTTTTACTGTTGACTAATTTTGAGATTCGTATCATTTGTGTAAATTTCTTCTTATCTTGAGTTTCCTTCCTACTATCTAGGCTTTTGGATATATTTCACAACAACCACACTTCCCCATATGTTGCTTTAATTCTTCATACTTTATAGTTATTCATACAGAGTTCTTCAAGTTCGTAGGCAGAGATAGATGACACAACTAATTATTGTTTTCAACATAGAATATTTCTAAACAATGTGGGGAAAAAACTAAATTTATCTAAATTTTTGAGAGGAACTAAATATTATGGGGACAAAAATTATCGTTGGGGCTAACACTTTTGTTGGGAACTAAATAAACAATGTGGAACTAAGTTCTCTGGGGGAATTCAATTATCTGGAGGGAACTAAATTTTGAGAAACTAAGATTTTCAGGGGGCCCTAACAATTATTGCTCTTTAATTATTGTTGTTCGTTTAAAATTAGGGGGTCCAAGATTGGGGGGGGGGGATTTAATTGAACTGTGCCCTTGGGGCACGGGTAAGGACTTGTGTGTGTGTGTGTGTGTGTGTGTGTGAATAATGTGTATCATACGCCATATGAGACACCCCCTCATATGCCCTCTCACATAAAGGGGTCAGGTACAACCAAGTACAAGCCCATGTGGGCTTGTACTTACCCACTTTATGTGAGAGGTCTTATGAGGGGGTGCCTCATATGGCGTATGATACCCATTATTATTATTATTATTATTATTATTATTATTATTATTATTATTATTATTATTATTATTATTATTATTATTATTATTATTATTATTATTATTATTATTATTATATATTTTGACGAGTGTGTGTGTGTGTATATATATATATGGAATATGGAGGTGTGTTGACAGCACAGGCTCGGATTTCCTGTGCGGTCAACGATTTGGGGGGCTAAAAACATTTTTTTAATTTGTTCTACAACTTGAGCCGTCTTTTTAAAATGCATGTATGGATGCTTAAAAAGTGTTGGATTCATTTGAAAATTGGTGGGGAGGTCAACAACAAGTTGTAAAACACATTGCAAAAAAATAAAATGAAAATACTTTTTAGCCCACCAACTCGATGATAGCCCATGAATTTTTATTGCGGTATAAGCGCGCACACGCGCGCGCGCACGCACACACACATTGCAAGTTGAGATTGTGTTGATTAAGAATCAAGTTAGATAACTCTAATTGATCTCTTTGGGGAAATCTAAGGGGATTACTTTTAAGTTCAAATTATATTTGGATAACAATGTTCACCCACCTCTAGTGTTTTATTTGCCATCTACAAGAGATCTAACACTTTCATGTTCCTTAATGAGCCGTAGATAATAGAAGAGATGCCCCATCTTTGATGTAAATACGACACATGAAAGTGGCACATAGATAATCTAAATGTGTAAACATCCAAAAAAGGCAAATGTCTACTGCTTTGTTAATGTCTGTAGTCTTTGAAGGCCAAGTTCACCCTCATTTTCGGTCTATAAATACCACTCTAACTCCAGACATGTAAATTTTTATTCCATAGAAAAGGGGCATATATCTGGTCAATGGACCGTATGATAGAGTTAGGTAGCTGCTTGTTCAAAAGGTTGCACTCTCAAGCGTATGAGGTCAGACAAGTAGTAAAATCAGGTGAGTCCGGAGTTGTATTCCATAAGGATACTGTGGCACAAATTACAACATCAAATTAATAAGAGCAAGTGATTAATAAGAGAATTTACACTTTCTAAGGGTGATTGAATTGTTTGAGAGAATGCTTAGGCTATTGAAATTAAACTAAAATTAATTACGCCGGAATAGAATGGTGAGAATTCAAGAGTAGAGGCATGTGTGTGATGTGGGTTCATTAGGGTGAATACCTTGCAGGATTTGGCTTCCATAGCTATAACTCAATGATGAATCTCATAGATTAACATCATCGGATGATGCCCATAAGGATTAAACTTAATTTCTAATGGGATTATAATTAGATGATGGATTTCATGTTAATAATGATGATAATTCCTTGCAGGATGACCCAACCCCCTATCATTAATCTTATGGATTAACAAAAGAGAGAAGTTAAGTAGAAAAGCAATCATCCAATCCACAATCACATTTGTTGCAATAAGAAATCACAAATCCAAGATAGGCAATACCCTAATTTCACCACATCACACAACACAATGATCCATCCAAGAATAGTAGAGAAGATGACTAATTTCATTAAAGAACCCATCATCCAATACAAATACAATAGCAAAAAGATTAAATAACGAAAGAGAGTTTAGGATTGTCTCACCAAACACTCAGATTATAAGCATCTGGATAAGATTCCCGCCCTTCTTGTTCCTCATGCAAGAGAGAACACCCAGCAAGATTATGAAAAATAATCCAAATGATAAAAATATAAACTAGCTTTAAATACGAAGGGCTTTTATATTCCTAAGCCACATTTGGTTCTCCTCCCTTATATCTAAATCAATGGCTCAAAAGGTACAAGTTTTGATTTGGTTTTTGGGTTTCAACCTCTGTAAAATGGGTGAAAATCATTACAAGAATCGACAGAATAATCACGTCAGATGCCTAATGTTGACCGACCAGGCGTCTTGCTGCTTGGGCTTTATTGCTTGAAAAATGATCTCAACCAGACGGATGACATTGTCCGGTCAGGCACATGAGCTCTTAGCTGATTAGTCCTTGAGGAAGCTGAGACCAGTTGTCTGTTGTTGGCCTATTAAATGTCTGGGGATTGGCCTAGGCATCTGGGTCTTGAGCTTCATACGTCTGATGGCTAATCCCCTACTCTTGGACTTTTTGTTTCATTTTTGAGCACCATGTTCAATCGCTTGGAGCTTTCTACCCAAACAACAGTGGATCAGACACCTGGAAAGTGTGCTTTAGAGTTTGGTGTGTATAAAATTTGAACATCAAAGTATTAGATTTGGCCAGACGTCTGGTGGCTTACCGCCAGACGCCTAGTCTAGTTTTGGTATTATGACTTGTTGATTTTGACTTGGGACTTGAGCATGATGAAAAACCATTTTAAATTCCTATAATTTCCCTAAAATATGATGAACTCTATGGAATATTGGATGTACAAAAAATGCATCATTTAAAGCTTAATTGACATAGAAACATATGGAAATCATATGAAAACCAACGGTAAAATATACGATATTATGTGCTAATCATACCCCCAACTAGTGATTTGCTAGTCTCTAGTAAAGTGAGCGACCACCTTCATAAATACAGTAAACACATCATACATCATCCAAATACCATAGCATAGGTCAAGCACATCATATCCTAACATATACTAACAATTTCCATGAATTCTTATGAATTAGCCCAACACTCATGATATCTTCTCAATTCACACATATATAGCAAGATACAATTACATGACATACAATTGTGCAAGCTTCAAGTAATTAACTATCCTAACTTCCTAAATAATCAAAGAATTGGCCACTATGTGAATCAGAATAAGGATGCGATTGAGACAGAATAGGGTACCGTTTCATTGGCTTAATCGATCCATTAATCACTGCCAAATTCAACATTATAGAAAAGAACTCCATTACTAAAACAAACAAATAAGGAGATAGGGGATTGTAGAGTTACTGACGATGGATAAGATGCTAAAACACTAAATAGTTACGGTTAGTGAATAGCTCTTAACAAAATAATTCTCAGATAAAGATGCAATAGAATAATATTGAGAATTAAAACATTCACGTCTAGATTCTTGCTTGCTTCAAGTTTTAGTTGAGTTTGTCACTTGTCTAAAGTGAATCTGTCAAGCATCTGGGGCTTGGCTTAGATGTCTTGGTCTTATGCATGAGGTGTCTGATAAAAACCCCTGCAGAAAATAGAGAATTCGAAATTATTTACACAATATGCCACAGATGGCCGATGAAGCATGACAAGACGTCTGATGTTAAGAGTCAGACATATGGACTATATGCATTAGATGTCTGGAGTAGTTGAACTCTGCGTATCAGAGTATCATCTGTTTCCAGATGTCTGGAGACATATGTCCAGACATCTAGAGACATATGTCTAGACGTCTAGTCCTATCATGGCAGCCAGATTTCATTGCTTTTAGCTTGGGACTTAAGAATTGTAAAATTTTCATAAAATTCTTATAAATTCCCTAAAATATATTGAACTCTAAAATTCATTGATTATCAGAAATTGTATACTTTAGCACTCATTTGACATGAAAACACATGGAGGTGCCCTGAAAATAGGGATAAAGTATGCAATATTACACTCCAATCACCCAACCTGGTAACTGTGTTGATTATTTCAGTGTAGCGGGTGTGCGTCTCGGTAATTGTCTCTCCTTCCTTCATCATGAAGAACTTGTTCTTCTGTGAATATAAAGAAATTTTAGTATCTTTAAAACAAGTGTTACCTTTATGAGTTACCTCGAGTGAGTACCAAATTTAATGAGCCGTAGTAGATGTGTACACTCAGTTGTACACCATTTTATCGAGTGCACAAAACAATGAAGTAATTTCCTTGGTGTTTAGATTCCCTTGGCTTTCTCATTATTGGTCCACTTCGAAATTGGCTTTGTGGGCTTCATGTAAAGAGTCTCCACAATGCTCCACAAGTCCATGCCGATTGTTGGGAGGAAGTGCATCATCTTTATCTTCCACGCACTATAGTTGGAGGTGATGAGTAATGGTGGCCAGAAATTGGTTTACCCATCTTGAGTTTGGAATGGATTTGTTGACGTCGTCTATTAACCTCGCTTTGATACCACATGTATGATCATATATGGCTAGTAGAACATTAGAGGGAGATGGATAATGTTCTATGAAATATAAAATCTTCTAGTAAAATTCTACCTAAGTTATTAATTAGAATTACCTAATTAAATTTTAATCAACAATAGTACTTGTAAGATAAAGAGTATTGCAGAAGCTAAAACAATTGCAAGTAAACTGTTTACGGTGTTTTCTCACCACTGACTCGTTGACCGACAACTAAGCAGTCAACATGGTCAAGGGACCGGTTGAGATCCCTCGGTCACGCCGTGCTCACGTGGACACATCGTGGGACGGCGATGGAGACGAAGACGAGCGGGAGCCTTGAGCAGAGGGTCGGTCCTTGGTCGGTACGGAGCGGAAGGAAAGCCTCAGCTCCGTGGAATGTGCTCGGCTTTGGTGGGACGAGCGTCGAGGGGTAGCCTCGGTGCCTCGGCTATGCTTGGCCTTTGGTCAGTGGTGGTGCACGCTTGTAGCGGGCGGGATCATCTTGCGCTGAGGAGTAGCCTCGTCGCCTCGTTCGGTTCCTTCCTGGACAGACGAGAAAACTCGTCAGGGGGGCCGGACCTTGGTTTCGGCCAAGTCCCCTCCGATGCTAAAGTCAGATCAAGGTCTGATGAGTGCCCGGCTGGGTAGGTACACCTCGAGAGGAGATCGATATGCTGACCCCCAATCCGAACAAAGAAAGGTAAATTATGGCGAACGCAAGGTCGTTGATGGTGTACCTCAGATTTTGTTACCTGGGATTCGATCCCCCTCCCCGATTGCCCCTGCCGTCTCTTTATAAGGTCTCGGCCACGATTGCCCTCCCTCTCTCCCCACGTCCCCGTGATCTGCCCATATCCAAGCCCCTGCGTGCGTCGTGGGTTCATGGATTTAATGGCTCCTTAATGGCCATTAAGGTTTCGCGCCCCTGGGGGGATGGTTGCCTCTGAAGAGTACGCGCTGATTGTGTGTCTTCTGGGTCGGGGACCGGGTCTGGCTTCGAGTCTGTCCGTGGGCTTCGTCTCATTCGTGGGCTTCCCGTTCTCGGCTTGGGCCTGGGTCTCTGGTTCTTGGGCCTCTCCAAAATAGTCATATCAATTGCCCCCATCGTCCGAGCCGTTCGGGCTCCGTCGGTTCGGTTCGGGCGATGTGACTTCTGACGATTTGACCGACACGTCAGTCGAGGCTAATCCATTAAATGGAGGTCATTATGACGCGGCCCATTTGAGCTTATCTTGGTGCGGGTTTCGAAATTCCATCAGCCTTCAGATGCTGCCACGTGCTCCATTCCGGACGATTTGGATTCTGTGATTGCCTTCCATATAAAGGCGTCGGCCTCCCAAGCTTCGATTCTTTCGCGCCTTTCCTCCTGATTCTGGTCTTGCAAGATCCTCCTCTCCGTGGCCTTTCTTCCTTCATATCCTTTTCAAGGTAACCCCTTTTCTTCTTCTTTTGCCCCATGGCTACGCTTAGGATAGGCGATTCGGCGTAGGGATCAAGGGACCCCCCGGCGCTCGAGTCTTGCAATATCTGGCCTTCGGTACCCGGAGTCCCCTCAGGGACACGTCCAGTTCAGGACAAGGGAAACAGAAAGCTTTTCACGGACCCCGTCGGGGATGATGTGGCTCGAGCCGTCGAGAGGTTTGATGTTCCTTCAGTGGTCCTTGGGTCGCCGTCTAAGGCCCCCTTTTTGGTAGTTACGGAGATCTGGGAGAAGTATTTATATCATCCATACGACATCAAGATCCCTTTTAGTGACGAGCAGATTTGCTTTCTGTGGAGTAATGAGGTCGGCGTCTACGTCGAGATGTTTTACCTGGGACTCCGTTTCCCCCTTCATCCTTTCATCGTTTAGGTCATGGAATTCCTGATGGTGTCCTTGTGCTAGTTGACTCCGTACTCCGTCACGGTGCTGACAAGGTTCATCATGATCTGCCACGCCCACGGCCTGGAGCCGTCTCTTCCTCTTCTCTTTCATTTCTATCGGGTTCAGATGGTCGGCCAAGGGTCGTGGCAGCACCTCCGGGCCTGCGCGGGGAGGGAGTGCTTGCTCGGTCTACCCCACTGGGTGGGGGACTGGAGCTCGAGCTATGTTTTTGTTGTCTTCCCTGGGGACGCAGAGATCTTGACAGGCTGGGGAGGGTTATGTCAATATAACTTGACATTGACTCTCTCCGATGCTGACCAGGCAGCAGTCCGGCTTCTGTCGTCTCTTCCCCTAGAGGAGAGGTCGGTCTGGCCTCTGCTGGACAACCTTCTTCTTAAGACTGTCCGGTGGTCTCCTGGTAGGCGCTCCTTTTCTTTCTTCTTTCCCTCTCGCTTACCCTGATCTTCTTTCCTTCTGCAGAGATGGCTGGGCTGATTTTACCCGCAATGTCGACGAGCTCATCCGGCGGGGATCTAGCCGAAGCCGAGGGAACCCATCGGGCCAGGTGCCCCGTCGCACCGTTGACGAGGAGGTGCGTCAGGCCAAGCCTACCGTGGAAAGAGTGGAGCCCTTGGTCGTGGTTACGCCTCCCCCCTTGGCCGCAATGGATTTCCCTGAAAGAGAGGCCACGGGGGCCAAACTCCCCTGCCCCGCCCAAGCCGAGGGAGGCAATGCGGGAGCCGAGCCGGCCCCTCACGTGCCCGTGAGTAGTCGCGGTGTGGGGCATAAGCGCTCCTCCCCGACGTCTGCTGGTCCCAGTGAGATGAAGAGGAGGAAGGAGGGTGGGAAGACCCACACTCTGGTGGCTCCCGAGATGCCGATGGCCTCCGATGAAACTCTCCCGTTGACCCTGGTGGTTACCCCTGCTGTCTCGGCTGAGCCTTCCCTGGTGGGAGCCGATGGCATGCTGGCGGGCATCGTGAAAGGCCCCGAGGTTACCCCAGGGGACTTGGTATTCGTTGATCGGACCGTGGCCAACAGTTGCACACGGCTCCGTCCTCCTGAGGGACCGCTCTCTCCTAGAAAGAGCTCCCACCGACACACTGTCGGACTCCTTAGTCTGACAGCTTCAACAGGTTTGGCCACCTTGCTCCTCTCTAACTTGTCTTTCGATCCTCCTTAGCATAACTCCTTTCTTTTTGCAGGCTACCGTGATGGCCGTCGAGGCACAGCGTCGGGCGGCCAAGGGCGAGAGAGCTCGAGGAGTCCTCGGCCCGGGAGCGTTCAAGGACCGGGGCGGTCGAGGTGGCTGTTCAAGAGGCACGCATGGAGGCTCAATAGCTTCGATGCCAGGTGGACGCGCTTGCTTCCTAGGTGCAGGACCTCCAGGGGGAACTGGCCGACGCTCAGAGGTCGGCCCAAGAGGCGGAAGAGGCATTACGCCAGGAGAGGGGCGATCTCCAAAGCGAGCTGGCAGACCTGCATCAGATGACCCGGTTCGCCAAGGAGGTGGAGAGGGGTGTCGACGGGGCCCTGGGGGTCAGGATCGCGGAGGTCCTTAGGGAGGCCTTCAGCTCCTACGAGGACATCCTGGCTCCCCAAATTATTGACGTTTTCCGAAACTCCTTCCGACGGTTTGCGGAGCACGCCTGGCAACCTCTCCCACCCACAGATCCCCCGCACTCCGAGCAGGACGAGATGCCAAAGGACGCTTCCTCCCGTGCTCCGGGGCCTTAGGCTTCTCCATTTTGTTCCCCTCCCCTTTTTTGGCTTGTAACTTTAAACAATTTATTTATAAAGCTTTTTTGTCGGCCCATGTACTTGTCGTCATTTTTCTTGTCGTCGAGGTTTTCTGCTTTGTAGAGGGTGGGGGCCCTCGGTCTTTTTGATCTTTTATTGCGTTTGACCCGGTCGTAGATCCCATGATTTGCTGGCATCCCCTTATGACTTGTGGCGAGTGCGAAGGGTTTTCGGGATTCTGGGCCCGTTGTCCCCTTAGATCAGGGCCTTGGAGGCATTCTTGGCCGACCCACTGTGGCTTTCCCTCCGCTCAGGATACTTGATCCAGTTAGGTGGCTGCCTTGCAGACTGCAGACTTGTACCCAGTCCGAGGGTTCGCTCCGCGAGGAAGGAAAAAACCGCCACGGTCCACTGGCTAATGCTTATTTGATTTTCAGTCCCGCTGGGTGAGTTGTCCACAACTTTGCGGCTGGTCCGCAAAGGGAGCTATCCCTTGGCTTTTGACCAATCAATGTCCCTGCCTGCTGGGGGAGTTGCCCCCAGCCTTAAAGACAGGCTCGACGATCGGCCTGCTGGGGAAGTCACCCCCAGCCTTATGGTCGATCGGATCGACTGGTCCGCGAGGGAGCTACCCCTCGGCTTACGACCGATCGATGTCCCCGCTTGCTGGGGGAGTTGCCCCTAGCCTTACAGTTGGCCTCGTCGAGCGGCCTGCTGGGGGAGTCACCCCAGCCTTATGGCCGATCGGATCGACCGGTCCGCGGGGGAGCTACCCCTCAGCTTATGACCAATCGATGTCCCCGCCTGCTGGGGGAGTTGCCCCTAGCCTTACAATCGGGCTCATCGAGCGGCCAGCTGGGGGAGTCGACCCCAGCCTTACGGCCGATCAGATCGATCGGTCCGTGGGGGAGCAACCCCTCGGCTTGTGACCAATTGATGTCCCTGCCTGCTAGGGAAGTTGCCCCCAGCCTTACAGTCGGGCTCGTCGAGCAGCCTGCTAGGGGAGTCGCCCCCAGCCTTACGGCCGATCGGATTGGCCGGTCTGCAGGGGAGCTACCCCTCAGTGTAATGCCCTACGTAGATACTGAACAAGTACTAGAGGGGGGTGAATAGTACTTTAAAATAATTAAGAAGATAATTCCTAATTATCTTGCAAACTCAACCAACAATGCGGAAATGCAGAAATGTAAATATTGACAACAAGGAAATGCAATTGCAAACAGACAATTTAACGGGTTCGGATCCACCCAAGTCTCCCCGACTTGTTCCCGGTGATCCTACGTCCCAAACACCCGGATCCCCTCCGAATACTTGAGTTAGAAACTTCTAACTCAAATTTGCACTATGAAATACTTGTAGAAACCTCTACAAGATCAAATCATACACAAATCAAAATGTGACTCCCACAAACCGGGATCACAAACAAACTCTCACAACCGAGAGTAAAACACTTACAATATCAAAGTAAATGAAATACGAAATTCTTACCGACAAAATCCTATGCCTTGAGTATACTTACGAATTAAGGCAAAACGGATTTTGGGGAAGATGAAGGCACCAAACACTAGCTCCAAGATGTAAATCAGCAATGGAAGCCTAGGTGGATGTTGGTGACCTAGAATCAAGCTCTTGGCTTGGAAGGCTCACAATCAATGAATCTCTCTTTTGAAATAAGAGTGAGGGAGAGATTCAAGTGAGAAATGAAAGAGCTTTGAATGAGAATTAATTGATTTCTCTTTTATCTCCAAACTTCAATAAATATCAACCTTGAATGCTATGAATGTAGCACTCCAAGTATATATAGGATAGAGGAAAGAGAGAGCAAAATTCGTGGCATTTAATGCTCCAACGGCTCTATTCTGAAGCAAACTAGTCGGTCAAAGAAGGACCACTGACCGACTAGTTCATCAACTAGTCGATCGGTCACTCAACATGAACAGACTAACAGGTGAACAGCCAAAAGAAGAAGTACAGACAATAGAGGACTAGTCGGTCCAAGAAGACTTGCCAACCGACTAGTTTCACAACTAGTCGGTCGGTGAGTGAACTTAGACCGACTAAGAGATAAAACAAATAGTCTGAGTTCAAATACAGCTAGTTGGTTTAAGAAAAACTTCTGACCGACTAGTTTCTCAACTAGTCGGGCGGTCGTTGTGCTTTGACTGACTAACTGTAAACAGTAAGATGGGCTGTACAGTAGAAGCTCAACTAGTCGGTCTAAGAAGGATTTCTAACCGACTAGTTTCACAACTAGTCGGTCGGTGAACCTTCTTTGACCGACTAACTGTAAACAGTAAGTGAGCTAGAAATTGAGAAGGCAAACTAGTCGGTTCAAGAAGCTTTGCTGACCGACTAGATTGACATCTAGTCGGTTGGTTCTTCTTCTTGAACCAACTAACATGCACAAGAAGTCACGAATCGAAGCGCGAAGCTTCGGGAAAGTTTGTATGGACTTCTACTAAGATCCTAGCTCTAAGATATGAGCGTTATGAAGATTAAAACGTAAGACCTACTCAAGGCTTAACATTCTACGAAACGAAGCTAGAAGACTATAAATAAAACTTGACGAACCGTCTTCAAAAGCTTCGATCGAATCTTCATGACTTCAATAATGGTCCTTGAGCTTCAACGAATCTTCAAGCACACGATCACGCACTTTGAGAAGTCTCGAGACGTCGCTTTAGATGTTCATAGAAATTGGGCGACGATCTCTATAACTACGCTCACAAATAGTTAGTTCATGATATTTATGTTTGTTTATCATCCAAAACCAAATCCGGGGAATCAATACTCAACATTCTCCCCCTTTTTGGTGATGACAACCCAACATAAATAATAATAAAAAATAATGATTCAAATGTAATTTACTTACTCCCCCTGCATTGATGACACGTTAATTCCAAAATAAATAATAATCATACACATCAAGCAGACGGGTAAAGTATAAAATGTGAATCAATTATTGAAATATCGGATTTGAAATCCATTTTTATATCTTAACTCCCCCTGAATCTAACATATCAAATTAGATTCATGGTAAATTGCTTTGAATTATCATGTAGCGCATCGCCATTATTAATTCTCTCCCCCTTTGGCATTAGCAAAATGAGCGGGAGGAGAACAACGACAACAATGGCTAAAAATTAAAGCACGGGAGTCGAAGAATACGACCACGGTCCAAATGACACTGAAGGAAAATACGAATTAAATCAAAGCGTGTCAATGAGACCAAAGTCGAAAATCGTTAAATAAAATCATCAAAACTCAAATCAATTTTACGGATTAAGTTATGGAATATACTCTCCAATATCAATATTCTTGATGAATTAATTGCATGGAAAACAATTCTATGTTTTCATAGAAATAATTTCTATTTAACAAAGTTATTATCGTCGAACGACGAAATCAATCATCAGAGACACAAAAAGAATATAATGTGCACAAGAGAATGAATGTCAACATCGATGTATATATTTTTTTTGAAAGGAAAACTGAATATATTATCAAATGTGCTTATGTTACAATGTGGGGTTCATATACACTAGTATTAATAGGTTAAGGATAGGACACAGGCGTCGTCACTTAGCACTATCAATTCCAGGTTCTATGACACAACCACAACCATTACAATAGTGACTACCTCAAACTAAAATAATGAAATTTATGGCCCAATAGGTATTGCATGTTTAACCAGTATCTATTATGTCCCAATTCATTAACACCCCTGCCGCATCAACTTCATTCCCTTCTTCATCATGGAGTGCCCCTCTAATATCTGTGGATATTTCATCAAAAAGAACCGTCATAGGCTTCCGTGATTTCTCAAAAACGCGCCTGTTGCGCTCCCGCCACAAGTGCCAGACAACCGCCGCTAATACAGTTTTAGCCAGCCGGCTAACTGACCCAGGTTCCACACATTTCCGCAAAATTACATCACCAAAATCATGTAAAGTAGCAACCTGCGGATATTTGATTCCCAGTTTCAACAAGGACCGCACAGCAATATAGTTTGAGTAATGGCACCGAAAGAAAATGTGGTCAGCTGTCTCCATTGTGTTTTCCGCACACAGCTCACAGTAAGGGGATATTTGAACACCCCAATTAGCCAATCTATCCTTAGTAAGGAGTTTACCTTTAAACGCTCGGAGAAGAGTAATGGCCATCTTTGGTACATGCTTGTTAAACCATATGAGCTTGAAAAACCGAAACGGTGGCGATTTGATTCGTACATTTTCCCATACATCTTTGAACCTGAAGATTGGACCCAGTTTCCATTCCCAAGTGTCAGCACCCGCACTTAACTTCACATTTTGAAGGAAGGGCTTTATATCTTGTATTGCCTCATCATCCACCCAAGAAAGACCCCCCCCCCCAATATTCACTAACTCGTTTTCTACTAGCACCAACAGGAACCGGGAACAAGTTGTTGAGTGGTCCACAAGGTAACCAATTGTCGTACCAAAAAAGTGTTGCATTTCCATCTCCAACTTTACGTACAATAAGCCTCTGCGAATGCTCCCTGCATTTGAGAAGGAACTTCCAAGTTCCAGATTGAATTGTCGATCCCTTCACTTCATGGAAAGCTTCCATATCTTTATACTTACTGTGCATGTACTCAGCCCATAGACCTCTGGCATTTAACAATCTCCATGTAAGCTTTATACCCGATGCCATGTTAATGTCTTTAAGAAGTCTTAAACCAATTCCACCTTCACTCTTCGGTTTGCACATATCTGACCAAGCCCAAGAATTAACATTCCCCCAGATGAACCTTCTGCACATAGATGTCAAAGAGCGCAAAACCGTGGTTGGAATTCTGTATACCTGGCCCCAAAATGCAATCATTCCATATATAACAGATCTAACCAACTCTATCCGCCCAGATATGGATAGGGAAGTTGAAGCCCAGCCGCTCATTCGCTTCCTGCACTTGTCAATTAACCGACTATACATACAGCTTTTAGGATATTTAGACGACAGAGGAAGCCCCAGATAAGTGGTTAAAGTGTGCACATGTTTAGCTCCCAGATATTCAGCAAGGGCCCCAGGGTCTTTAGTTCCCTTGCTGAACATAGCTATACTCTTACCCCAATTCATATCAAGTCCCGTGAAGCATTTAAATTCCTCTATCAAATTCAAGAGACCATGAAAGGATTTGGAATTAGCCCTACAGAAAACCAGTAAATCATCCGCAAAAAGTAGATGTGAAACTGCTCCCGACCTTCGCATGGCCTGAATATTTCCCATGTTAAGTGCCTTCTCTAGCAGAAGAGAGAACGCTTCCATGACTATGACAAATAAATATGGAGATAGTGGATCACCCTGTCTCAACCCTCTGTTACCATCAAAGAACCCCACCGGGGAACCATTCACCATTACCGAGTAAGATGTCGTAGCTATGCATTCCTTAATCCAACTAATGAAAGTATGGCCAAACCCCATTTGCTGAAGCATAAAATAGACGAACTCTCTATTTACACTGTCAAAAGCTTTCCTGAGATCCAGTTTGAGGCAAGCTCTATATCCCATAGGATTGCTGAAGTCCCTGATCTGTTCATGTGCAAGTAGAGTACTATCAGAGAGGAGTCTTCCATGAAGAAAAGCCATCTGATTAGGGGAAATAAGATCATGGATAATCTGTTTCAGTCTGTTACACATGATTTTGCTAATGATTTTGTAGTTTACATTGCAACAGGCAATCTGCCTATAATCACCAAGGTTGCTAGCATTTGTACTTTTTGGAACCAAAGTTAAAAAAGTATGGTTACATTGGCGAAGTAGATAGCCTTCCTTGAAAAAAGATTGTACTGCACTTATGACATCAGCTTCAATAAAATTCCAATTATATTGGTAAAAGTATCCATTGTACCCATCAGGGCCAGGTGCCCTATCAGAATTGATTTGGAATACCGCATCTTTAACTTCCTCAGCCGATACTTCTCTTTCCAACCACCTAGAAGTATCATATTTTACCTTTCTCTTAGGAATGATATTTGGAAAAACTCTCCAATAGTTGGTTTGATTGTATAGATCTTCAAAATATTTTACCGCCTCAGATTTAAGCTCAGCAAATGATTTGCATTGGACCCTATTTTCATCCACTAAGTGCAGTAAATTATTATGACCATGCCTTGATCTCATAGCATTATAAAAGAATTTTGTATTCCTGTCACCCAGGTTGAGCCAGTCTTGTCTGCTTTTCTGCCTGTACATATCTTCTTCCAGCCCCAATAACTCGGCAAGCTCCTTAGATAGTTTATTCTCCCTTATTTGGAGATTCAGATCAGAATGTAGTAATTGCTGTTTCCTTACATCCTCTAACTGGCTAGGGCACTGGCCAATTGCGTTGCTAGCTTGATGGGCAGAAGCCCACATGCGAAGATTTGTTTTAAGCACACGCAATTTAGAAATCAAGCGGAACATAGGGGACCCCCTGGCATTAAGATTCCATGACGATAGAAATACATCTTGGTACCCTGACAGACGGACCCAGTGATTGAAAAATTTAAAAGGCTTAGGATCAGATTGTACCTGATAACTGAGTATCAGGTCGAAGCATGATACAACAAAATGATACATCTGCCAACATACATATAAGCGATCCTCAGATCGAAGCACAAAGTACAACACTATATCACAGCAGATAACTGAGTATCACATACATACAAAAAATATCAAAACTCCATCCAAAATACATCACAAAATACATAACCACCATCTATCCTACCCAACTCTCTCACACTACATATATCATCCAATGAGCACAGGAGAGTCCTCCAAGCAAGCTCAGGAGGCAGCGGGAGGATCTGCAGCAGTAGCAGTCTCTGCAGAAGGGGTGGTGGTCACTGGGTCAGCAGGAGTGTCCACAGAAGGTAGTGTCGCAACGGGAGTGGCCTCGGGAGCACCAGACGAAGTATCCACCGCAGCTATGGTGGCAACAGGTGTGCTCTCGGGGGCACCGATAGAAGCAGCAGCAACAGCAGACAACGTACCCTCTGGGGCACGAGCAGCAGTAGAACAAACAAGCTCCTGGAGCTCATCCTCATCCATCTCCTCATCGTCAGAAACTGACGGAGGGATCTCAATGCCCAAGTGAGATGCGATGCGAGCGAGAATCTCCTCAGAGCGAGCACACCGAGACTCCACACGTTTCAACGAATGTGCAAGATCAGCAAGAGTAGGAGAGGGAGCAGCTGAAGCAGAGGCTGAAGCAGAAGGAGTCGTCCTCTGAACGTGACGAAGCGCCGCAAGAGACTTCTTGACGGCCGTCGCATTCAGAGGGGAACCGAGGGGATGCTCATCGTCGGGAGGGAGAGGGACCTGGAAGTGATGGAAGACGAGAGTCAATAGGCACATATACGGAATGTGGGCTGACTTGGTGGACTTTCGAATACATTCGAAGGAGTCTATCTTGTCAAGAATGATCCGTGCCCAATTGATCTCACTCCCCATGAAGATAGCGTAAATGAGTTTGAGGAATGGCTGGGAAGGCAAGGAAGATGAGCCGTACTTCGAAAGGAGGCACGACTTCAGAATGAGATTCAAGACCCAAGCGTTGGGCTTGAAAGATTTGGATGGGTCGCCAATCATGGCAGGAGGGATGACATGGAAAATGTCGACGAGCATCACCTGATCAAGCTCAGAAATATCATCAACAGAGATATCGGAAGGAAGGAGGCCAGACGAGGAGACGCCAATCAAATCCCCTAAGATTTCTACCGTGAGGACAATCGGTGTCCCCAAGACAGTCGTCTCAATGGAATGGGTCTGGTCGTACTGACCCCGGACACGGTTCACATAGAATAGCTTGATTAGGCGAGGGTATGGATGTGGATTCGCCTTAGGGTCAAAGCGAAGATAATCGATAAGGCCAGAATGGGAAAGAAGATCGGCTAGGTGAGGGAAGTCAGAGAACTGAACGAAGTGCTCCAACAACAGAGGACAGTGCTCGATACGGTTGTAAGCCGCGAGACACAACGGGTCATCACGACACAACGAAATATCGACACCGCCAACTGTTATGGGAGCCTTCCCCTTAGGTTGGCGAGTGCTAGATCGGGGTGGAGGAGTAGGATCCCTATGGGTAGGCTCGTTCTCAGGGATATATTCCGTGTCGGAATCAGAATCAGCAGGAGGAGTGGGTGCACAGAATGTAGCTGGGGACACGGGCTGTTTCCTAGGCTTAGGTTGTGATCTAGGCTTGGCGATCCCCGTCATCTTCTTCTTAAGAGGAGGTGAAGACGACGAAGGATGGGTGGTCTTGGAACGGCGTTTGGGTTGCGGGGGGTCCGTAGGAGGCGACTCAACGGTCATAGGAGACAGACACGAGGGGTCGATCGGAATGCGTGTCTTCGCCATAATCGAGACGAGACACACGCAAACAACGCACGAATTCGAAATCTAAAACCCTAGAACAACCCTAGGCCGACGGAAATACGAATGAAACCCTAACCCTAGACGCAGAGATCAAACCCTAGGAGCAGTGAGAGAGGGATACCTAGGAGGAAGATCGGCTAGGGATCGATGGCAAGTGGTGGAGATGGCCGAAAAACTGACGCAATCGATGGAGGAGATGAGAAGTCGAAGGGGGTTCGGGGGGGTTTTTGGCTGGAGAAGGAATTCGCACCGACTAGAATGGAGAATAGTCTGTTAGATAGAGTTTAAGTCGATCAGAAGTCGAAAAGACAAAGTAGTCCCCGATGCATTTAGTCGGTCACAGTTCAAGCGCTGACCGACTAGATGACGATCTAGTCGGTCGGCTAATGAGCTTGAACCGACTAAGTGCAAACAGTAACTGAAGCCAAATTTAGGGCTTGAGTTAGTCGGTCTGAGTTCATTCATTGACCGACTAGAAAGCAATCTAGTCGGTCGGTCAATGAACATGAACCGACTAACAGAGTTCAAAAATTTTAGAATTTGAAATTTTGAGTTCTCTCCTAATCGTACTTGGACGAAATATCGTAAAACTCTCATTAATCATTATACTACCCCATTAAACATCGAAAATCTTAAATTTGACATTCATGAATAATTCGAGCATAAATTCCGAAAATTCAACCAAAAATACAGAAAATTCCAATAAATCTAGCATGTGCAAATATAACGAAATTTAGTAGCATGCAAGATCATTGAATAAAATATGAATCCTAAATCTCGGATTCACCCATAATCCCCAATTCTCGACGCAACCGCACAAAGGAGTCTTCCTTTAGTGGTTTCGTGAAAATATCGGTGATTTGCTTCTGGGTTTCATCGTACACTAATATGATGTCCTTTTTAGCAACATGATCATCAAGGAAATGGTGACGGACATCTATGTGTTTAGAACAGGAATGGTGTACCGGATTCTTAGAGAGACATATTGCACTTTGGTTGTCCACCATGATAGGGCAAGTATCACAGTTTATACCAAAGTCTTTAAGTGTGTGTCTCATCCAAAGAACCTTAGCACACGCGGCACCGGCGGCAATATATTCCGCCTCGGTGTTTGAAAGTGATACGGAATTCTGCTTCTTGGAAAACCAAGAGACAAGAGAATTTCCTATAAAATGGCAAGTGCCACTAGTACTTTTCCTGTCGGATTTGCATCCCACATAATCTGCGTCACTATATGAGATTAAATCATATGTGCTAGACTTTGGATAAAGTAATCCAAAATCAAGTGTGTAACTTAAATAACGGAAAATACATTTTATCGCTACTAAGTGAGATTCCTTAGGTTGAGATTGATAACGAGCACATACACATACGACAAACATAATATCGGGCCTACTTGCGGTAAGATATAATAAACTTCCTATCATACCTCGATATAGACGAATGTCTACATCTTTTCTGCTCGTATCCTTATCAAGATGTGTAGTAGTGCTTATTGGAGTCTTCTTCCCGGAGGCATTCTCCATTCCAAATCGCTTTAGCAACTCCACCGTGTACTTGGTTTGGTGGATGAAGATTGCATCGTTCATTTGGCGAATTTGGAGACCTAAGAAATATTTGAGCTCACCCATGTGGCTCATCTCAAATTGATCCTTCATCACATTAGAAAACTCTTCGCAAAGAGTGAAGTTAGTAGCACCGAAAATGATATCATCAATATAAATTTGAACTAAAATTATATCATTATTTGAATACTTAACAAATAATGTAGAATCAACTTCTCCCATTTTAAAACCTAAATCCAAAAGAAAATTCTTTAGACGATCATACCAAGCTCGAGGAGCTTGTCTCAAACCGTAAAGTGCTTTCTTAAGTTTGAAAACGTGATTTGGAAAATTTTCATTTATAAAACCCGAAGGTTGAGAAACATAAACTTCCTCAACAACATCTCCGTTTAAAAACGCACTTTTTACATCCATTTGATAGAGTTTAAAATCTTTATGGCATACAAAAGATAACAATAATCTAATAGATTCTAATCTAGCTATCGGAGCAAAGGATTCTTCGAAATCAATACCTTCCTCTTGCCGATAGCCTTGAGCTACTAACCGAGCTTTGTTCTGGACGACGATTTGGTTTTCGTCGGTCTTGTTCTTGAAAATCTACTTCGTTCCTATAACGGTGTGGTTCTTCGATCCTCTCGAATTGAATGAGTTCCTCCTCCATGGCAAGGATCCAAGCACTATCTTCGCACGCTTCATTAATATTCTTTGGCTCTATCGAGGAGGCAAAGGCATAATGAGCGAAGTAGTTGACTTGAGAACTCGTCTTAACACTATCAAGGATATTGCCAATGACTTGCTCATGAGGATGGTCACGAACGGTATGAAGCCGTTTGGGAATTCCCTGATCACTAGAAACATTCTCAAAAGATTCATTAGTAGGGTTAGTAACATTAGAATCAATAGAATTAGAATTACCAATAGAATCACATAAGACATCCATGGAGTCATCATCATTAGAAATTCTAGTCGGGAAAAAACCATCATTAAATGAAACATGAAGTGATTCCTCGATCGTTGAGGTTCGTTTGTTGTATATCCGGTAGGCTTTTCTACGGGAGGAATATCCAACAAATATCCCCTCATCGGATCTTGGATCAAATTTGTCCAAACTACCATACGTGTTTTTAATAAAACATTTTGCACCGAAAACATTAAAATGTTTAACTTGAGGCAATCTACCAAACAACAATTCATAACAAGTTTGTTTAGTGCCGGGCCTCAAAAGTATACTATTAAACACATAGCAAGCGGTATGTACCGCTTCCGCCCAAAATTGATGGCCAAGTTAGCTATCATCAAGCATAGTGCGAGCACATTCCACTAGCGTCCTATTCTTTCTCTCAACAACACCATTTTGAGGAGGTGCGTGAGGGAATGAAAAGGTGTAAGTAATACCAACTTCATCACAAAAATTTGAGAAAGACTCATTCTCAAATTCCCCTCCATGATCACTATGAATAGTGACAATGGTGGTTCCAATGAGATTTTGTACTTTCTTAACAAATATTGTGACGTTTTCAAAAGCATCATTTTTATTACTTAAGGAAAATACCCAAGTAAATCTAGAAAAGTCATCAACGATGACAAGTCCGTATCGTGCATTTCCTAATGAAGCAACTCTAGTTGGCCCAAAAAGATCTAGATGTAAAAGCTCTAGGGGCCGCTTAGAAGAAATGCTTTTCTTAGGTTTAAATGACGATTTTGGAAGCTTGCCTCGTTGACACGAGTCACAAAAGATTTTCTTTTGAAAGACAAGCTTAGGGAAGCCTCTAATAGAATTTAACTTGAAAAGTTTAAAGAGTGTTCCAAAGTTCACATGACCAAAACGTCGATGCCATAAGTGTTGTTCACTTGTGTTGGCAATGCGACAATGTTCATGTGATCTTGGAAGATCTAGGATATATATATCCTTATGGCGTGTGCCGGGAAATAATAAATCATTATTATCTTTTCTTAAAATATGGCACATTCCTTTCGCAAAGCTAACTTTGTAACCTTTGTCACAAAGTTGGCTTATTGAAATAAGATTGTGGTTTAATCCTTTAACAAGGTAAACATCACTTATAAGTGGTTTAGAAGGATTACCCACTTTTCCAACACCTATGATGGTTCCGTTCTCTTTGCCTCCAAAGACTACCCGGTTTCCATTTGCAATGGGCACCACTCTGGAGAGCAATTGAGCGTCACCCGTCATGTGTTTTGAACACTCGCTATCGAGTATCCAATTATTCTTGAAGCTAAATTTGGATTTGTTGCTCCGTTTCTTTTTCTTGAGTACCTAAAGATAAACATATCATTCCATGGTACCCAAGGTCATTGGGTCCTAAAAGATTAGACCTTTGGAAGCCAAGTCCAATTGGACTTAGACTTTCCAATGAAATCATCATTATGCACAACATTCATAAAATACGAATTCATGTATGCTTGTTTTTCGTTCATGCTTGTGTTCTTTGGGCTCCAAATAGTGAAAATTTTGGAAGCCCTAATCCTATTGGGAGCATGCATGCGTTGTTGATTTCTACGTGATACATGTCGTGGATAGGCATATGGCACATGATGAAATGGTGCATGATGATAATTGTTCATACGATGATGTGTGTGAACATATGCATGTGGAGGAACACGTGCGTGAGGGTGTCTCACATGGTGTGGACGTGCCCGTGGATGTGGTGCATAAAAATCATCATATGTGTGAGTATGTGGAGTAGGATGTGTGTTCCTATGTGGCATGGTATTGGTGTACATATAAGCATGCCCCTTCTTTGGAGGTCCACCCAAAGTGGATTTCTTTTCAAACGAGGGTATGTACGAGGAGGAAGCACCATTAGTAGATGAACTACCAATAGAGTGTTTGCTCCCACTCATAGAAGCATCGAAAGTTGGCCTAACAAAGGTAGTGGCCGACTTGGATGAATTTCCCAACTTATACCCCAAGCCAATGTGGTGATTGGCCGGAAGTAAGTCATTTAGGATATTATCCAAATGGTCCTTACCTTTATTGAATTTATTAATTCGGCCTAATGTGCACTCATACTTCTCAGTGAGAGAATGCATAGAAGCATCCAAAGTGGATACTTGCGATGTGAGTGCATAAACACGAGATTTGAGATTCTCATTCTTAATACTCAAAGTTGTGTTTCGAGAAATTAAATCCGCCATCTAATGTTCATCCGTCCTCGATATGAACATGCTCAAGTTGAGATTTGAGATTTACAATCTCATTTCTCAAATCTTCAACAATGGTGTCGTTGTTGATGATGATAGGTTTAGGCGAGGTTTGGATGCTAGCTAACTCATATTTTATCTTAGCATATCTATTTCCTAATTTAGAATACTTAGACCATATTTGTTCGTTAGCTAGTCTAAGTTCATCCATAGTTACCTCATCGCCTTCATTGTTGCTATCATCGGAGGAAGATCCTTGTTCATTTTCCTCTCTAGCCATGAAGCACATGTGTGCTTGCTCCACTTGCTCATCATCCGACTCTCCACTTGAGGAATCCTCGGAGTCGGTGAATGTCCCGACAAGTCCTTTCTTGTACCCTTTCTTGTACTTCTTTGACTTGTCGAACTTTGACGCCTTCCACTCTCATTGTGTTTGTTTTGAGGATAATCCGCTTTCATGTGTCCTGGCTTGTTGCATTTGAAACACAAAGGAGCGGAGGTGTTAGAAGAACTAAACTTTGATTTGTTCTTGAAATTACCTTTCCGGAAGAACCGGTTGAACTTCTTTGCCATGAGGGCAATGGATTCCAAGTCTAACTCGTCTTCCGAGTCTTCATCATCGGTAGATGTAGATGTAGATGGAGCGGCCTTGAACGCAATCGCATTTTTCTTTGGCTCGTTTTGCTTCAAGTAAGACTTCATCTTGTCTTGCATCTTCATCTTGCTATCCTTGCATACCTCATAAGACATTAAGGTACCTATTAGTTGAACAACGGTATATTTGTTCATATCATTACCTTCCTCGAAGGCGAAGGTGCGTTTCTCCCAACAAGAAGGAAGTCCGTCAATGATCTTCGAGACTTTCTCCTTTTGGGTGTAGGTCTTCCCAAGAGCCTCCAATTCATTTGTAATGTCGACAAAGCGAGCATAATACTCCTTCATCTTCTCACCCTGTTGCATATGAAATAACTCGTAATCTTTATTGACAACGGTGAGTTTGGAGTCTCTTACCCTACTCGTTCCTTCATGCAAGATGAGGAGGGAGTTCCATATTTGATATGCACTCTTACATGTGCATATCTTATTGAAGTCCTCGGGCTCCAAGGCACATTGCAAGGCGTTCATTGCCTTGGCATTGGTTACCTCCGCGGTGACCTCCGTGGGAGTCCACTTCGCGAAATCTTCTTCGACGGGCTCGATATACTCCGACATCGTGGCTCTCCATATTGAAGCACTCCGGAGGAACATTTCCATCCGGCATTTCCAGTATCCGTAATTGGTACCGTTGAAGAAGGGAGGCCTCGTTGAAGAGTGTCCTTCCATCACCGAAGAAGCTGCTTCACGGTTCCTGAAGGTGCTATAATCTGAAGGTGGACGAACGGTTTTGTTGTTGTTGGAAGACATAGCTAGGTACTTGGCTCTGATACCAAATGTAATGCCCTACGTAGCTACTGCACAAGTACTAGAGGGAGGGTTAATAGTACTTTAAAATAATTAAGAAGATAATTCCTAATTATCTTACAAACTCAACCAACAATGCGGAAATGCGGAAATGTAAATATTGACAACAAGGAAATGCAATCGCAAACAGACAATTTAACGGGTTCGGATCCTCCCAAGTCTTCCCGACTTGTTCCCGGTGATCCTACGTCCCAAACACCCGGATCCCCTCCGGATACTTGAGTTAGAAACTTCTAACTCAAATTTGCACTATGAAATACTTATAGAAACCTCTACAAGATCAAATCATACACAAATCGAAATGTGACTCCCACAAACCGGGATCACAAACAAACTCTCACAACCGAGAGTAAAACACTTACAATATCAAAGTAAATGAAATACGAAATTCTTACCGACAAAATCCTATGCCTTGAGTATACTTACGAATTAGGGCAAAACGGATTTTGGGGAAGATGAAGGCACCAAACCCTAGCTCCAAGATGTAGATCAGCAATGGAAGCCTAGGTGGATGTTGGTGACCTAGAATCAAGCTCTTGGCTTGGAAGGCTCACAATCAATGAATCTCTCTTTTAAAATAAGAGTGAGGGAGAGATTCAAGTGAGAAATGAAAGAGCTTTGAATGAGAATTAATTGCTTTCTCTTTGATCTCTAAACTTCAATAAATATCAGCCTTGAATGCTATGAATGCAGCACTCCAAGTATATATAGGATAGAGGAAAGAGAGAGCAAAATTCGTGGCATTTAATGCTCCAACGGCTCTATTCTGAAGCAAACTAGTCGGTCAAAGAAGGACCACTGACCGACTAGTTCATCAACTAGTCGGTCGGTCAATCAACATGAACCGACTAACAGGTGAACAGCCAAAAGAAGAAGTACAGACAATAGAGAACTAGTCGGTCTAAGAAGACTTGCCAACCGACTAGTTTCACAACTAGTCGGTCGGTGAGTGAACTTAGACCGACTAAGAGATAAAACAAATAGTCTGAGTTCAAATACAGCTAGTCAGATTAAGAACAACTTTTGACCGACTAGTTTCTCAACTAGTCGGTCGGTAGTTGTGCTTTGACCGACTAACTGTAAAGAGTAAGATGGGCTGTACAGTAGAAGCTCAACTAGTCAGTCTAAGAAGGATTCCTAACCGACTAGTTTCACAACTAGTCGGTCGGTGAACCTTCTTTGACCGACTAACTGTAAACAGTAAGTGAGCTAGAAATTGAGAAGGCAAACTAGTCGGTTCAAGAAGCTTTGCTGACCGACTAGATTGCCATCTAGTCGGTTGGTTCTTCTTCTTGAACCAACTAACATGCACAAGAAGTCGCGAATCGAAGAGCGAAGCTTCGGGAAAGTTTGTATGGACTTCTACTAAGATCCTAGCTCTAAGATATGAGCGTTATGAAGATTAAAACGTAAGACCTACTCAAGGCTTAACATTCTACGAAACGAATCTAGAAGACTATAAATAAAACTTGACGAACCGTCTTCAAAAGCTTCGATCGAATCTTCATGACTTCAATAATGGTCCTTGAGCTTCAACGAAGCTTCAAGCACACGATCACGTGCTTTGAGAAGTCTCGAGATGTCGCTTTAGATGTTCATAGAAATTTGGCGACGATCTCCATAACTGCGCTCACAAAGAGTTAGTTCACGATATTTATGTTTGTTCATTATCCAAAACCAAATCCGGGGAATCAATACTCAACACTCAGCTTATGACCAATCGATGTCCCCGCCTGCTGGGGAAGTTGCCCCCAGCCTTACGAACAGGCTCAGCGATCGAGCTGTTGGGGGAGTCGCCCCATCCTTACGTCTGATCATTTTATCGTGCCCCTCCGGAGGGTGACTCCCTGCTCGTCCTGCTATCGATCACCCAGCCAACCTAAGAGAGAGATAAAGATTTGTACTAACACGGTCATTTCCATTGCTCGAATCCAGGTGTACATTTGGAGGAAAATAAAACACGGAGATGGCGAGGGCAAGCTAGCCTTGCCCCGGTGAGGTGGGCGTTGGTCGTCTCTCTAGCTCACTCGATGATGCGCATGGCCGTCTGGGCCACATTCACTTTCTTCCCCTTGTCCGACTATCGGAACGTCCCTTCCCTGTGAGCAGGGGCTGAGTCGTCGGTGAAGTTTTTTAAGTGCCCCCAGCTGACCAGCTTCTCTATGTCCTTCTTCGGATGCCAGCAGTCATCAGCGTTATGGCCGTTGTCCTTGTGATACTTGCAATACTTCTCCTCGTCCTTTCCGCCCCTCTTCATTCTCGGAGGCAGCCTGTTGAAGCGTCCTTCCTTTTGGGCGTGCGCGAGGATGACGTCCGGAGTAGCGTTCAGCCTGGGGGGTTGCGGTTCCTCTCTGCGCTGCTTTCCTTTGGCTCTGTTCTCCTGCCGATGCTCATCATGGACGCAGTGCTCGCTCTCATCTCGCTTGAGTCCCCGCCTTGTTCCCACCAGGTGGCTTTCGTCGTCCTCGGCCAGTGCTTCCTCCGTCAGCATATAGTGTTCTGCCCTGGTTATGACGCCGGTGAGGTCCTTCGGCAGATCGTTGTGCAGTGACTTTCTTAGGCGCCTATGCCGGAGCCCCTTCTTCAGGGCCGTTTTAACGACCAACTCGGTGCAGATCTCCACATTCAGTCGCTCTGCATTGAAGCGACGCATGTAGTGCCTCAAGGTCTCACCGGGACCCTGCACCACATTGAACTGGATCTCCGAATCAGGCTTAACCTGACGCCCAGCCATGAATTGTTTGCAGAATTGCTGAGAGAGGTCTTCGAAGCTATAATGGAGCGGTTGGGAAGACCATGGTACCAACTCCAGGCCGCTCTCCGGAGGGTGGAATAGAAGCCCTTACAGAGGAGGGTATCATCAGCTCCCTGAAACGACATGAACACTTCATAGTCCATCACGTGGTCGAGCGGTTCGCCCGTGCCGTCGTACTTCTCCAGCGTTGGTACTTTGAATCTAGAAGGTACCCGCGCCTCGGTTATCCTCCGAGACAGCGGGCATCGGTCACCTCTGGCGCCATCCGGGTGCTCCCCCGCAATCGCACCGTCGTTGCCGGGTGGTGGCGAGCGAGCGCGGTCGCGCAGGTGGCTCGCCTTCGTTCCCGCTGAGTTTCGGGAGGAGGCTGACCGGCGGGTGTTCCTCTTCTCCTTGGGGCAATCCCGATTCTCCGGTTTCGCCCGAGGAGGACTTCTGCTCTGGCGGGGTCGTCCCCCCCCAGGCTCGGTGACCGGGGGGCCGTTGACTTGTTGGACCTGGTCGTCGAGACGAGGCGGTAACCGATTCGCCTCCCGTTTGCTCGAGTCCCATCCCCTCCCCCTTGTGGGGCGAGGTGAGAGTGAGGGACCTCTCTGGGATGAAGCCCGGCATGGTAAATCATCATTCCAGGTTGGGGGCTCCATCCCCGTGGTCGGTGACCACGACGGACCGTACAAGCTGGCGGTCGGCTCCCCGTTGGTGGGTCCCTTCCGTTCCCGCTCACGGGACGGAGGGGTTATCGACAAGCTGTTGAATCGTGGCGACCAACGTCTGGAGGTTGGCGTTGGTTTCCTGAGCGAAGAGGCGAAGCTGCTCCTGAGTCACCGATCAGGAGTCGCCCGTCCCTTTGGTGGTGTGGCTGTGCTGGTTCTCGGGAGGGATGTAATCTCCCTGCTCTTGATGGGGGCAAGCGCCCCGATCCGTTACAGACGGGTTCCATTCCGGTGGGTTGACGTTGGCTGTGTTCTGGTTTCCCACATACGGTGCCAGATGTTCACGGGTATTTTCTCACCACTGACTCGTTGACCGACAACTAAGAAGTCAACGTGGTCAAGGGACCGGTTGAGATCCCTTGGTCACGCCATGCTCACGTGGACACAGCATGGGACGGCGATGGAGACGAAGACGAGCGGGAGCCTCGAGTGGAGGGTCGGTCCTCGGTCGGTGTGGAGTAGAAGGAAAGCCTCGGCTCCATGGAATGTGCTCGGCTTTGGTGGGACGAGCGTTGAGGGGTAGCCTCGGTGTCTCGGCTATCACTTGGCCTTCGGTCGGTGGCGGTGCATGCTTGTAACAGGCGGGATCGTCTTGCGCTGAGGAGTAGCCTCGGCGCCTCGTTCGGTTCCTTCTTGGACAGACGAGAAAACTCGTCAGGGGGGCCGGACCTTGGTTCCGGCCAAGTCCCCTCTGATGCTAAAGTCAGATCAAGGTCTGATGAGTGCTCGGCGGAGTAGGTATGACTCGAGAGGAGATCGATACGCTGACCCCCAATCTGAACAAAGGAAGGAAATTTATGGCGAACGCAAGGTCGTTGATGGTGTACCTCAGATTTTGTTACATGGGATTCGATCCCCCTCCCCAGTTGCCCTTGTCGTCTCTTTATAAGGTCTCGGCCACGATTGCCCTCCCTCTCTCCCCACATCCCCGCGATCCGCCCCTATCCAAGCCCATGCGTGCGTCGTGGGTTCATGGATTTAATGGCTCCTTAATGGCCATTATGGTTTTGTGCCCCTGGGGGGACGGTTGACTCTGAAGAGTACGAGCTGATCGTGCGTTTTCTGGGTCGGGGACCGGGTCTGGTTTCGAGTCCGTCCGTGGGCTTTGTCTTATTCGTGGGCTTCCTATTCTCGGCTTGGGCCTGGTTGTCTAGTTCTTGGGCCTCTCCAAAATAGTCGTATCATAAACAATAGGCAAAAGAGAAAGAGACAATCGCAAACAATAAGAATTATCCTGGTTCATGGACACATTACCCCACATCCAATCACACGTCCACATAAAGACAAAGAATCCACTAATCACGTCTCAAACGAGACAACAAGTGCAACACGCTCCCAATAGAACAACACATCTATTACACCATACTTAGGTGAAATAAAAATACCTCTCCAATAAGAGAAAACACCTCACACAATAGTGAGAAGAAATACTTACAAATTTCTTTTACCTATATCCTTGAGTTGAAGCTCTTGTGTTAAGTGATGTGGCTATAGTGATTGATCTCTAATAGACGTGGAAAATGAAACTCTTTAAGATCAATGAATTTGGACAAAATGGATTTTAGAAAGCTTTAAAACATTGGCCAAATAAGATGATTTTCTTTTGAAAGAATTTAGCTTAAAATAAAGTTTGTCTTCAAAGATTGAGCATTCTGGTTCATAATAAATCTATAAACAACCCGTTATATATGGACAACAAATCAAGCAAAATAGATTGACCAAAAGACCATCCCAATGAGTAGAAAAAACGGCTAGAAATTTTACCATTATAAGCTGCCAACAGGACATGAGTTGACTCCTATAGTCCTGGAAATCAACTCCTGGCACAGTGCTTGTTAAGGTTTTACAATTATAACCGCAAGCACATGGCTATCGTCATAGCGCTAACGGGTCATCCACATGGAGGTTGAGTGATTGAGTACTAGCTTTATCCTAGATCATAATTAGCTACGTGAGATGAAAATCTAATAGCTAAACATTAAGAGATACAAGGATAAACACAAGGGTAATAAGAAGAACAAATAAAACACAAAGATAATCCAAGGGAAAACATGTAGAAAACAATTAACAAGAACAAGAAATACTTATCTCAATGGTTGCGTGCAAAGAGTTATCAATTCCATGCTTACATCCATGAGAAAAAGCAATAAACCTTATCTAAATCTAATCTACTCCTAGAAAACAAGAAAGGGGGTAAAACCGTGGTACAATCGTAGCCCCAAATCGCCTCCTTCGCTCTGGCGATGCTTCAACCAATATATATCTCGCCCAAAACCCTAACAGGTTAGCAGGAGGCCCGATTCGACACGACCGCTTGGAAGATCCATGCGATCGTGTGGGGGAGAACTCCAAGTTATGGCATTTGTTCTTCCTCAGATGTCGTGATTCGATGTGGTCGTGTGGATGGCCACACGACCACATCGTCGATGTATGTAAGTTGGTGTAACTCTACCATCGTTTCTTCTTCGGGTGACAAGGTCATGTGGATGGCCACACGACCGTGTCATTTTGGCTTTAGCTTCCTAACAGTTATGGCTTACACGACCGCATCGAGAATCGACGCGGTAGCATCAATTTGAGAAAGTTATGCACTTCATCTCCTCTCTGGCCTCGTTTCGACATGGTCGTGTGGGGTAGCCATGCGACCTAGTCACCGTGGTTCTTAGCCTCTCTTCTTCAGCTGCCCACATGACCATGTGGGGTTGTCACACGGTCGCGTGGGGTGATCTTCTTGCGCTCATGTCGTGTGTCATCCCACACGACCATGCGGGGTGACACACACGGTCGTCTGGAAGTTGAAATCCATCGAATGTCTGTGGTTTTAACTCTGGACTGATTCTCCTTCTCATGCATTAACGTTATTATGCTCTTTTTAACTGTGTTTCAACTTGAAACATGCACAAACACCCAACGAATGAAGCGGAATAATAATATGATGGAGTGGCGTATAAAATGGGGGTTTGTGTGGTATAATGCATGATTAATCCCCACTAAAATCATATGAAACATTCAATCATCAAAATCCCCCAAACTAAACTCTTCCTTGTCCTCAAGGAAGACAAAGAAATAGTATAGAATGACGGTACTCATGCATTCAACAAACGATATTAAGAATTTCACAACGACAAGAAAATAAACATGGAAAATAAAAATTTTCAGATCATGGAATTAATAAGCATGTCTATCCCTATAAAATAATAAAGACATAGCCCAGAGCATCATCTCTAGTATAAATCAACATGTAATATGCATTATCATGGTCATGCTCAAGTCCTAAAATATTTCCTCTATCCCACTTAGGCTATTAGAATGGGATCCGAAATTATGTGATGCATCAAGAGAAGATTTAGTATTGTATAATGGGCAATGAATCTAACAAGGAGGTGGTGCTCACGACACGCTATCGTTCCTTGAGTTGTGGGATTGCTAGCTTTATTCACGTCCTTATTTTCAATATATTTTTTGAATTCTTAGTTGGTTCATGTAAGGAGCGTTGGGTTAATGACTCCTGGATCAGGCGACCTTAGGGCATTGGGCCAAGAAGGACCCCTCGGACCTACTAGCTCAAACCAACTAGAAATCTTTATTCTTATGCATTCCCCCAAGTTAAACCTTTCGGCGCGAGTCCCCAATGCTACCTGAGGCACAAGGATCCGGCTACTCAATTCAGCTGGGAGAACGATGTATACTTATTCGCATTCTTCTTTTTCTTCACCTTTTTTCCTTCTTCTCCTTTTTTCCTTTTTTTATTTTTATTTTATTTTTCTTCTATTATCTTTTTTTTCCTTTTTTCCTCTTTTTTGAACATGAACAAGCTAAGCAACATCACTCTTCCGTACTAGATAGGCATGCCGTTAATCCAAATCCTATGATATCATAAACCATTATGCTCATCTAAGATATCCAAGATACACACATAAGATGGGTTCCCAAGAAAAACATAACCTAGGCCGTTTCGAGTACTTCTATTCTAGGGATTATAAGCACAAGCATTATAAGCATATTGTAGTAAGATCTAACACTAAAGATATTCCCTAAGCATATATCATGATAAATGATAAGAAAATGAAAAAATAAAGGTGTAAATCTGAAATAATTTCACCAAGATATCTATTCATATAAAAACTTGACGTGTTGGGATTCTTAATGGTATAAATGCATAAATGGCGTACGAAAGTGCACCTCCCCCAAGCTGGAATCAAGCATTGTCCTCAATGCTTAAGAGTGGAAGACGGGGGATGTAAAAGATGCATATATGGATGTGCACCTCCTCCAAGCTAGCATAAAAGCATGCCTAAATATGAAAATATAATGAAAGCTAGGGTGTATGTGTGTGGGGTTTTGGGTGTTGGAGTCATGTAAATGTGAAGCTAAGGCAAAGAATGTGCATTGAAGCATATAATGGGTTTTGGGTTATTATGATATGAGTGCACCGCATGAGAGGTGAGGGTTTATTCATTTATTTTTAAACTAAGGAAAGGTAGAAAATCCTAATACGCTCCCCTTGCTATCGAGAGGAGACGAGTTTATTCATTCTGTTATCCTAGAAAACATATAAAATATCTACACTACTGGATTCGAGTACATATGAGAAAATGGTGGATCTAGAATCTGAAGCTGATTTGGCAGCTGATCAATCTGCTCTTTCTGTGGCTATTCTGCCAGCTTCTTGCCACAAATTCCTTCGGGCTACAACAATGCTCCTCCCAGCTTCCTTTGATGTTATCCACCTGAATCCTGCGAAAGAAAAGGAGCATCAACCCAAATGGGAAAATTCTTCCCCGTAATAAAAGTATCCCAGAGAGAGTCATTAAAATAGAATTGAAAACATGAAATAGGGTGATGAAAATTTCCCGAGAATAGTGTGTAACTCTCTGAAGATGACGTGATCAACTCATTGCCACGTTCGTCAAAGTGCTCGTCGGGCACTGACATGATCCATCATATTTACATGAAACATAAACATGCGTCCTGCGGGAAGTACGTCATGTCAGGAATATTTGAATCTAAAGGATTATGCAATAAAACATGGGATTCAGATATGAAGTTTAGACTATCTCCCTGAGTATGGGCGTTAAGCTCTGGCAGATGTGATGCCTCTGGTGGATACGAAGGTGGAGGTAAAGATGTATCAGGCTTGCTAAAATGAGTCATGGTATTCGTGGCCTCACATGCATCCTTCTCATCGATATGTGTGTGCTCCACAGGCTCCTTGGAGCTTCCATGTGGCACAAAATAGGGGATGTGATGATGTGGGAAGAATGGCATGTGCTTTTCGATGTCTGAAATCCTGCTCTCACCCAAGTACACCTCACATCCATCTTTGATGGAATAGGATCTCATCATATTCCCTTCGAGTCTAACGAAAGTCACATCATCCATCTCATTGTCAGAAAAGGAGTACTGTAGGATGTGGCCATAAATGGCATGTGTCTCGATGGTGGTACCTGCAAGGGAAAGGGAACTCACATCAAAAATTTTAAAGGGTTGTTTAGATGAGTTACCTCCCTTGGTAAAAGTGGGCGAGTCATCGTGGTGGCCTCCAGATGCTCTCCCACAAGATGATGTGTAGGTACAATGATCAGATCACTGACATGTTTTCCCGATTGCTCTTGAGATATGGAGATTCGGGATAAATTTTGGGCAATTTCTTGAAGTTGGGTACTGATCATGGTGGTGGGGGAGGGTGAAGTCATTTGACCTTGGTTTGAAAGGACATTCTCCAAGATAAACTCAAGGCTATACTTTGGTGGAGGAGGCAGTGGTGGGTAAGTTTATGGATATGGATGGGAGGGTCTATGGTATAGGTTGTATTCATATGATGGTGGGTTGTAAGTGTAGAGGGATGTGCCCTCAGATCATTTGTGTTTGATGCAAATGATAATTTAAGCTTAGATATGGACTATTTTGCATTTGATGCAAACCAAATTAAAAGTGTCGTAAATAGTTTACGACAATATTTAATATAATAAACGCATGGAAAAAGTTACCTGTAAGACGGGAATGTCTCGCTCTAAATACATGTTCGAACGACGTCCAAATCGGACGCCAGATGCCCAAGTTACGCCCAAAAACAGCTCAAAGGGTTCTGACCCATGTCCAAACTGGGCATGGGTCAGACCAGGTTGACCCAGGCCAGACTGAGTCTGGCCCGAGCACCTGGCCAGCCAAGGCCAGGGGCCCTGGGCACCCGGCGCCCTAGGATTAGGGGTGCCCAGGCACAGGTGCCTGGGCACCTGCCCAGGGTGTGGGCCCAGGCCCAGGCACCCAGGGCGCCTGAGCGCCCTCGACCGAGCGAACAGGGCAGGCCCCTTGAGCCAGGGTGTGGGCCCAGGCCCAGGCGCCCAAGGCGCCTGAGTGCCCTGGACCGGGCGCCCTGGGTGCAGGCCCAGGGTGCCGGGCGCATGGGCACCAGGCCTAGGCCTAGGCCAGGCACCCAGGCTGGGTGCGCCAGGCTGGACGTGCCCAGACCAGGTTCTGGTCTGGTCTGGGCTCGCCCAGCTGGCACAGTGGGCCCCACCAGGCTGGGTTTTTAGAACCCTAGGCTAAGCAGATTTTTGACGGCTGATTTTGGGCGAAAATCAAGCCTTGGGCTGAACTTTGAGCGATCAATTGGAGTGCCAAACGGACTCCGATTGACTCGCTGTTTTTTTCCTATGCGTTCACCGTTGAACACCCTTTGAATTGATAGATTGTATAAATCATGAAGCTCAATGGTGAGGGAGTTAAAATTCACGGAAGTTTTGCCTTTGTGAAAGGCAAACTAAATTGAATTTATTAACTCTATTTAATAGTCCCACATCGGTTGTAGAGAAAAGAGAAGAGTCGGCCGCCTATATAAATAGGGGCCTCCCACCTTCCTCCAAACTTGTCCCAAGCTCTCGATCTGAGCGTCTCCCAAAAATGTTGGAGCACGCTCGGATCAAAGCTTAAATTAATTCTTCTTCTCCCTATATTTCTGCCATACTCCTGAAGGGCTCTAGCAAAGCCACGAAGGAGTTCGGATTCGGATCCGAAATATTGGCTAAGGCTTTCACTCGTGTGAAACTTTCTTCGGTGCGTGATTGGCTCGACGACACGAGGATTGCCCGCCTCGGGATGCAGAGCGGTTTGAGGAGCGGTTCGAGGAGCGGCTCGGTGTGGGACGGGGAGCGGCTCGGAAGACGGTGATGTACATCTTGCCCTCCCCAGGGTTGAGATTCCGGGTATGTTTTTAGAAGCTTTCGTTTTAATTATTCGCAGTAGTTTAGATCCCTCTTGGGGTGGTCAGATCCACCCGAGTTGGCAGAGATCCTGGCTAAGGGTCTGGTTCCTTAGGGCTGCATGTTAATTAGATTAACATATATTTTTCCGCTGCATTTTTTTGCTTTCATGCTCCGTCCGACTAAGGATGGGCACGGATTTGTGCCCTAAGGGTCCACCAAAACCCTACATGCTGATTTAGGACTGCGATTAATTAATTGAATGCTTTTAAAATACTTTTAAAATGTTTTAAAGTTATGAGATAATTTTAAAATGTTTTAGATGGCTTTTAAAAATGTTTTAAAATTTATGTGATATTTTTTAAAGAAGATTTTAAAAGCCTAAAAATTTATGCGATAAGTTTAAAGTGATTTTAGAGGATTAAAAACTTTATATGATAAATTTTTTAAGCATGAAATTTTTTAAAATGATGTTTTAAATTTATGAGATATTTTTAAAAAAATGATTTTAAAAACTTTGAAACTTTATGCGATAAATGTTTTAGTAGCATGCATATTATATGATCCGTTTAAAACTATTATATTTTTATGAGATAAAAATTAAAATGTTTTAAATTCATAATTTTAAATTTAAATGTTAAATTTAAGAAATGCATGCAAAATTTTTTATTAGATAAATAATTTTATATTTAATTGTTAAATGGTAGGACACTCTTTTTTGTGTTAAAATTAGTGTAACTTTATGTTAATGGCTATGTCATCTTGTCCCTTATTTGATAACACAAGACAACCCTTTAGGTTAGCCATTAAGAAATCATTAAAATTTATTAATTGAATTTTAATGACATGCTATGTTTTAATAAAATATTTAACAACGCTTTAAGACCTAATTCCTGATTAGGGTAGTCCCTTTAATGAAAATGTTAATTCTAATTGTTATGATATTAATTCTCATTAAAGGACTTCGCTTTTAGAGTTATTAATAAATTTATTAAAATCCTAATAACGATTAGGATGACACGTGAACCTTATAGTTGATAAGGATTTAATAAAAGTTATTAAACAAATCCTAAAATTTTGAATTTAAGGATTCAACTAGTTGATAGGATTAATTAGTTGTTAATAAAAGCCTTTTAGTCATGACACGCATATAAAAATGACAAGCTTCATTCAATGGACCATGATCCAGTCAATGTGCTTGGCTAAGTTTCGTGGATCGCCCTAGCTAATCTAAGGGATAAGTGATCCTGGCGTAGTCAATTCCCGGCTGTGTTCCGCTAGACCGCAATGACGTGAATCATGACTATATGACACCCTGGACTATATCTAAGTCAAATACGTTAATAATCTTCTTTAAGATTAGCCATAGCCCTCCTTGTTTTATGGGTTGGTAACTATAGGACCCATGTTTCAGTTTTTGAGCTACACTCAAGCTGTGACATGACAACCTTGTAGAAACCAACTCCTTAAATACATAAGATGAAATCTTGACTTGACCCAAACTGTCGTGTCATGAATACACCGAGCGTCGGAGTAAGTTGAGCCATAAATGCAGTCTAAGACCTGACCCAAACCGACGTGTCGTGAATACACCGTGCGTCGGAGCAAGTCAGGCTAGACGTGAAAATAAGGGTCCGACTAGACTGGTCATTGTGATTTGGATGAGCACACTCATGATCACAAATGGCTAAGGGTAAAAACCGATAAGAGAGTCAAATGTGATATGATTGATGAAGAGTCATCTACCAATCGCAGAGTCAAGCAACTTGTTGAGCTACACTCAAGGTTGTTAGGCTCAGAGTGATTGGATCTCTTACCCACTTATTTAATTCGATTAAATCGTTCATTATTAAAACTTATAATGATCGTAAAAAATAGTGGGAGGATATAGATAGATAAAAGCCAATCTACCTATATTTAATATTGAACATTTGCTAAACTAGGGTAAGTTCTAAGTTTACAAATGGAATCACAATATAATATTTTAATGAAATAAGTTAACTGGTCAAATAGGTTGATTAATTGAATATCAAGTTAAATTCTAATTGATAGAATTAAACTATATTCTCGTTGACATTAAAAATGACCTTCTAAAGAACAGACTTAAGAAATATGATTTCATTAAGTTCTGGGTCCAACAAATAAATTCACGCTACATGTCACTTGCCTTTATGTGGGGCAGCTTGAACATATAGGATATTCGAAGTATGTTTCTCCCTACAACTTGTTCAGCTACACTCAAGGTTGTATAGAAAAACAATTTTGATCTGCAAAGTTTGAAAATTCGATCAACTTGTTTGAGTCGAATACGAGTGCATGGACGGCGCAAAGCTATGTATCCCAACTGGATCTTGCAACAAGCAACTTGTTGAGCTACACTCAAGGTTACAAAGCTCATGCATTTGGATACATGAGATACTTGCATCGCTATTCATTTATATTGGGCTATTTAATACCTAAATGTGATTTAAAAAAAGAAGAAGGCACACCGGAAAGTCAATCGAGTTAAATAGTTTAATTTATTATTAGTAAAGGCATAAGTAGAAGGGAATGAAAATGTGACATATTTTGATGTCACGATTTCATAATTATTGTTATACAAAATGTTAACACAATTTGACGAATGTCGTCACATTGCTTCTGAAGCAATGCGTAATATGTATAACGATTATATATATATATTAAATGTTAATAAATAAATACACAAGATAGTAGCAAACTTATATGGAAAAATAGACTAGGCCGTATCGAGAGACTAAGCTTCACAAGTCACATAAAGAGGGGTCTGACCTCTCGTTTTATGAAGTCTATGGACACTTGTGAATCTATCCTCTTAGATATAATGGCCGAAACCCATCTGTAAGACAATGGGATAATGAGTTGTCGAACTCAGTCTCGTACATACTGATGTACCCGAGTCTAGATTAACCAAAATAAGTATTTAAACTAATTCGATTAGATTGAATGGTCAAATACTTAGCTATATAAAATCTTGCGTAATTAAAAGAAAATATGATTTTCTCTCAGGTCAAGTCTGTTAACACATCGGTGTGTTAAAAGGTATGAATCACACTTAGTTAGACTTGGTGCGATCCATAGCAAGTGACTCTGAGTTAAGTCCCCCCTCTGGGTTAAGTCCCAGATAGTAATGCCTAGGTTTTGATAATGTTCTATGAGGACATTATTAATAAGATATTCATTAAATCAATCATAAGGAAGTTGTATAATTACTCGAATCTCGTGAGACGAAGAGTCGATTTGACATCATAACTGATGATGACTTAGTCAACTTCCGGGATGAAATTCGGAGTAGTAACTCCGATTAAAAACTTGATGCAGTTAGAATCGGTCCGAACACGTGAATAAAAGTATGGACTTTAGTTTACGTGCCAAAGGAAAATGTTTCCTCATTTTTTGCAAGTAAATCTTCAAGTTAGAAGATTGCAGAAGAAAGGAAAATAGTGAAGTACAATTATGTTGGTTGAGAACGGTTTTCATCCTAATTCCTATAAACGGATTATGTTGAAACCGTCTCGCCAGCAGATGTGTACGGATCTACTCGGACCGAACTCGATGTAAATGCTCATGATGACCATGAAAACTGGAACATTCGAGTATATGTTCGTTTTTCTAAATATGATTTAGACGAACCAACTTATATGAATCACAAAGAGAATTTTCAACGTCAGTGGGAGCAAACAAATTACAAGCGAGGCATCGACGGGATGGAACATATGTTTTGACAAAGTAATCAAAGAGTTTGACACTTTATCAAAAATGATTATGGACCATCTTAAATTAACCAGTAACTAATTTAAATTATTATTGCAAAATACGATGAACTGAATAAGATCCAGGGAAATAAAATATTATGGATTCCGACAGACCAAGAGAATTATTTGAAAGAAGATTCAAATGGTTGGTCTAACATGAACATAGAAACCCCTTAAGTCTATACTGTAGACAGTTTTAGCAGATCCACTCACAAAGGCTCTACCACATGAAGTCGGGAAAACTTATGTGTAAAAACGATATGAGATATCGAGACAAATGGGCCTGAGTGCAAGTGGGAGATGTTGAGAGATGATGCCCTCGAGGCATCATATCTCCGTGTGAATAGCACAAATATCTTGTTCGAAAAACAGTAAGCTGTTTGGTATAGTTTTATATAAGTTAATCAATAATGTAGTAAACATTAGATATTGACTTATGTAAAATCCTGAGACTTTATGCAAGGTCAAACATGTATCGATATGAGTATCTCAATCATGGAGAAATGCTTGACCGTCTGTAGCATAAGTCTAAAAGGGTTCGTGATCGTAGATGTTTAGAGACAAGGATAACGAAACATCGGATAGATCATTGTGTCTTAGTCTTCATCGTATAGCAGTGACGAAGATCTCATGGTCGTTTTGACTTGGCGAAGTCGAAGACGAGACACCGGTGCTCATTAGAAAATGAGTTCACTGAATGATCCACAAGAGTTACCATATGGTTAAATTGACCAATCTGTCAATGATAACTCTTAGTGATGATAGGCAAGTTGGTCTTTTGACTTGAGGTCATTTTACGAACCTGTGCGTGAACGGTGCCACTTAGATCACTGACCTAGCTTCAAGGCTAGGCCTATCGAAAGGTCTTTTGATTGGGTGTCACTTGAAGCGTACGATGAGAGTAATGACCAAGAGAGGATTCGTCTCTCTCGGTCAATGGGAGTTAGTGTCGTAGAGTTAGTTCGGTCTTTAGTAAAATCTCTAATCAGAGTATATTGAAAGAAGTCCAACATTAGTTGACTAAAGATCAATAGAAACTAACCGGATTCAAGTTATGTGGGGTGACAGTTTGACCGTACCCGAGACTTGATCTACACGACATAGTTTAGACGAAGAGAATAAAACTACAGAATTCATCACAGACACAGTCAGGGTGGTCCCGAAAATACTCATGTCGATGAGTCAACCACATAATTATGATTCTGAAGCGGGGACGGCAACTACCGCTAGTGGTCTCTGTCGTATAGGTCTTCGAGTCCAACCTGTAGTAAGGGTCAGGCTGTAGGGTCTCACATAGAGTGCGACCTTCGTCTAGTAATAGGTAGAAACGATTAGGGAGAGTATGCATTTGATGCAAGGGATAAAATAATGCAAAAGATGTTTGCAATTATCTCCTGCATTCGGGATAAATGATACTGAGTGCAAGTGGGAGATGTAGAGGGATGTGCCCTTAGATCAATTGTATTTGATGCAAATGATAATTTAAGCTTAAATAGGACTATTTTGCATTTGATCCAAACCGGATTAAATGGGTCATAAATAGTTTACGAAAATATTTAATATAATAAATGCATGGAAAAGGTTACCTGTACGACGGGAATGTCCTGCTCTAAACACAGGTTCGAACGGCATCCAAATCGGAC
This sequence comes from Scilla litardierei, assembly GCA_030789695.1. Lineage (NCBI taxonomy): Eukaryota > Viridiplantae > Streptophyta > Magnoliopsida > Asparagales > Asparagaceae > Scilla > Scilla litardierei. Next base: position 380,158,407 of record CM061142.1, read on the forward strand.
GCCAGATGCCCAAGATACGCCCAAAAACAGCTCAAAGGGTTCGACCCATGCCCAAACTGGGCATGGGTCAGACCAGGTTGACCCAGGCCAGACTGAGTCTGACCCGGGCACCTGGCCAGCCAGGGCAAGGGGCCTTGGGCGCCAGGCGCCCTGGGCCTGGGGCCGCCCAGGCGCCCAGGGCAAGCGCCCTGGCCTAGGCACCCAGGGTGCCTGGGCGCCCAGGGCCGGGCGCCCAGGCGCCAGGCCCAAGCTCTGGGCGCCTGGGCGTCTGGCACCTGGGCGCCTGGCCAAGGCTTGGGTCAGGTGCCCAGGCTGGGTGTGCCTGGCTGGGCACGCCCACACCAGGTTATGGTCTGGTCTGGGCTCACCCAGCAGGCGCAGTGAGCCCCACCAGGCCGGGTTTTCAGAACACTAGGCTGAGCATTTTTTGACGGCTGATTTTGGATGAAAATCAAGTCTTGGGCTGAACTTTGGGCGATCAATTGGATGGTCAAAGGGACTCCGATTGACTCGCCGTTTTTTCCTATGCGTTCACCGTTGAACACCCTTCGAATTGATAGGTTGTATCAATCATGAAGCTCAACGGTGAGGGAGTTAAAATACACGGAAGTTTTGCCTTTGTGAAAGGCAAACTAAATTGAATTTATTAACTCCATTTAATAGTCCCACATCCATTGTGGAGAAAAGAAAAGAGTCAGCCGCCTATATAAATCGGGGCCTCCCACCTTCCTCCAAACTTGTCCTAAACTCTCGATCTGAGTGTCTCCCAAAAATATTGGAGCACGCTCAGATCGAAGCTTAAATTAATTCTTCTTCTCCCTATATTTCTGCCTTACTCCTGAAGGGCTCTAGCAAAGCCACGAAGGAGTTCGGATTCGGATTCGAAATCTTGGTTAAGGCTTTCACTCACGTGATACTTTATTCGGCGCGTGGTTGGCTTGGCGACACGAGGATTGCTCGCCTCGGGATGTGGAGTGGTTCGAGGAGCGGCTCGGTGTAGGACGTGGAGCGGCTCGGAAGACGGTGCGGTACATCTTGCCTGCCCCAAGGTTGAGATTCCGGATATGTTTTTAGAAGCTTTTGTTTTAATTATTTGCAGTAGTTTCGATCCCTCTTGGGGTGGTCAGATCCACCCCGAGTTGGCAAAGATCCTGGCTAAGGGTCTGGTTCCTTAGGGCTGCATGTTAATTAGATTAACATATATTTTTCCGCTGCATTTTTTTTGCTTCCGTGTTCCGTCCGACTAAGGACGGGCACGGATTTGTGCCCTAAGGGTCCACCAAAACCCTACAGTAAGTATGAGTAAAATATTGGCATTGGTTGATTTCATGCCCCTACATCCCATATATTTTGCAAAAAACTGCAACCTATAGATAATCATTATTAACTTCCATATGAGCACCATACAACGTCGAGGCTTCATAATCTCCAATGTACGATCCATCTGGCATCCACATTCTCCAAAATTTACGTGATAACAGAAAGATAAGACTAAGAAAGGCACGTCAGTGGTACTAGAGAATATCACAAATAATAATGGGGTGGTGAGGGAAAATTTGTGTTTATTTTTTTATGAATTTTTATATGCACGTAGACTAACGAACCTAAGACTAAACTAATATCATACAAGTCCAACCTCCTGGCAACGGCCCCAAAAACTTGTTATGGTTTTACATTTGTAACCGCAAGCGCACGACTGTCATCGTAGTGCTAACGGGTCGTCCACAGGTAGGTCGAGTGATTAAGTATTAGCTCTATCCTAGGTCATGATTAGCTACGTGAGATGAAGATATAATAGCTAAGCATTAAACAATACAAGGATAAACACAAGGGTAATAAGAAGAACAGATAGAACACAAAGATAATCGTAGAGAATAAAGAGAAAACATGTAGAAAGTAATTAAACAAGAACAAGAAATACTTATCTCAATGGTTACATACAAAGAGTTGTCAATTCCATGCTTACATCCATGAGAAAGAGCAATAAAACCTAATCTAAATCTAATCTACTCCTAGAAAACAAGAAAGGGGGGTAAAACTGGGATAAAATCGCAGCCCCAAGTCACCTCCTTTGCTCTGGTGGCACTCATATATATATATATATATATATATATATATATATATATATATATATATATATATCTATATCTATATCTAATTAAACAAGAACAAGAAATACTTATCTCAATGGTTACATACAAAGAGTTGTCAATTCCATGCTTACATCCATGAGAAAGAGCAATAAAACCTAATCTAAATCTAATCTACTCCTAGAAAACAAGAAAGGGGGGTAAAACTGGGATAAAATCGCAGCCCCAAGTCACCTCCTTTGCTCTGGTGGCACTCATATATATATATATATATATATATATATATATATATATATATATATATATATATATATATATCTATATCTATATTATAAAACAGGGATGTTATCATGGGTTATTGGATAAGAGTTGGATAAGAGAATTTGGATAAGAGATGAGAAATTGGGTAAAACAATTGTTGGTTAATACAATTTGTATATAAGACAAGAGAAATTGAATAAGAGAAATTGGATAAGGGTTAAGAAATTGGATAAGGGTTGAGAAATTGGATAAGAGAATTTGAATATGAGAAATTGGGTTTAGTTTTTGAACTGAAAGTTTTGTTTTTGAAATCAGGTTTAAATTTCAAATCCATTTGGTTTCACCACGTTGAGATGGGGGATGGTTGGAGGGAATGGGTGGAGGGAATACCTTGGAGGGAATTTTAAGAGTGATTCTTGAAATTTTGATCACATCAAATGATCACATCGTACGTTGGAGGGAACTGGCAGCCTCAGCGCATGATCAAAAACCTCAGCGCATGATTCTTGAAATTGTAGGATAGAAATTTCTCGCAGCCTCAAACAAACTTTTGCTGGAAGAGCCACAACCTCGCCTCCTCACCCGCATCATCAACCTCTCCATCATCTGCTGGAAGACCACCTCTCCCTCATCCTCCTCCTCACGCTCATCTGCTGGAAGACCTCCTCACGCTCATCTGCTGGAGGGAATAGGTGAGCTATCCTCACGCTCATCCTCTTCTACTGATCTCACAAAAAATTGTCCTCTTGTGATCGGAAGGAATGGGATAATGTTGTGGCCCCAATTGCATGCTGTCTTGCTATCTTCTAAATGTTTGTAGAAATTCCTCAAAGAAGAAAAATTAATTTAACACATTTTTTGTAATTTCAGTTTGCTTTTTAATGTTTTCAAGGAATCGTGAATGTTGATCTTGCTCCAGCTCACATCCCATGGAGAGAAATCATCCCCATGAAGATGCCCCAGTGTCATGGCCCAGTTTCAAATTGTCCTGGAGATCTCTTCGTTTGTTGTCTTGGGTCCAAAGCTGATGGCCACTATTACATTTCCAAAGCCATTGAAAGAGGAACATTATGACAAATATCATATTGATGACAATTTTTTTCGCCCGCTCAGAAAGATTCTTACATAACAAAATAAAATAATATCTATCTTATTCCTGAAGCCAAGAGAGTGTCAATTTAGCAATATGATATTTGTTAGCTGAATAGCTGGATTAGCAGTACAGAAAGATCCTTACAATTTTTTTCTCCAGTTCTTATAATCACCTAGAGGTCTAACTCTTTTATTTTTTCTGGATTAGCAGTGCAATATCAGCTAAAAATGGCTCAAGAACAGATCCATTCTCTTCGAACAGCTTATGCTACCATCCCAACCAATGTAAAGGTATAATTATTGTATTAAAAGTAGTTTATTTTCTTTTTTTTATTGTAATAGTGGATTAGCATAATAAAATAAGTCTTTTACAATGATTTCTGCTATTATAGTCTGCAAATTTTGTACTTCTTGTTCCAGAAGATATTAGGACTATGAAAGAATGAGAAGTTTTGTTATACAAAATTGTCAATGAATTGATGAAGTATTTCTCTATTTTCAAGACATTAACATTCCAATTTGGATGATTTTATTGTTATTTGCTTTGGAGTTTTAGCAGTCCACTCTTGGTTTTCTCTAATTCTTTTGTTAGTATTTTCTTTTGAATGAAAAAACCCAATTGAGTACAAACATAGACATTTTTTCTGCAAATTTGTTGCATCCTATCATTTTTGTAATGTACTAGGTATTTTTATCCTTATAGGATCGCAACCACATTTTTCCATTTTTGGGTTGGATTTCGGAAAGCTGATGTTAAAACTATGAACTCTGGTTATATTTACACAAAACTTGGATTATTTAGTTCTGAAGAATAGATACTTGATTTAACTTCATGTGCAATGATTCGATCACGTTAAAATATATAACCTTGCAATGTGAACTGGACAAAAGATATCACCTTTGCATATCATATATAACAAGAGTTAGCTAGCATTAATATATCATTAATATATCATATATAACAAGAGTTAGCTAGCATTAATATATCATGTTCTGAGAAATGGTTTCGATGAACTTTAAAAAGAGCCAGCTAGCATTAATATATATTTGATTTCTTCCTTAAGAAACTTTGACTGTTTAGTATACATATAAGAAACAGCGAGGAGTGCTAGAGAGGCAAAAGAGAAGTAGACACAAAGGTCCCCTACTTAGATTCATGTATCTTCATCAGGTGTTAAGAAAATAAATTGTCGTCAGGTGTTAAGAAAGCTACACCGTTAACAAAGTTCTACTCATCTTGACAAGGGTGCAGATTCGATCAGTTTTAAATTTATAACCTTGCCATGCGAACTGGACAAAAGCTATAATCTTTGCATATCATATTTTACAAGAGCTAGCTAGCCTTAATATATCATGTTCTAAGAAATGGTGGTGATGAAGTTTAAAAAGAGCTAGCTAGCCTTAATATATATTTGATTTCTTCCTTTAGAAAACTTTGATTGTATGAAGATCTTCTTTGGTTTTTTTGCTCTAGAAAGACAAGGCATTTTTTGGTGATCAGGAGAATATCCCGCTGAGGTGAGCCCGCAGGCTCTATTTTTTATGTCTTTGCTATAAGGTAAGTAGTAAAATTCTCAATGGTAGAATGAAATGGATTGTTGTATGTGAACCATCTTTCTATACTGTTGTTTTAAGGTATTCTTATTCAGAATTTCTAACAGTATTTATAGCTGGTTTGTAGAAGAGTAAACAGATACTCAGATACAACAAAAAATGAAAAGAAACATAAATCACAAAGAGATAACGACAAGCTCATGCATATAGGTAGTAATAAACATGCACAATTATACCCAATCTTAACCCCAGCCCACACTAATAGACAAGAAAAAAGAAAAGAAAGAAGAAAAATAACAAAGCACACTAATCATAGAAAGATATGCATCTATCATTCATTTGATCCATAGGTATTCTAAGAGAGCTATTAACATTGCATAGCCATGTAGTCATATATAAGAAATTTCACTACTCTGAACAATGGCTGAATCTTTATTAACTTCGAGGCAGTCAAATAAAAGAATGATCCAATAAAAATCTCAGCAACACAAAGTCTACATGCATACTCTGAACAGATTATTTAATGAGTGCATTATCACACCAACTGGAAAAAAATCAAATAGCTATAAGTATCAAAATGGCAATATGAACATTTAGGCATGACATTCTAAGAAATTTGGAAATTTGTACTTTATACTGATTGAAATTTCATGGGCCAGTATACATATATTTAACCAAAGATGATCACACTACATTTTAGACTCACAAACTGATCTGTGATGAATGGACTCCTATAAATGTATTAACCTCTGCCATTATCTTTCATGTTTCGGTGAATAGTATGTTTCTGCCTTATCAAATGGTTTACCTCTTCTAGGGACATCGGCCACGGATCATAGGGCTGCTCCTCGGTGGCGAACGACCTGATCTTAAGTTCCAGAATGACGTCGCCCTCTTGCTCTATGGATTATACCTGCAAGTAAGTGATTTTGATACGTAAAGAAAAAAATTGGTGGAATTTGTTCATTTAGGCGTGTTATCTATTCATTTAGGAGTGGAATTTGTTCATTTAGGCATGTGACCTGTTCACTCCTTGGTTTGAGATTTCAATTTGTTTTTTCATTTTTGGCCTGCATTAGTCTATGAATGGGATGAAGTATGCATGGCAATGTGGAAATTTTTAATTTTGTATATCATATCATATTTTGACATTTCTATGCATGAAACAATGGGGCCTTGCAATGTGGCGAAATCCAGAGCTTGGAATCCAGTGGAGCACATCAAGTGGACTAGGTTGATGATTCTAAATTTTGATGTGATAATACTTTTGAATGTTGATAGCTATGGGCTTGAGGCAGAAGGTGTTGCCCACGAGATGGTGATGTGGGGGGGGGGGGGGGGCTGTCGAAGAGCTGCATGGTAGAGATGATGCTCCCCTATATATTCTAGGTGTTTTGGGGACGAGGCTGAGCAGGGTGTTCTTGGGGGGGCTGCTACTGCTGCTTTCGTCTGGAAGTAACCAAAGTATGCCAGAGTTGCTGCTTATCAAAATTTAACTAAAGGTACTTTTTCTTGAGAAGTAACCAAATATATTATCAAGTTTCTGGCTAACGGAAAATATCTCAATTTTAACTACCCATCATGAAATGATCATATAGAAGTTGATATGGAGATTAGCCTTTTCATGGCAATTAATCTAACTTGAACTTTAGTAGTCCATGTTTGGTCCAATATATACAAAACGGGGCAATGGTTATAAAGATGTTATGTACCTCAAGATTCATGGTTAGAAAGATAGGTGTGGATAGCTTATTGAGAATGAGTATTAGGAGATCAGTAGTGTGGACCTTTAGTTGAAGTCAATAGAGCTAATAGGATAAATCACAAATGGGAAAAAACAAGTATGGCGGATGACTGCCATTTGTTTGTGGTTAAGCCGAAATACAGTTTTTTTGCTCATGGCTCATAAGCCATGTAAATTTTTTGCTCACGGATTTAATCTTAAGCAGTGCATGGCTCAGTTTGCTTCTCGCACAGAAGAGGAGGAAGCGGCTCATTCCATTCTTCTCAAAGAATTTTTTTTTGCTCACGGGTCATCAAGACATGTAATTTTTTTTATCTCTCAAAAATTTGTTTTTGCGTACGTTCAGCAAGCCATGTTATTTTTTGCTCATGGATTTAATCTTGAGCGGCTCAGGCTCAGTTTTTTTGTCGAGCAAAGGAAGAAATGGCTCATCCTGTTCTTCTCAAAAAAAATTTCGTCATGACTTATCACAACATGTAATTTTTTGCTCTCAAAATTTTTGTTGCTCACAGCTCACCAAACCATGTAATTTTTTCTGCTCATGGGTTTAATCTTGCGTGGCTCACGGCTCAATTTTTTTCCCTCACCCAGATGAGGAAGCATCTCATCCCGTTCTTCTTAAAAAATATATACATGCATCCTACGTTGCATCCAGAATATACATGCATCATGCATCCTAAAGGTAGGTTCCACAGTATATTAGTTCAAGTAATGTTGTATTAGAACCTGTAATGTTGTATCTGTGTCTTATATCCAGGAAACATGCTACAAATACATGTTAATTTTTTTTAGCATTAACAGCCTTACAAACTCAATCTTGGCGAAAGAAAATGGATCTGATCCCATAAGTTTGCATAAATTTGCACATGTGAGTCTCCTATGCAGCAAATAGTTTTTATATATACCATGAACTGAATTATTTAATAAATTCATAATTATGTTATGATTTCATCTCTATTGTGTTTCGTCAACTATAATAATCTACATTACCCATGTTGATATTCATAAACCTGCATCTTAGCGAATATGAGAACATAAGATGAAAGTAAGATTAGTTAGAACTTAATGCATACCAACCTCATCAATGCGGCATATTAGAAAAATATTTAATCAACATGATGCAAATACTTGAAATGCAAAAAAATAAATAAGACAACCATAAAGATATCCAACCAAGCAATTAGAAAGAATGATGCATCTAATTGGGCCGATTCATATTTCCATGTACAGACAACTATAAATTAATCTAGGATTAATTAAGGAAAAAACATACCACTATAACCATAAAGTGATCATAACTATCATGATTTCCTATCTATAAAACTGGGGAATAAATAGATTGATTACTATCTTAGTGGTATGAGTTTCTCAGATAGCCAATTGCATGCTATGGGTGTAGGTTTGCCAATCCAAAATTGATTCATGTCAGTTAGGATGTCTTACATACACGATAGTTGTTTCCTACTGTAAGTTGCTGTAACATTTTAGTGGTTTCTTAAAAGATTTTTTATTTGATTGTTTTCTTTTTTGTTTAGGTGCACTTAGTTTATTAGCAACTAATATTAGCTAGCATTATTTACAGTAGGAAATCTTATTTCATCGGGGTTTAACTGGGTTCGGATTCCACCTACTCCATTGGCTCCCCAAACACTAGCTCTTCCCCAGCTTATACCTCTGGTTTTGGCACTAGGAGATTGGCTATAGAATACGACCAATGAACAAATGCAAATGACTACACCAGTTATTACAAGGAAGCTTCAGTCAGATGGAGAGAAAGAGGTCAAGTAACTTTAATTCATTAGATGTTTACTACTTTCTAGACTTAATATGTCTAGAATAGATCTGATTGTGTATTGTTAATTGGTCAGTCAGGTGACAATTGGACAATGTCATTTGTCATGCCTTCAAAGTATGGCGCAAACGTACCGCTGCCATATTATAAAGCGCACATTGCGAACACATATATGCAGAGAAGAGTTGATGATGTCACAAAGAAGAAAAGGTACCGATAGTTTCTCTGCACGAAAATTGAAGTCTCAAAATAAGCCTTTAACAGATTGGCATGTGATATGTCAAATCATAATGCATAAACAATGGAAATTTTACAGCTGAAGGAAGTGGATATGAAAGAAATATCAAACATACACGTATTAGACTCAAACAGTACATGAAGCAGAGATTAAAATCGTCCAGAACATATATATTATAAAACTGAAGGAGAAATTTCAATCACACATTCTATTATTACATGGAATATGATGAAAAGAACATCGTGTGCCATCAAAACTAATATTTATACAGTCTACATAAAGTAACACAATCCATATCCGTAGTGAGATATGGCAGTATGTGATTCTCGGCCATACCACATATTCAACCAAAGAACATGAGGAAAAGAATCAAGGTAAGAAAGAGATGGTGAGAGGAGAGGAGAAAAGAACAAATAAAATATTTGAATGGGCTTTGCCCATGCCATTGCTGATGTGGTCTGTGGTTTCACTGCAGACATTGCGGAAGCAGGATGTAAAGGGGGGTTGGTTTTCATCTCCTTTTCCCTATGTAAGGATAAAGGTGGTTCCTCGAAGGATTGTTTCCATTGCTGCCTTTTCAGGTTTGTCTACTTGCACTCTTGAGATGGATGAGTAAATCTTGAATGAATACGATCAAATTAAATCAATTAGAGGAAGGATGAAAATATATCAATCAAGGTTAATATTTTGGTATCTTTGTTTTAATGACAGAACATGTTTTTATGGTCTCATGAACTATTCCTGCAGAGATTTTAGGAAACATTTTGAGGGATTTAGATGCTGGAACTTGGAATACATATGCGTTATGATCATAAAAATACTGACATGATAATGAAATAATTTTTCTAGATAATGATTTGGCTTCATAGGTTGGGAGGAAGAGCGCTAGAAGTATCAACTCTGGGAAGTTGTTTTCTGTAATATAGCTAACTTAAGAAAAATCTGAGAACAATGACAATTTTTATGTTGCGTATGATTTTTAAATATATTAATTATATTTCTAATGTACGTCTGTTAATAATTCAAGCTTGATATGATGTATAGGGTATGATGTCTTTTATTGTTCGGTTGGGGAGTCCAAGACTGAGAAAACTAACACTCATTTGTAATATTCTACCTTTTTCATTTATATCAGGTTTTGTGACAGATGAAGATGAGAAGTAGAGAGAATCCAGATTATGTGATGCTCTTGGAATTGAGGTGTAAGTGGGATTTGGACATCTGGTTTTGGTACTTGGGAGTTTTTCAAAGGAAGAAGCGCGGGAGGATGACGTAGGCGAGTACAAAAATTTCTATTTTTGCTTGATTTGGGGCATGAAATCTTGCATTGTCATTTGGCATTTTATTACATTATCAAAATGTATTATCCACTGGGAATTAATAAGGATTTTGCTTGATTTATTGTTAGTGAATTAATATGTGAGTTAATTATATTGGCGTTACTTAGCTTATTCATATAATTCATTTGTAATCTTAATTTTGACCAGATAAGTGTTATGTTAAGATTCCAATAAATTCACATATTCATACATTCATGCCAATAAATTCGCCTGCTAATTTAATCCCATGGGCGAATGTACGACAATAAATTAGCATGAATTATGCCAATAAATGTTTGGCAAAAAGCTGTTATTTATCCCCGAGGAATACATATGAACCCTGCATGCCCTTACCACTGTTATTTCTCCCCAAAAATGCAATTTAACTCCTACAAATTTGCTATCCATGGTGTTTGTTTCTCCCTATAATCAGCAATCATATGAATCAACAAAATATGAACCTGCAAACATATGAAAATTTGTTATCCATTGTTAACACAATAATTGATTATTGCACCCACGATTAACTGACAAACATATGAAAATTGATTGCAAAAACGTTAACTGACAAGTTTTTAACTGCATACGTTTTAACTCATACAAATGCATGTGGTTGCTAATTATTCACAGAGTAAAGAACCTGAGATGGTAAAATCATGTTGATGGTTACTGATAACTGATAAAGAGTTGTGTGTGCATGGTGTTTGTTTGCATTTTCCATATTAAAGAAGTGTATGTTCATGATGACACTGTAGATGTAATCAATTATATTTGTTTTGATGTTTGTAGGGGTTTCCACAAATTGTTGATAACACTGTGTATGTTCATTTAGGAGTTAGATTCAAGGAATTCCATGTCAAGCCCCTATCATGGATGCTCAGCTGACATACTTAAATTGATGGTAGCTTTACTTCAGAAGTCGTCGTATAACTTTATATAACAGTTTCCACTAAATTTATGTGAAGATCAAAGAGAATCATTGGGTTTAGTTTGTCTAATGGCAAAAGATTAACAACTGAATGGTATTTCTTATTTTGAAATGCATAAAAATGTGAAATATAACTTATTTCGTGTATCTAATTTCTGTCAGATAAAGTAGAATCGTAGAGTTATGTTTAAAAATTCAAATGAAAAAGTAGCTGGGAGAAGAAATTAAATGGAGGATTAAATTAAACAATAAAAATGAGGATATGAAAAATTGAAGAACATTGAAAATTTGAAGTACTTACGTCAATCAATCGATTATCACATATTTTTCATATTGCCTTTTGCTTCATCGTGCCTTTTCTTCTTCATGCTTGCTGCTCAGCTTCTGAAACAGGGATGTCTGAGAATGTCACTATTCACCTTCCTATGGTCTGAAAGCTTTCAAGTCGGTATGCAACAAATTACAGGAAGAGGCATTAGTAATGATACCCTCTTTATTAGGTTTGTCTTTTAATAAATGTTATATTTTAAGATTGATCATTTGAAATTTGGTTTATGTGGACCAAATGCTTGGGCAATCTGTTAATTTCAAGAGGTCTTGACTTTTTGAGTCACAAACAGAATTGCGTGTGTAATCTATTCAGATCATTTCCCATGTTCTCTTATTTTTTAAATCCATGCCATGAAAATTCTTAACAAGTAATGCATATGCATGCAAGTTGTTTGTTATTATCTTTAATAAATATTACCCACCACGCTTTCTATTAGCATCAAATTATCAGCCTATGATATTACCATGCTCATGCAATAGGAATTTTGAAAATTTAATTCTGATGTTCATAACTTCTTATGGTCTTATGTTCTTTAGTAATTCTCTTGAATGCCCACCCATTGAATTCGTCTTCCTTAAATAGGAGGAATTTGTAATATTGTGAAGTATATCTGAGTTATTAATGTACATGATTAATTATTATACATTCTTTTGTTCTTTGAAAAGTAAAAAAGGAACGGAAATAACTTGATTTTATGGTCCTGCCAACAATGGCTTTGAAGCCACTTGGTTCAGTTTTTGGATAAAGCAAAGTCTGTTAACTGTCCTTTGTATTACAACCACAATAGGAATGGCAATGCTTTACTTAACACGATTATGAAGTGCTAACTTATAGATACACATGAATTAGGAGTTATTATTAGTAGTTATGTGGTTTTCGATATTATTAGTAGTTATGAAGTGCTAACTATAAGTCTATAAGGGTATCTGCCTTAAAATGTCTCTTAATCGATTATACAATTGAGGGATATTTTTGAATCAATTATTTTCCTGTTAATTTGCTCAATGGATTTGTTACAAAAAGAATTTGTTCCACAGTTAAAAGATCATTGTGTAAAATTATGATGCTAATGGTTTTGATTTTGTTTTGCTTACAGGAAATTGAGGTTAACTTGATCATTATAGACTGTATCCCTGGGCTGACAGGATATTATCGACTCAAGAAAATTAAGATACTGTCTTAAACTAGGTGGTTGTTGTGTTTTTTCTCTTTCAAATTGAAAGGATACATTTTTGATGTGTATTGTTTTGATTGATTATGCAATCAAGAGTCATCATCTTTGAAGGATATCTGATTGTGACCATGTCATCTGAGAATGTGCCTTCCAAAGTCAATAGGTGATTATCTTATAATGAGGTTTTCTGATTTTCTTATTTCTCCTTTTGTCTATAACTGAAAAGGGATATTCTGATTTTATTTCATGATATAAAACTGCTGGTAGATGTTTAGAGGAATGTGCAGGGAAATTTTTCCTGAAGCATGTAAAAGTTATCAAACATAAACATGCTGAGGCTTCATCCCGTTGAAAGGCAAGTCCAGATAAGAGTAAGGATCAGTAGCAGCAGCAAAAGCAAAAGCAGCGGCAAGAAGATGATGGTAGTAACAATGACCCAAGCAGCAGCAGCAACAGCTATAGCAACAACATCATCATTGTTTCAAAGTGTTTTCTCACTACAAAAGCGTTGACCGTGGACTACCCGGTCAACGTGGTCAAAGGGCCGACTTGGGTCCCTCGGGTGCGTCGGGTCCGTGCAGACGCGGCGTGAATCAGGGTAGTGGATGACGTGGAGCGCGTCGGCTGGGCCGGGTCTGGATCCTCGGCCACAAGGGGGGTGAGGGGAAGCCTCGACCCGGTGTGAGATGCTCGGCCTCAGACGGTCGGATGACATGGGATAGCCTCGGCGCCTCGTGAGCGGAGGGGAAGCCTCGGCTCAGACGGACGTGTTCGGCCTCGGTCGGTCGGACGACAAGGAGTAGCCTCGGTCGTCTTGCTTGATGCGTGGCCGGCGTGGGGTGGAGGGGAAGCCTCGGCCCGTGGATCTGACGTCCTCCTGCGCAGACGAGAACACTCGTCAGGGGGGGCCGGACCTTGGTTCCGGCCAAATCCCCTCCGATGCCTAAGTCAGACGATGATCTGAAAGAGGAGGCTCGGCGGAGACGGTTCGACTCGAGAGGAGATCGGAACGATGTCTACCGGCGCGAGCGGGGGAGGAAGGAGATGAAATGGGGGAACTAGGTCGTTGATGGAGTACCTTAGGTTTTAGTTACCTGAGATGCTGTCCCTTGTTCAGTCGTCCTTATGGCCCTTTTATCGTCCTCCCGTCGTGATTGCCCACGACCCACGTCCCTCGCCCGCCCCTAATCATGCCCCCTCAATCCGCCTCCCCCTCACCGCTCCCTGCGCCATCTCAGCACCTCCCCATAACGGCCATTAAGTGGTAGCGGGCCTGGGGGAACGGTTATCGCTGGAGTGGGGGAGTGATTTGCGCATTATCGGGGCCGGGTCGGATCGATATTTGGGGGTCCTCTATAGGGCCTTGTCGGGCGGGCCTGATGGCGCAGATGGGCTTCTGATCGACAGTCGGGTTTCTGGGCTCGTGTCTTTCGGGCTTCGGCCAAATAGGCGTAACAATTGCCCCCATTGGTCGGGTCGATCGGCCTCGGCCGATGTGACTTCCGCCGATTTCGACAGGCTCGTCAATCGATGCCGACTCATTTATTGGTTGTCATCATGAGTTGGTCCGTTCGATACTTTTAAGGCGCGGGTTCCGAAGCGCAGTCGGTCCCCTGATGCTGCCATGTGTAGCCGCGGGTTTATCCCCACCGCTCGTGAGGTCGTCTTAGATAGAGAAGCCGGGTGGGTTGTGAGCCGCCATCCCGTCATTTTCTTCTTTGCGTTGATCTCGATCTTGCCCGAGCTCTGCCCCATGTCGTCTTCCTCTGCCACTGGTTCGGGTCAGCCGGAGCGTGACGCCACTCCTGGCCTGGTGGGTAGTCCTCCTTCGACGATTCGTCGGCACGGGGGTGAACTTTCAGGGGTGCCCCCAGAGGTCTTAGCGTGGCCTTCGTCGGTCTGCGCCACCGCCATCGGGAGTATGCGCTCCGCCTACCTGCTTCCGCCATACTCGGCTCGCGCTCCCGGGTCCGACGAGCGGATCTGCCTTCCCGGTCCCAACGAGGTTGGAATATACGAGAAGTGCTTCCGCTTCGGGCTTTGTTTCCCGCTCCATCCCTTTATCGTCGAGTTCCTTCAGGCCCACAACGTGGGTTTGTGCCAATTCTGCCCCCAACACCGTCGGGCTCCTCGTCGGGCTCCTCGTCGGGTTCGTCGTCGTCTGCATGCTGAGGGGAGTGGCGCCCTCTCTCCGACTCTTCGCCCAGTTCTACCGCTTGAGTCACCATCAATCGGGAGCGTGGATTTACACAGCGCCCGCCCGAAGATGACCATGGTGCTGGGGTTGCTGAGCTCCCTGAAACGTTGGAAGGGGGAGTATGTATTTGTCACGTTCCTGTCGAGTGTACCTTTCCCGGTTTGGTGGGGAGCGGCCGGCGCGGTCATCCTCGATCTGGGTGAGCCGACTGCCGCCGAGCTGCAGACGGCGAAGGACCTGCTGGCGATTCCTTCAAGGGAGCGGACGATCGACGTCCTCTTCAATGACCATAACTTGCGCAAGACGGTGTGGCCCTTGGGTAAGCTCTCCGAGTATTCGCCATTCGAGGTTGCTCGGGCCCTTCTCGTCTTCTTACTTCTTCTTTGGGTGCATGTGGATTCCCTCTCGGTCCTTCTCCCGCCAGCACTCACGTGCAGGCCCCCGATCCGGACCCGCGCAAGAGGGATCATGTGCTGGAGGTTCGGAAGAAGCAGCGGGCAGTGACCTCGGCTGTAGGCTCCAAAAGGAAGAAGGGGCCATCTCCCTCTACCCCCTTGTTGGGGTCTTCCAAGAGGGTCCGTGAGGGGGTCGGGGAAGTTGACGTCCCGCCGCCTGCCGATCAGCTTCGACCTGCCCCCGTTGAGGTTGCCTGGCCGTGGGTTGGCCCTTCGCCTCTCCCGGGCGGTTCTCTCCCTGATGCCTACGATCGGTATCTAGGCGCGTTCCGCTCCCACCCAGGCGAGTTTCCTTCGTCGGGGGAAGGCCTTCTTCGTCCACGCTTCCCGGTGGGGGAGAAGGAATCGGTGTTTTTGAGCCGCGGAGCTGCCGCTCGAGTGGCCGAGAACAGTTGCCTCCCTCCCGATCAGGCTGTGCTGGATGGAGTTAGAGGTGACTGCTTGGCCACCTTCGTGATTCAGGCCGGCCAACAGGTAGAGTGTCTCTGCTTATCCTCCGCAGCTGCTTTCGTCGTCTTACCTTTGTTGCCTTGGTGCAGTTGTCCTCGGTGGGTCTTTCGATTAGGCGCCAGTTTGCGGCGCTTCCCAAGGCCAGGTCTGACGCCGGGCGAGATCTTGAGGTCCACGGTGAGGAAGAAGAGGCAGGTCAGTTGGAGGAAGTGCGGGTCAAGTCCTTGGAGACCCGCGTTACTGAGCTGTCCTCTGCCTTGGAAGAGGCGGACCAGGAGAGAGCCTTGGCTCTGACTGCTAAGTCAGAGGCCGAGGCACGGGTCACTGAGCTTTTGGGAGACGCCGACGCGTCTGGGAGAGCCGACAAGATCCCCGTCTCCGTTGCTGCCCCCGTGGACCCGGAGCTCCCCGATCGTCTGGAGGCGGCGGAGGAGCAGGTGAGAGCTCTCCTTGCTCAACTCGACGAAAGATCCCGGGAGATCGAGAAGGAGAGGGCGGAGCACCAACGCCAGATCGACACCTTAGAGGCTCGGGTGCGTGGGCTTGAGGAGGTCGATCCATCCCGGATCGCCCAAGACGCCGTGGTTGAGTATGCCACCTCTTTCGTTGAGTCCGCCTTGGCTGAGGCGTTCGAGAAGGGCTTCGCCCGGTGTCAATCCGAGATCCAGAAGAAGTTCCCACTCTCGGGAATCAACTTCGAGGATCTCCGGATGCACTCTGACGGCGAACGGAGTGTGGGGGACGGCCCAAGTGGACAGCCCGCCTGTGACTCCACGGGCGCCCCTGGAGGTGAATGAGGGAGGGGAATGCCCCTCGGCCTCTTCGTGCGTCTCTCTGTACATATTTTTGCTTATCTGGAAAGGAACGAACTTAAATAAATTTATTTCGTAAAAAAATAATACATTTATTGAAAGTACTTGCGTAAGTGTTCCGCATTCCAAGCGTGAGTGAGAATCCTCCCCTCCATATTGGCTAGACGGTAGGTTGTCGGTCCGAGGACCTCGATGACTTTGTAGGGTCCCTCCCACTTGGCCGCGAGCTTCCCTTTGCGAGCAGTATCCGGGTTGAAGCCAGCTTTCCGGAGGACCAGGTCCCCAAGGTGGAAGCTTCTTCCCCTGACCCGAGTATTGTAGTATCGGGCCACCTTCTGCTTCTGGCGGATGATGGTGGCCAGGGCTTGTTCCCGCCGCTTGCCGAGGAGCTCCAAGCCGAGCTCCAGACCTTGCGAGTTTCTTTCCTCGTCGAAGCATTTGAGGCGGAGAGATTCTTCACCCAATTCGACCGGTACCACCGCCTCGGCCCCGTAGGCAAGCATGAACAGGGTTTCGCCGGTGGCCTCCTTGTGGGTCGTCCGGGATGACCAGAGTATCCCGGGGAGCTCTTCTGGCTAGTTTCCTTCGGCATCCTTCACCTTCTTTCGGAGGGGCTCTATGATGCATTTGTTGGCTGCTTCCGCCATCCCGTTGGTCTGGGGGTGCGCTACAGAGGCGAAGAGAAGCTTGATCCCCCATTCCGCGCAAAAGTCTTTGAACCCCGCGGAGTCGAACTGTTTCCCGTTGTCTGTGACGATGGCCCGTGGCACTCCGAATCTGGAGATGATGGAATTCCATACGAAGCTTTTCGCCTTCTTCCAAGTGATGGTGGCCAATGGTTCAGCCTCGATCCACTTGGTAAAGTAGTCCACCGCCACAATCAGATACTTCTGCTGCCCCTTGCCTGGCTTAAATGGTCCGAGGAAGTCGAGCCCCCATTTCGCAAAGGGGATGGGACTCACGATAGGGATGAGCTCCGACGGTGGAGTTGAGGTGTGGTTGGCATACCTCTGACATTCTTGGCACTTTTGGACGTAGTTTGTTGCGTCTTGGACCAGGGTCGGCCAGTAGTATCCCTGCCTCAAGATCTTCTGTGCGACCATCTTGCCCCCGTGGTGATTCCCGCAGATCCCTTCGTGAACCTCCCGTAGGACAAAGTCGGCTTCCTGCGGTCCGATGCATTTCAGGTATGGGAGGACATCCGCCTTCGTCCAGCGTCTCCGGTAGAGCGTCCCCTCATGGATCACGCATCGGGGCGCCTTCCTCTCCAGGGTCCGACGCTCGTCCCAGTCCGTCGGCACCTCCCCATGAGTGAGGTACCGTATGATCGGGTCCATCCAAGTGGGATCTTGGTCGATCGCCATCACCTCCCACTCTTCCGTGCTGGGGGACTGCAGGTTCTCCACGTAGATGGTGCGGCCCAGCTCCCTAGGCGAGGACGAGGCTAGCTTCGACAACGCGTCCGTCCGTGCGTTCTCTGATCGCGGGAGATGCAAGACTTCCACGTCTTTGAATCTGGACAGTGCCGCTTTGGCGACGGCGAGATACCTCTGCATCGCTTCCTCCCGTGCCTCGTAACTCCCCAGAAGCTGGTTGACAATGAGCTTCGAGTCGCTGAGGAGGCGCACGGACTCGGCTCCAAGCTCCAGGGCCAGCCTCAGGCCGTTGATCACCGCTTCGTACTCCGCCACGTTGTTGGTGGCCGGGAACTCGAACCGCAACGCGTATTCCACGATGTTCCCTTCCGGAGATCGGATCGCGATCCCAGCCCCGCCTCCTGACTGTGTGGCCGATCCATCCACATGGACTATCCATGCTCATGGGACTCCTGACTGGAGGTGGTCAGCCGAAAGAAAAGACAAGGGTTGGGCAATTACCGTCGCTGGGCCTTCTTCCTCCGGGGGTGTTCTCCTTCCGTTGTGCATTCAGTGATGAAGTCGGCCAAGGCCTGCCCTTTGATGGCCTTGCGCGGTTTGAATCGGAGGTCGAACTCGCTCAATTCCACCCCCCAGTTTAGCATCCTTCCCATTCGATCGAATCTCTTGAGATTCTGCTCCAGTTGTGAGTCGGTCAAGACCAGTATGGTGTGGGCTTGGAAATATGGCTTGAGCCTTCGCGCTGAGAGAACGAGGGCGTACGCCTGTTTCTCCGTGGGCGAGTACCACACCTCCGCCCCCTTCAAGATCCGGCTCGTGTAGTACACCGGCCACTGCACCCCACCGTCTTCCCTGATCAGCACCGAGCTCACTGCTTCCTCCGCGCATGCCAGGTAAAGGTTTAGCGACTCCCCTTCTCGTGGCTTGGACAGGAGAGGCGGGCTACAGAGGTACTCCTTGAGATCCGCGAACGCCCTGGAGCAGTCTTCGTCCCATAGTATCGCCTTCCTGTTGTCTGACGGTTCCGCGATCGCTTTCCTCAGAACTTTGAAGAAAGGGAGCGATCTTTCTGCCGATTTGGATAGGAATCGCCCCAAAGCTGCGATGCGCCCATTCAGCCTCTGCAGTTCTTTGATCGTCGTCGGCTCCCGCATGTTGACCAGTGCCTCGATCTTGTCAGGATTAGCTTCAATGCCACGGTTAGTTATCATAAATCCTAAGAATTTGCCAGATCTTACCCCGAACGTGCACTTCGTGGGGTTGAGTCGAATGTTGTGCTGCCGCAACCGCTCGAAGGTTTCACGAAGGTCGGCGATATGGTCCTCCGGCTTTCTCAACTTGACAAGCATGTCATCGACGTAGACCTCCAGGTTCCTCCCGATCTGGGAGTAAAAAACCTTGTTGACCATTATCTGGTAGGTGGCCCCTGCGTTCTTCAAACCAAAGGGCATCTTCTTATAGCAGTATGTTCCTCGGTCCGTCGTGAAGGCTGTCATCTCTTCGTCCCGGGGATCCATCTGGACTTGATTGTACCCTGAGTAGGCGTCCATGAAGCTAAGCATCTCGTACCCTGAGGCGTTGTCCACGAGGTGGTCAATGCGCGGCAGGGGGTAGCTGTCCTTGGGACAAGCTTTGTTGAGGTCACTAAAGTCCATGCACATTCGCCACTTCCCCTTGGGTTTCCTGACCATCACCACGTTCGATAGCCACTCCGGGTACCAGACCTCTCGTATGAAGCCGGCGTCGAGGAGACGCTCTACTTCCTCGGAGGCCGCCTTCATCTTCTCGCCTCCCAGGTTCCGCTTCTTCTGCCTGACCGGCTTGAAGTTGGGGTCGGCGTTGATCTGGTGGACGATCACCTGGGGATCTACGCCGGGCATGTCCTCTGGTGACCAAGCAAAGACTCCAGGTTCGCCTCCAGGCATTCGACCAGTTGGCTCCTCAGGTCGTGGTTTAGCCCTCTCCCGATTGAGACGAACCTGCCCTCGACTTCCGTGACCGGGATCTGCTCTTGTTCCTCCGCAGGGGTGGGTCTCGGTCCGCCTCTTAAGTCGAGCGCGGCCATCCGATCGACTAGACGATCTTCGGGCCCTTCCTCCTCCAGTTGGTAGCAGGTATTCGGTCTCCCCGCGTCACCCTCGACCTGCCCCATCCCCCTGGGCGTTCGGAACTTGATAGTCTGATGGAGGGTCGAGACAACTGCACCGATGGAGTTGAGAAGGGGTCGGCCGATGATTCCGTTGTACTCCGACCCGATCCCCAATACAATGAAGTCTACCGCCAAGGTCACCGAGTCTGGTGGGCCTCCGAGTGTTACCGGGAGGTGGATCGTGCCGATGATGGGGGTGGAATGACCCGTGAACCCTACCACGGGACCCAAACGAGGTTGTAAGTCCTCCTTCCGACGCCCCATCTTCTCCAGGGTTGACATGAAGAGGACGTCGCAGGAGCTGCCGGTGTAGACGAGTAGCCACCGTATTATGGTTGTGTCGATGATCACCGACACCACCAAAGCTACGTCCGACCTGCGTGCTGCTACAGTCGCGCTCGGCCTCCCGACCGGTAGGGCCGGGGAGGGTTTCTCGGTCCACTCCTCACGATCCTCCTCGCGCTGGGCCCGGGCCCACTCTTGCCAACGATGGCGGGCCCTGTCGCTTCGCGTCTGGGCCTTGCTCTCCTTTCGACGTGATGGGTGAAGCCGTGTCATTACTGGTGTGGTTTGTTTTTCATGGGATAGTTCGTTCCCACAGACGGCGCCAGATGTTTCAGAGTGTTTTCTTACTACAAAAGCGTTGACCGTGGACTACCCGGTCAACGTG
Organism: Scilla litardierei; assembly: GCA_030789695.1. Lineage (NCBI taxonomy): Eukaryota > Viridiplantae > Streptophyta > Magnoliopsida > Asparagales > Asparagaceae > Scilla > Scilla litardierei. Next base: position 380,179,039 of record CM061142.1, read on the forward strand.
GTCAAGGGGCCGACTTGGGTCCATCGGGTGCGTCGGGTCTGTGCAGACGCGGCACGAATCGGGGTTGTGGATGATGTGGAGCACGTCGGCTGGGCCGGGTCTGGATCCTCAGCCACAAGGGGGGTGAGGGGAAGCCTCGACCCGGTGTGAGATGCTCGGCCTCGGACGGTCGGATGACGCGGGATAGCCTCGGCGCCTCGTGAGCATAGGGGAAGCCTCGGCTCGGACGGACGTGTTCGGCCTCGGTCGGTCGGACGACGAGGAGTAGCCTCGGTCATCTTGCTTGATGCGTGGCCAGCATGGGGCGGAGGGGAAGCCTCGGCCCATGGATCTGACGTCCTCCTGTGCAGACGAGAACACTCGTCAGGGGGGGCCTGACCTTGGTTCCGGCCAAATCCCCTCCGATGCCTAAGTCAGACGATGATCTGAAAGAGGAGGCTCGGCGGAGACGGTTCGACTCGAGAGGAGATCGGAACGACGTCTACCGGCGCGAGCGGGGGAGGAAGGAGATGAAATGGGGGAACTAGGTCGTTGATGGAGTACCTTAGGTTTTAGTTACCTGAGATGCCGTCCCTTGTTCAGTCGTCCTTATGGCCCTTTTATCGTCCTCCCGTCGTGATTGCCCACGACCCACGTCCCTCGCCCGCCCCTAATCGTGCCCCCTCAATCCGCCTCCCCCTCTCCGCTCCCTGCGCCATCTCAGCACCTCCCCATAACGGCCATTAAGTGGTAGCGGGCCTGGGGGAACGGTTATCGCTGGAGTGGGCGAGTGATTTGCGCGTTATCGGGGCCGGGTCGGATCGATATTCGGGGGTCCTCTATAGGGCCTTGTCGGGCGGGCCTGATCGCGCAGATGGGCTTCTGATCGACAGTCGGGTTTCTGGGCTCGTGTCTTTCGGGCTTCGGCCAAATAGGCGTAACAATCATCAAAAAAGGCAATGAATGAGGAGATGGCCAAGATTAAACACATCCAACCTAAAGGGAGTGACTACTCAAACTGAAATCTATCTGATGTCTTTACCTGTAACTAGGAAAAAATCCCATGAAAGCACTCCATTTTTGTTTGGATCAGATACCATAATTATATGAAGCCTTTTTTGTTTCTTTGGTTCTATTGAGGTTGAGGGGGATGAAATATATAGAATGTACATTACTGGTTTAAGATTAATGATAGGAATTATTACAAATTTTTTCTTTTATACTTATGTTTCATATTATGTTTGGCCTCCTATCTTAAAGAGTTCATCAAATATGATGATATTGATAGAAAATGCGCAAACTTTTCTCATCTATAATGAAATGGTTAAGATCACATCTCACAAAAATATGGGTGTTGCTCGGATCTATATAAATGACTGGTTTTATATATAAGTAACGCATTCCAATTTCTATTAGACAAGTTCCTTACTTAAACAAATCTGTTATACAATTGAGAAGTTTTTTGAACGAGTTTACTGACTAAGAGAAAAAGGAAGGGTAGAAAGATTGTTGGAATTGAACCTTAAGGAATCAATAGGTAGGATGTATGTTTGTGAAAATTTTGGAGGAACTAAATTTGGAAGGAACTGGATTTTGAGGGAACTAAAATTTTTGGGGGCATTTAATAAAATTATTGTGCTTTTATTATCGTTGTTCGTTTAAAAGTAGAGGCTCCAAGCTTTTGAGTGTGGATTATTTTGAATGAATGGGAAATTCAATTTTGGTGGAACTTTTGGATGAAACTAAATAACAATTATTACATTTCAATTATTTCTGTTTGTTTAAAATTAGACGATCTTCTTTCCGATGTATCAAAAAAAATTTAGGTGATCTAAGCTTTTAAGGGGAGGAATATTTTAAAGGAATGGGTGAACTAAATTTTTGGGGGAACTAAAATTTTTGGGTGGGAACTAAATAACTATTATGACGCTTTAACTATTGATGTTATTTTGACTTAAGGGATCCAAGATTTTGAGGGGAAGAATATTTTAAATGAACCATGCCTTTAGGGCACAAGTTAAATCTAGATGAAACTAAATTTTAGAGGGGACCTAAATACTCTGTGAGAAATAAATTTTAGGGTGAACTAAATAACAATTATTGTGCTTTAATTTTTGTTGTTCGTTTAAAATTAGGGGATCTATGATTTTTAGAGGGAACTATTTTAAATGAACCATGCCCTAAGGGCACGGCTTATGACTATTTATATTACATATGAAGACTTTTTTGAATCCTAGGGCTGACTCAGACAAGTTGACTATGACAAACATGTTTATAAAAAGACGGCTTGGATTTAATCTTGAGGAATGAATGGTTTAGATGAGATTTTGTGGAAAGTTTTGGAGGAAAAACATTTCTAGGAAAATGAACGTTTCTGTGGAAATGAAAGTTTTTGGGGAATGAAAGTTTCTGGGGAATAGCAGAGTGCACGCAATTAATGCATTTGGAAAAAAACTTTAACTTGCGCTTAATACTGCAGATCGAATGCTGATGCAGATCGAATACTACTGCAGATCGAATGATCTCTCCCTCAACACGTGGCCCATCGTCTATTCGACGCATAGGCACCAAGATAAGAATAATTTCCCGCGCCGGAGGCGTCCGCTAAATTTTCTTACGCTAATTTGTTGTTTCGCGTCAAAGGCATCCGCGCCGAATTTGTTGTTCCGCATCAAAGGCGTCTGCGCCGAATTTGTTGATTCGCATCCAAAGCGCCCGCTAAATTTTTTACGTTAATTTGTTGTTCCGCGCCAAAGGCGCCCACTCCAAATTTTTTGTTCCACGCCGAATTTGTTATTCCGTGCCAAAGGAGCCCGTACCGAATTTGTTGTTCTGTGTCGAAGGCGCATGCACCGAATGTGTTGTTCTGCGCTAAAGGCGTCCATGACGCTAAATATTTTTACGCTAATTTGTTGTTCCGTACAATTTTGGCTGTGGGAATAATTTTTTTGGGAAAAAAGATTTGCGGGGGGGAATCTTAAATGAACCGTGCCCGCGGGCATGGGTTATGACTAGTATATATATATGAGGAGGGATCAAATGACCCCCAAAAATAACCCCCTATCAAAAATCCTATGCCCCCCATTTTTTCGGAAGATCCGAACCGTTCATCTTGATCTCCACCCTCTAAATACCCGACCCACCAATTTTCGACCCGATCCCATGTGTTTTGCCCGTTCATCCATCCGACCCAAATTTAACGGTTTTGCATGAACAGAACTTTTACGAATGGTTGATGAACGGGCAAAACACATGGGATCGGGTTGAAAATTGGTGGGTCAGGTTTTTAGAGGGTGGAGATCACGATGAACGGTTCGGATCTTCCGAAAAAATGGGGGCATATGATTTTTGATAGGGGGTCATTTTTGGGGGTTATTTTGGGGGTCATTTGATCCCTCCTCTATATATCTATATATATATATATCATTCTTTTTAGTTCTTAATATATTACTTACTCTGCAAATATATATATATATATATATATATATATATATATATATATATATATATGAAAATTTTCAAATGAGAACATTTCGCACCATGCGAAAATGTTTTTATCTTTTTTTTGAAATTTTTTTTTTCAAAAATTCTTTTTTCCACCCTCATTATATGTTGTTATACCCCCCTCAAAAAATAATGGTTGAGAAATAATGTCATTTGGCCTTCGATCAAGCCATTTCATCAAATTCGCACGTTTTGAGACCGTTAAATTTGTAACGGGTGGATGGGTGCTCTAATGCCCAACGGGTTCACCCATTATTTTCCCTAGGGTATATAATTGTATGGATTAAACATCAAAAAAAGAATTTTTGAAAAAAAAAGTTTTCGCACGGCTTTCGCACGGGATTTTTCGCACCCGAAGATTGCCCTATATATATATATATCACAAAACCCTAACGGGTTAGAAGGAGTCCTGATTCAACACAACCACGTGGAAGATCCACGTGGTCATGTGGGGAGAACTACAAGTTACAACATTTGGGCTTCTTCAGATGGCGTGATTCGATGTGGTCATAAGGTTGGCCACACGACCACGTCACCGATGCGCGTAAGTTGTTGTAGCTTTGTTGTCATTTCTTCTTGGGGTGACACGATCGTGTGGATGGCCACATGACCATGTCGTTCTGGATTCAGCTTCCCAGCAGTTATGGCTTACACAAAAGTGTCGAGAATCGATGTGGTCGCGTCGATTTTAGGAAGTTAGGCACTTCATCTCTTCTTCTGGTCTTGATTCAACACGGTCATATGGGGGTAGCCACGCGATTGTGTCGTTGTGGTTCTCAACCTCTCTTCTTTAGCTGCCCACACGACCATGTGGGGTTGTCACACGGTCGCATGGGGCGATCTTCTTGCACTCCTATTGTGTGTCATCCCACACGACCTTGTGGGGTGACATACACAGTCGTGTGGAAGCCGAAATCCACCGAATCTCTGTGTTTTTAACTGCGTCGCTTTGCCTGCTTCTCCTTCTCGCTCATTTACACCATTAAGCTATTTTTAGCGGTGTTTCAACCTGAAACATGCACAAACACCCAATGAATGAAACAGAACAATAGTATGATGGAGTGGTGTATAAAATGGGGTGTTTGTGTGGTATAATGCATGAATATTCCCCACTAAAATCAGATGAAATATCCACTCATCAGTTGTCAGCTCTGGAACTATATGAGTCGACTTCCTGCATAAGTCAAAAACTACTGAGAGCACGAATCGACTCTTATGCTAGTACAAGTCAACTATTATACTGTTACATGGATACTTGCTCTAAAACTAAGGAAATAACTTTTAAAATATTTTTTAAACATTTTTCCTATGTTCCTAAGTATTTGTGAGCTTCAACAAAGAATTTAACATGCTACCAAGACTAAAAAGAAATTTACATCAAAATTGAAATGTTACATGAAGATATTTTGATGCAAACTTGTTCTTTATTGCCTTGGTTGCTCTTGCTATCCATGGTCTTTATTGGCTCCATTATCCCTTTATTTTCATGGTAGCTCATATATAATCATATTTGCTTATTATCTACTCATAAACACGTAAAAAATTATTAGTACCCAATATGTTAGCTCATCATCAAAACATCCATGAGGTGACTAAATATTCAACATAGTCGACTAGTGCTATAACAGTAGTCGACTAGTGATGTGTTGATAGCCTACAACTGTTAAATTTCTAGCCATTTTCTACCCATTGTAAGGACATTTTCGTCAATCTAACCTAGCAAATTTGAGGCATATATATATGGGGTTGTTCATGAATTTATTATGAACTTGAATGATCAATTTTTGAATGGAAAAAAATTTCAAAATAAACCATCTTTCTCTTAGCCCAAGTTTTCCAATGTTCTAATCTTTTGGCCACTTCTTGATCTTCAAAGAGCTTCAAGTTTTCACCATCCCGAGATCAAGATTTCTCATATAGCTACACTTCTACACGAGGGCTTTAGTAAGGCTACATGTAATTGTATCAACTTTCAATGCAAGTGGAAAATTCTTATGTGTTAAGGTGGTGAGTAGTAAATCACTTGAAAAGAGGTGTTGTTCTATTTGGTAAAAATAAAATAGTTGAACTAGCCAAGTGGGACTTGGGTGCTGCAGTAGGGTACGTGGTACCAGAACCAGAATAATTCATGTGCTTGCGCTTTTTCCAATTTTCTGTGTTGTGATTTATAATTTGCTTGTATTATTTTCGATGCATACTCTTTTCCAAGTTATAATTCTTGTTGATTAAGTTTAAATTAGGTAACACTAATTGTAAACCTATGTAGAAATTTTTTAGAATACTTTGAATATTTCATATACACTTTTCGCCCTCCCTCTAGTGTCTACTTGCCATCCATAGGGATCCCAACAGATAAATAGTGCTTTAATTCTTCAGTCTAAATGGCATGACCATGTAGTCAAATGTGCAATTGTCTATAAAGAAGGACGACTTCTCTTTGTTAGGATAATGCATGCAGATCTAGTTAACTGAGAAAGAGTTGTTAAAGCTGAGGAGCATATAGTCTGATGCACTGTCCACTAGTGGTGATGTAAGGGAGAGGAAAGATATTTTGGGGTAGCTTTTGATTGAGATTGGTGAAGTCTACAGACATTCTCTACTTATTTTTTGCATTCTTAATGAGCAGATTGGCTAACCACTCTGGGTACTGTACGTCTTAGATGAAGTCAGTCTCTAGTAGTTTTTTGACGTCAGCTACTTCTAACTTTTTGCATCTCTTCGCCAATTGTTCTTTTCTTTTATAAGGCTAAGTGACATTTCAATTCAACCTTGAACAAGTGCAGTACATCAGTGTTGATGTCTGACATGTTGATTGGCAATAATATGAAGACATCCATGTTCTTGCTAATGAATGCGATTAGAAACTAACATGTCGTAGGGAAGAGCATGGACGAAGAACTTTTTGTAAGGGAACATGACCTCCTCACCTCCTCGCCTATCTTGTGATGGGGAGATTATTATAATTTGTCTCATAGGTGTAAGCCGTTGATGGGAGGCATTGTTTGCTCCCTTTGCCCATGAACACCATCACATTAGTTGGCTGATCCCCTAGTTACATGAACCTTTATTAGTTAGGAAAGTGAGATACTACCACCTCCAACTCTACTAGTGAAGTCCTCTCCAAGATGTCGTTGTAAGCCCAGGGGATGTTGACCACTATGAACTTAACCAGTTGGTCTAGGCCAGGGCACATTCTCCCATAGCCCTAAGGGATTCTGTAACGGCCTATACTTTTACATATGATTTATTAGAGATTTTTCATTGTATTTCTCAAAATTTTCCTCTCTTTTACCTTTTATCTTTTCTCTGATTTTCTTTGGCCCAGACTGCTATCCTATGCCCATGGCCCATTATTTCTTTGAGTCAAAGAGCTCTGCCCAGGCTTCATGATTGATTTCTTCTCCAGGTTTAGTCGCTTGGCTTGCTATATCACTGACCCTAGCCCTTACCCTAGTTTTCATGGGAGCCATTGCCCTCGATCTCCTCACACACGGTCTCGTCTAACTGTGCTCTCCAGCGACTATATCTATTTGTTCTTCTTCTTCTTCGTAAATTTCTACATGCGAACCCAACATTCTCTGAGATATTTCCCGAGTTCTAATCTCGATCATTCTTGGGCATATGGCATTTGATCTAATCCGATCTGTCTGAGCTTTTATGTGTGTTTATTACGTATATATTTTGTGCTTTATTCATGTGCATATCATACCATTTCATCCCCCGTTCCACTCCATTGTCCCCGTTTTTGGTTTCTTTTTTTTACTTTTGGGTCCATTGTGCATATTGCAAGTGCAAATGAATGACATCGGGACCCTAAAGCGAGGAAAAAGCGATAAAGAGCGAAGGAGAGGTGAACAAGAGCTCAATTTCACAAAGGGAAAGGAGAAACCAATGACACACGTGGTCATGTGCTTCATCCACACGGCCGCGTCACCAAGACAGCCCAAAAGAGCTCCAAAGCACATCGACGCGGCCGCGTAGAGGAGACGAAACGATCATGTCACCATGGAGCTGAAGAGAAGAAATTCAATATCAACACGGTCGTTTGGTTGACAACGCGACCGTGTCGCATCGAGTAGCTGTCGATGCCAAACAGTCGTCCAAATGACCGTTTAGATGAATGAAGTGAAGAGCCGATACGTCAAACGACGCGGTCGTATAGATCACTATGTGGTCTCGTCAATTGAAGATAGAGCTGCCTAACTTACGACCTTTAGGCAACGTGGCCGCATCGATTTCGATGCACCACGTCGAATAGAGGGTTTGAGGGTGTTCTGAGCGCTGCCAAGGGCAGATTTGGGGCCTTTTGGATTTTTCTGTAAACAATAAATACTCTCCTGCTTCCTTTGAATGAGAGGACGCCTTTTTGCAGACTTTTTGAGGGATTTTCTCAAGTGTACTTAGTTTAATTCTTTGCAACTCTATTAGTTATTTTTGTTTTTATTGGATCTTGTTCTCTCTTTTGCAATAGATTTAGATTTTTATTAATTTTATTCATTGCAAATTGCTCAATTCCCTATTTCTATCTTATCTGTATTGCTATGACTATTCAATTCATGATTTTGATTGCATATCTATTGATGGATCGTGAGTAGTCAATCTAGGGCCATGGGTTGAACCCCCTTGGATTTGGGGATAAATTGATAGGATTTGATTAAATGTTGAATAATTAGAGATAGGATGATTATTATCGATGCACATTGATCTCCCTCTTATTGATAAATAGATTAGTCAATGGCGGGAGCTGGGGCTAATCTAGGGTTTTCGATCCCTACGTCGATTCATATTATCTATATGACAGACTGGAGTCAGGCATAGATTAGTGCCATCTTAGCATAGATTTTAATCCTAATCCACGAGAGTGGCGTGGAGGAAGAATGGGGACATTTGTCGGGCGTAATGCACCTATCGTATATCTATGCACCAACGGGATTTGGCTTCGATATGGGATAGGTATTCCTATCATGGCATCACAGAAGTCGGGGATAGGATAACATAAGGAAATATCCTATCATTGCATCATTCTAGTTGAGACTCTACTCATGTCGATCTGAGATGCCAAAAGTGGGGATGGCAAGATTCACGCTTCACGGAAGTGGGGGGTAGGAGAATGCCCTTAGGTTAGACGACCTCTCCATATCCCATGAATTCAACAACTGATCAATCCAATTCAATCCTAGCTTTAATCCAATGGCGGTGACACCTAGGTACTAGAGCTTTTCCACATTGATATTTCTCTTTGAATTCATTACTTAGCCACATTATCGATCGTGTAGCTAATAAACTTTGAAGAAAACCAGAACTCAACAACAGCCTCCTTGTGGACGACTCGTATAGCACTACAAACATACCATTCACTTGTGGTATAAATTCGACGACACGACAAGTTTTCTGGCACTGTTGCCGAGAGGCACACCGTAATATTGGTTTTATTCATAGTTTATAAACTACGCATTTTTCTTTTTATTTTTATTTTTTGCTTTCTCTTGCTATTATTTTTGTGCTACTGATATCATCTTTTAGTTTTGTCTGTGTTGTATGCAGAGGAGATCACAGGGCATTAAGGACATACTTCCTTTTGATCCTGAGATTGAAGCTACGGCATGGTAGTGCAACGCTGAAAGAAGGAGGAGGATAGCTCAACGAGCAATGGAGGAGGAAGCACCACCTACCAAGTCCCTCTTAGACTTTTCTATGTCGTTCAATGGATCAACGTCGAGCGTTTCTAGGCCACTGGAGGATGCCAACAATTTCAAGCTCAAGCCGTCGTTGGTTAGCTTCATCCAACAAGATCAGTATGGAGGATCACATATGGAAAATCCTAACGTGCATCTGAATATTTTCTTGGAAAGGTACGATTCACTTAAGATGAATGGCGTCACTTACGACGCCATTAAGCTAAGACTCTTTCCCTTTTCCTTGAGGGATATGGCTAAGGAGTGGCTGAGAAGCCACGACCCTGATACATTTACATCTTGGGATGATTTATCTCGTGCTTTTCTAACCAAATTCTTTCCTCCAGGTAAAACTGTCAAGATGAGGAACGAAATCACCTCGTTCTCCCAGCTCGTCAAAAGTCTTTATATGAAGCATGGGAGAGATTTAAAGATTTGAAAAGACAGTTCCCACATCATGGAGTCCCAGATTGGCTCCTTATTCAATCTTTTTAAAATGGGATATCTAGAGAGGTGAAGATGACGATTGAAGTCGCCACTAATGGGGAGATTATGAGCAAGACTTTAGCTGAGGCGAATAAGCTGTTGGAAGACATGGCTGCCAACAATTATCATTAGAGCAACGATAGAGCAACCTCCAAGAAGGGAGGTAAGTACGAATTATATGTTGTCACCATGTTATCATCGAAGTTTGATGCCTTGATAAGCAACTTTCCATGCTAGGAATCGATGCTACTAATTGCCTACGGTGGTGTTGTGTGATTTTTGTGGTGTGCATGGACACCCTAGCATTGAGTGCCCTTCTACTTCTGTAGCACCGCTAGGGATAACTATTGAGCAGGCAAATGCACTCTATGGAAACAATGTGAGGCCGCCTAACAATCTCTACTCTAACACATTCAATCAGGGGTGGAAGAATAACCCAAAATTTTCTTACTGGATTCCAGGGCTGCAGCCTCAACCACCATTCCTGCAGCATCCCCAACAACCTTATGCTCCACCCTAGAATTTCAATCAGAGGCCACCCAATCAAATGCCAACTCCTCCACCTTTTAAGTCTAATTTGGAGACACTAATGGTAAATTTTATTGTCAGGCAGGGGCAGAAAAGTGACTTCTTCCCAGCATCCATTTAGCAACTCATGTTTATAACGCAATAACTTACTTCGAGCCTTAAAGCGGTGGAGAAGCTGATGGGAATCTAGTCCCATCCCCAAGTGGTTTAATTTGTTGATGATCACACCAAATGTTGTTAAATTACTAATCATACTACTTAAGTGTGTAGGTTGTGCAAAGCATACTCCGAGAAGAAGAACTTCAACCACACACATAGAAGATGAAGATGAATTTAGCTCGCAACTCCAAAGCTCAAAGAATGTGCTCAAGCTGAAGCTAAAGAGGAGCTCAAATTCAAGCGAAGCATATGCAACTAGCTCAAGCTCATTCATGGCTTCAAGTTCTTCATAGAGTCTAGTGTGTGAGTTGTTTTTCATTTTCTTAGGATTATGTCAAAGCCAAGAAAGAATATGCACACACACAAAATGATTTTCTAAAATGTTTTAAAACTTGTTTTAAAACTTATTTGAGAGCATACTTTTCATAGAAGCTAAGTTTCAACTTGTAGTCAACTACAAACACCCAGTAGTTCACTACACTGATTTCTGTCTTCTCCCTGAAAAGATACTCTGGTAGTCGGCTACCAAAGTTAGGGAGTCGACTACCAGTTGTAGCAGATTTTCTCTGAAACACTCTGAGAGTCGACTACCAAAGTTAGGGAGTCGACTACCAGCTGTGCGACCAGAATTCCTTGATTCACTCTCTCATTTATTCATTGCTTGATTTTTGGTCAAAAGTCAAACTTGATTTGAATCATTTTGAATTCTCCTTTGGCTCTATAAATAGAGACCATATGAGAACATTTTTCTCACCAATTCATTCTTGAGCAAAATTATTATTCTCTCAAAAGATCTCATCATTCTCATTGCACTCAAAGTTCTTCATAGCCAAAACGGTTTTTCAATTTCTGATCTTATTGCTTATATTCTTTTATAATTATTTTTAATATCATCATTATTATTTGGCTGTTGCAAATTGGTTTTCAAAATCCTTCTTTTTTATTTTTCATATTCTCAAAGGATTCTTGAAACATCTAGATTCTAGATCACATTGAATAATTTCATATTCTATGTACGATCTAAGAACATATCTAGATTCTAGATCACATTGAATAAATTCATATTCTTTGTGTGATCTACGAACGATTTAAATTCTTTTAGCCACGTTAAGCACAATTACAAATTTAATCTTGTATATAGAATTATTGGGTGTAAAACCCAATCTCCACTAATTCATTGTGGTGTATTGGATTTGATTTTACTTGTAGTCCCTTGGTGATAAGGGTGGTTGTAAATCCTTGTTGTAGGCAAGGTGTTTGTGAAAATTCCTCGGATTGTGAGGCAAGGTAAAGTCCTCGGGTTGTGAGGCAAGGGTGAAATCCTAGACAAGTCTAGGTGGTCGGAAATCCTAGTTGAGGCTAGGTATTTGTATTGCTAAGGCAATAGTGGAAATCTCGTACCGGATTGGTCGGGGACTGGACGTACCCAGGGTTGTGGGGAACCAGGATAAAAATCCTTGTGTTTGTGTTTGATTCTCTCTGTGATTGTTTTTCTCTACTTTGTTTATCTTGATTCATTATGTATTACATTTGTAACTCATTCGTAATATATTGCAAGATCAATTTCTGCATCTGCTTCTCTCTTATACTTCTGTACAATCTTATATATCTTCATTAAGTATTTATTTAACTGAGCTGTGCTTAATTTCCCTCTGAGAGTCGACTACTGTTCTTAGGGAGTCGACTACCAGAAGAGTTTTATCTCTGACTTGTTTTGAAGATTAATTAAGTTGATTAAGAACCAAGCGTAGATCACTCTACTTGGTTTCTTAGACAACATTAGAAGGCTTTGAATTGTGCTAAACTATTAAGAGCGAAAAAGATTATATTATACAACACTATTCAACCCCCCTTCTAGTGTTGTTTGCCATCCACATGATCCAACACTTGGTATCAGAGCGAGGTTATAGATGGCGTCAACCAATCATTTCCCGGAAGGACAATCTTCCACTAGACCACCACTTCTCAACGGATCAAATTATGGATCTTGGAAGAATCGGATGCGAATGTACCTTCTCTCTATCTCATATGATCTATGGAAGATAGTGGAGAATCCGTATGAAGAACCCACTCTTGAGGAAGAAAAGTGGACCAAGATGGAGAAGGACAAAGTGTCTCTAAATGCCAAGGCGGTGTCCACTCTATATTGCGGTCTTGACACAATGGAGTACAACCGCATCTCCATGGCTACCTCCGCGCACCAAATATGGAAACTCCTTGAGGTAACGCATGAAGGTAACCAAAAAGTTAAATCGTCAAAATCTTCTCTTTATGCTGGCAGGTATGAAAAATTTATGATGGAGAAAGACGGGAACATAACAGAGATGTACACGAGATTTACGGAGATCGTCAACACACTTGCGGGATTGGGAAAGAAATACACACAAGAGGATCATGTATGCAAGATCCTTAGATCCCCACTCCCGAATGGCAATCCAAAGCTTCGGCCATTGAAGAAGGCAACGACACTTCAAAGCTAACCTTGGAGGAGCTCATCGGCAATCCAATGGCGTACGAACTCCAACTGCAAGAGCGAAAGACCAAGGAACAAGGTGAAAAGAAGAATAACCTTGCATTCAAAGCAACATCGGGTACGGAGGAGTCCGAGAATGAAGTCAAAGATGAAATGGAGAAACAAATGGCACTCATCTCCAAATGATACAAGAAAATCCTAAAAGCACGAAAGTCCTATAACCGTAAGTTCAATTCCACTAATGATATTATTTGTTATGAATGTAATAAGCCAGGCCACATGAAGAATGAGTGTCCTCTAAAGAAAATCAGAGATAAGAGAATGAAGTCATACAAAGGCAAACGGCCAAATAGAAAAGCTTTTGGAGCTTGGGATAGAAGCGATGATGAAGAGGATTCCGATAGCTCATCATCATCCGAAAATGAAGGAAAAGCAAGAAAGAGGAACGAGCGGAACTACATGTGCTTCATGGACGGGAAGACCCCAAGGTAAATTCCTACCATAACTCTAGTGATAGCGATAGTAGCGATGATGATGAAATTGATTATGAGGAGGAATTTCATAAAATTTATGCATTATATGAGGTCCAACTCAAAGAGCTTCTAACTCTCAAAAAGATGCATAAATCTTGTGGTCCTAATCCTACTAATCAAGAGCTAGAAAATATTAGAGAAGAGAACCTAAAATTGATTAGCAACAATAAGGATTTAATTGAAAAGAATAAGTTGCTTAATGTAGAACTCAAAGACCTAGGAAATAGGTTTAGAGACTTAGAAAAGAACATGACCGCCATTAAGGCAAGGCATGAGGACTTGGTTAATAATGTTACTAGGTTCAATAAAGGTAAAGAAAAATTAGATAGCTTGATTAGATCACAAAGACCCCAATCTAGCAAACATGTCTTAGGTTATAACATGACCAATCAAAATGCTAGAAATTCTCATCATCAAGCTAGAGTAACTAAAACTGAAAATGGATATGTCAAAGTTTGGATTCTCAAAATTGGAACCGTCCAAATGAAAGACAATTACATTTCTAGTTTTATGAACAATGTTCATTTTTGTAGAGATTATATATTTACTTATGGGAAATCTCAACCCAAATGGGTTTGGTTCCCTCTTGGTTGATAATTATATTATTATGTTTGACTAATCCCACGGATCCACAAAGAAAGGGTACCAAAATTATTCGTTTGATTTTCAGGTACCAAAACTATAAGGGATTAGTAGAAGAGCTCCAAATGAATCTCAAGTTACATGCATGAATTAAGGGGGAGACCCAACTGCAGTGATGCAAACTTTAAGGGGGAGCCTATGAAATTTTTTTTCTGCACTTGGTATGTATACGATTATGTTTTTTTGTGATGACAAGGGGAGAAAAAGTGAAGCAAGCAAAAACATGAATGAATAATAAACCGCATCTAAGCAGGGGGAGTAAGTACACTTACTCATTGTTTTTATTTCATATAATTCATATGTTTTTCATTTGGGTGTCATCATCAAAAAGGGGGAGAGTGATGGGAATCTAGTCCCACCCCAAGTGGTTTGTTTTGTTGATGATCACACCAAATGTTGTTAAATTACTAATCATATTACTTAAGTGTGTAGGTTGTGCAAAGCATACTCCAAGAAGAAGAACTTCAACCAGACACATAGAAGATGGAGATGAATTTAGCTCGTGACTCCAAAGCTCAAAGAATGTGCTCAAGCTAAAGCTAAAGAGGAGCTCAAATTCAAGCGAAGCATATGCAACTAGCTCAAGCTCATTCATGGCTTCAAGTTCTTCATAGAGTCTAGTGTGTGAGTTGTTTTTCATTTTCTTAGGATTATGTCAAAGCCAAGAAAGAATATGCACACACACAAAATGATTTTCTAAAATGTTTTAAAACTTGTTTTAAAACTTATTTGAGAGCATACTTTTCATAGAAGCTAAGTTTCAACTTGTAGTCAACTACAAACACCCAGCAGTTCACTACACGGATTTCTGTCTTCTCCCTGAAAAGATACTCTGGTAGTCGGCTACCAAAGTTAGGGAGTCGACTACCAGTTGTAGCAGATTTTCTCTGAAACACTCTGGGAGTCGACTACCAAAGTTAGGGAGTCAACTACCAGCTGTGCGACCAGAATTCCTTGATTCACTCTCTCATTTATTCATTGTTTGATTTTTGGTCAAAAGTCAAACTTGATTTGAATCATTTTGAATTCTCCTTTGGCTCTATAAATAGAGACCCTATGAGAACATTTTTCTCACCAATTCATTCTTGAGCAAAATTATTATTCTCTCAAAAGATCTCATCGTTCTCATCGCTCTCAAAGTTCTTCATAGCCAAAACAGTTTTTCAATTTCTGATCTTATTGCTTATATTCTTTTATAATTATTTTTAAGATCATTATTATTATTTGGCTATTGCAAATTGGTTTTCAAAATCCTTCTTTTTGATTTTTCATATTCTCAAAGGATTCTTGAAACATCTAGATTCTAGATCACATTGAATAATTTCATATTCTTTGTGTGATCTAAGAACACATCTAGATTCTAGATCACATTGAATAAATTCATATTCTTTGTGTGATCTACGAATGATTTAAATTCTTTTAGCCACTTTAAGCACAATTACAAATTTAATCTTGGCTATAGAATTATTGGGTGTAAAAACCAATCTCCACTAATTCATTGTGGTGTATTGGATTTGATTTTACTTGTAGTCCCTTGGTGATAAGGGTGGTAGTAAATCCTTGTTATAGGCAAGGTGTTTGTGAAAAGTCCTCTGATTGTGAGGCAAGGTAAAGTCCTCGGTTTGTGAGGCAAGGGTGAAATCCTAGACAAGTCTAGGTGGTCGGAAATCCTAGTTGAGGCTAGGTATTTGTATTGCTAAGGCAATAGTGGAAATCTCGTACCGGATTGATCGGGGACTGGACGTACCCAAGGTTGTGGGAAAGCAGGATAAAAATCCTTGTGTTTGCGTTTGATTCTCTCTGTGATTGTTTATCTCTACTTTTTTTTATCTTGATTCATTGTATATTACATTTGTAACTCATTCGTAATATATTGCAAGATCAATTTCTGTATCTGCTTCTATCTTATACTTCTGTGCAATCTTATATATCTTCATTAAGTATTTATTTAACTGAGCTGTGCTTAATTTCCCTCTGGAAGTCGACTACTGTTCTTAGGGAGTCGACTACCAGAAGAGTTTTATCTCTGACTTGTTTTGAAGATTAATTAAGTTGATTAAGAACCAAGCGTAGATCACTCTCCTTGGTTTCTTAGACAACATTAGAAGGCTTTGAATTGTTGTAATCTATTAAGAACGAAAAAGATTATTTTATACAACACTATTCAACCCCCCTTCTAGTGTTGTTTGCCATCCACAGGATCCAACAGACACAAGTGGCACAATTGGCATAGCAAGTGGCAAACTTGTTAGGCCACAAGGACATCTACCGAGGGAACCTGAGCCCAACCCCCGAGGCCACAAGGACACCATTACACTAAGAAGTAGGAGGCATACTGAAGGCCTTGCCATGCCAATTGCTGAAGAGGGAGAGGCTAGAGTTGAGGTGGAACCACACATATATGTTGAAGATGAGAAGGAGCATGAGCTAGCACCTCCACCATTGGAGCCACCAATAGAGAAGGATGTTGAGAAGAGAGATGGGGACATCACAGAGGATCCCACATGAACCTACATTCCTAAGGTGCCCTATCCGTCGAGGTTGGCTAAGGCCAAAATAGATGAGAAGTATCGGAGGTTCTTCGATTTACTAAAGCAGTTCCACATCACCATCTTATTCATCGACACCATCTCAGAGATCCCTTCATACGCCAAGTTCTTTCAAGATATACTCATTAAAATAGGTAGGAGTGAGAAAGTTATGGTATCGATGGAGTGTAGTGTGATACTTCAAAGAAAGATGGTAGAGAAGTTGGACGATCCTGGAAGTTTCTCCATCCCTTGCAATGTTGGCAATGTTACTATGTGACCTTGGAGGAGTGTGAGCCTGATGCCATTGTCCATTAGTGAGAAACTTGGGATGGAAGAGCCAAAGCCCACCAACATGTCTTTACAACTTGCCGATAGATCCATCAAGTACCCCCTAGGAATCATTGAAGACATACCGGTCCAAGTTGGGAAGATCTTAGTTCCATCTGAATTTTTCATCATGGACATGCCTGAGGATGCCCACATAAAGATACTTCTTGGCCATCCATTCTTGGCCATGGCGGGGGTATTGAAAGACGTCAAAGGAGGGAAACTATATTTAAACATCGGCAAGGAGAAGGTGGAATTTGATCTGTAGAAATCAATGAGAACATTCCTCGAGGAAGACCACTATCACCACGTCGACCTCCTTGAGCAAGTAATTGAAGATACAACTTTGGAAGACGTGTTCTTTTGCCCAATGGAGAAGCTCATATCTGTAAATCCTAAGTATGAAGGGTAAATGGAAACAGTGGACATAGCTAGAGTATTCGAGGAAACTCTACTGGAGGTAATTGACAAAGGAACTTCAATATCACATCCATATGATCCCGAGGAGCTGAGAATTGAGGAATTGTGCAAGGTGATGTTATGCTAGGAGAAGAGGAAACATGGAGCAGAGCAACTCCAATGCTCTCCACCCCAGAGCTACCATGATCATATCTTAAAGGGAGTCGAGCTCATGACTATAAACGAGTGCTTCTTGGGAAGCAACCCAAGTCTTAGATTTGCTTCAGTTTTTATCTTCATTTTTGTGTTAGTTAGATAGCACATTTTGATTGAATAAAAACCCAAAACCCCAATGAAAAAAATCAAAGTTCATTTACAATACAGATTAACGTGACTGCATGGGATACCCCACACAACCGCATGGAAGGGAGCAAAGAAGAATACCAAGGAAGCAGCAAAAAGTATTCGACGTGACTGCATGGACATTGTTAGGAGATGTGTATGCCCTCGAAGCAATTTATCTCTGTGTATGTGTAGAAACGTCTTGTCCAAAATAACAGTAAGCTGTGTGGTAAGAATTTACCTAAGTTAATAATAATGTAATCGAAATTAGAACTTAGGTAAAGTCCTAAGACTTGATGCGAGGTTAAACAAGTATCGAGATGAGGATCTCGATCATGGAGAATTGTTTGATCGTTAGTAGCATATGTCTATAATCGTTCGTGGTTGTAGATGTTTCGAGCAAAAGATATCGAAACATCGGATAGACCATTGTGTCTTTGTCTTCACCATTGAGTGGTGACGATGATCTCATAGTCGTTCGACTAGGCGAAGTCGGAGACGAGACACCGGTGCTCATTGGAGAATGATTTCATTGAACGACCCAACGAGAGTTATCACATGGTTAACGTAACTAAACTGCCAGTGATAACACTCTGTGATGATATGCAAGTTGGTCCTTAGAATTGAGGTCATTGTACGAACATGTATGTGGATGGTGTCACTTAGATCTCTGACCTAGTTTCGAGGCAAGGCCTATTGAAAGGTTTTTGGTTGGGTGACACTTGAAGCATATGAGGATAGTAATGACCAAGAGAGGATTCGTCTTTCCCGTATATGGGGAGTTAGTGTCGCATAAGTTGGTTCGGTCTTTAGTGAAAACTTTGGCCAAAGTATGTTGGAAGAAGTCCAACAATGATTGACTAAAGACCGATGGAGACTAACCAAGTTCAAGCTAGTGGGGTTGACAGTTGACTGTACCATAGACTTGACTAGGCGACATAGTTTTAACGAAGGGATTAAAACTGTGGTATTCATCACGGACATAGTCAGGGTGGTCCCGACAATACTCATTTCAATGAGTTAACCACATAATTATGATACCAAAACAGATACGGCACCTGCTGCTCATGGTCACTGTCGTCTGGGATTTCGAGCCCCACCTGTAGTAGGGTCAGGTTGTAGGGTCTCACACAGAGCGAGACTATCGTCAAGTAATAGGAAGTTTTTAAGGGAGATAATACATTGGATGTATGGAAATTAATTAAGTCACAAAGAGTTTGCGATATAAGTCTAAAATATTAAAGATGTAGGTTTAATTGCATTTGATGCAATAATATTTAAATAATTCGTAAAGTGTTTACGAGCGTAATTTAAATAATAGTTGCATAGAAATAATGAGAGGATTTTTCCACGAAAGTTGGGGAGAAAATCATGCTCGAATCAAGGTCCAGATGGGCCCAGAAAGCCTGTTTAAAAAGGAAGTTTTTAAATAGAAAAACAAAAAACAGAGAAAAGGACTTTAACCCGGCCCATTAGGCTGGGTCAACTATCTCGTGCACGCAATGGCGCAATGCACGCCCATGCAAGGGGGTCAAATAGAGTTGGAATTGAGCCCTGCTTATTTCTATGTGTTCATCGTTTAGTGCTCTTCGATTTGATATATTATATCACTTGTGAAGCTCAACGGTGAGGGAGAAAGAATTCACTAAAGATTTGCTTTTGTGAAAGGCAAACTTTAATTAATTTTTCACTCCAACTTTTAGTCCCACATCGAAAATAGAGAAAATGGGAGGGGTCAGCTGCCTATATAAATAGGGGCCAACCCTCCTCCTTTAAACTTACACCAAGTCTTCAGATTCGAGTAGCTCCAAAAAGTTTTGAGCACGCTCGGATTAAGAATTTAATTAATATTCTCTCTTTCTCCCAAATTCTTCCTTGCTCCTGATCGGGCTCTAGCAAATCTACGAAGGAGTTCGGATCGGATCCGAAGTCTTGACGGAAGATTCACTCAAGATGAAACTTTCTGGAGCGCATTGTTGGCTCGGTGACAAAGGTGTTTCTCGCCTCGGGACGCAGTTCTGCTCGAGACGTGGTTCATCTCGGGACGTGGTTCAGCTAGGGAGAAGTGGCTCAGCCCCAACGCGGGGCATTGCTTCGGAGATAAAGAAATATTGCTGAAAACGACGCTTCATTTTCTGCGGAAACAAAGTGAAAGGTATGTAGTTTAATATACATATGTTTATAATTGCAATAGTTTGATAGATCTATCATTAGGGGTTGGTCGAACCCAACCCAGGGATAGTAGAGATTCTGACTATGGTTATTTCTTTAGGGCTAGACTTAAAAATGTTTTAAGTTGTTATTTCGCTGCTTGATTTGATTTCGTCCTCCGTTCGGCTTAGGGCGAGCGTCGATTTTATAGCCCTGAGGACCCAGAAAACCCTACAGTGGTATCAAAGCCAGTCTATTTGATCTATATTTTTGCAATTATAAAGTGCATATGATAGATTATGTTTCTCCATAAGATGGAGGTTGATTATTAAGCTATTAAAAATTTATCGTTCCATGTGATGGTTTTTCTTCGAAAAAATTGTTTTTGAAAAATAGATCTATTTTTAAAATCATGTGATAATTTTAAAAAAATAGATCTTTATTATTATTTGATAATTATTAATGTAACTTAAATTTATGAGATTTTTAAGTAGCATGTTTAGCTAACTTTTAGGAGATAATTTTTAGTTGATCTGTTATCATGTATAGTTGATATTTTTAATGGTTATATCATTTCTTGTTGATTATGTGATAATAGAAGAAAAACTTTTAGGATAGACATTAAAATCTTTCTGAAAATTATAAGATAATTTTTTATGGACATGCTACGATTTAAAAATTTGTTGCAACAAATTAAACTCATAATACTTAATTAGGGTAAACCTCTGCAATAATTATTATTTTAATTTTTCTAATAATAATTTTGAAATAGGCTATGATTTAAATTATTGCAACTTGAATTTTAAATCACTAATACGTGATTGGGATAGCACCCTAAAATTCCTTATAGTTGATAAGGACATTAATAAAAGTTATTAACGAATCCTAATAATTTCTAATTTTAGGATTCAACTAGTTGATATGATTAACTAGTTTTAATGAAGCCATTTCAAAGTCGATGTCACACATATGAATAATTAGTATCCTTAAAGGATCATGATCTGGTCTAGCGTTTTTCAACTAGTGTTGTGGATCACCCTAGCTCGACTGGGGATAATGATCATGGCCTAGCCAAATCCCTAGTCATGTTCTGCTGGACCACAAGGATGGGAATTATGATTATGTGGAACCATCGATCACATCTAGTCAATTACGTTTAAAATATTCTTCAAGATTAGCCGTAACCCTCCTTGTTTTAGAGGTCTACAACTATAGGTTCTATGTTGTAGTTAATGAGCACACTCCAGCTATGGCACACCTGCCTTATGGAAACCAACTTCTTAATACATGTGATGTAGTCTAGACTTAATCCAAATCGTCGCATCGTGCATACACCGAGCACCAGCGTAAGTTAGGCTAGACACGAAAATAAGGATCCGACTAGACTAATCATTGTGATTTGGATGAGCACACTCATAATCATAGGTGGCTAGGGGTAAAACACGATAAGGGAATCATATATGATATGATTGATGAAGAGTCATCTACCAATCGTAGAGTCAAGCAATTTGTTGAGGACACTCAAGGTTGTGAAACTCAGGGTGGTTAGGTCCCTTTCTAACTAATTTTAATTTAGTTATTAAAATCGTTCATTATTATGACTTAAAATGATCGCCAAAATAGTGGGAGGATATACTTAGATATAACTAGGGTTGTTCTATGTTTACCGATGGAATCCAAATCATAATATCTTAAAAGAATATGCTAACTGGTCAAGAAGATTGATTAAAGTAACATCAACTCAAATTCTATTTGATAGAATAAAATATGTTCTCACTGAGTGTTCTTCTTTATACTGGCTCAAGGACAATGAATTCCTTGAAGCCCTAGACCTAACACAATTCAATCTGCTATGTGTGGAACTTCGTGCAGACTTTTTGGCTTGAAGATGAATGTATGAGCGGTGCAAGATTATGTATCCCAACCGGATCTTGAGACGAGCAATTGTTGAGCACACTCAAGGTTATAAAGATCAAGCATTTGGATACATGAGATTCTTGAACGGCTATTATTTGTGTTGAGACGTGTAATATCTAAATGAGATTTACAAAAGAAGGCATTCAGGAAAGTCAATAGAGAAAGAAAGTTTTGTCTATCATTAGTAAAGACAAAAAGTAGGAGGAACTGAAACTGTGACATAATTGATGTCACGGTTTCAGGATAATTGTTATACAAAAGGAATAGATTGTCCTACGTGTTGGAAAAAGGAGCAAGTGTTGTTTCTTGGACCATAGAGGAAGTCTAACACATCTTGGCAAATGTCGTCACCTTGCTTCTGAAGCAATGAATAATATGTATAACGATATTGTATTAAGTGGTAATACATGAATGTGCAAGTTATAGAAAACTAATCTTATCTAAATACACTAGGTCGTACCGAAGAGAACAGACTAGACAATTCATATAAAGAGAGGATGCTTGACCTCTCGTATTATGAGTCGAAAGACACTTGTAAGTCTTGTTACAAATGTATGATGGCCAAACTCCTTCTTTAAGACAGTGGGAGAATGAGTTGGAGAACTCACGGTCTTGTACATACGGATGTATCTAGATCCAAGTCTAAATTAGCCTAGATATGTTATACTTATTTTATTACGACATGTGTTCTTGAAGAAACACAAGTCTAATAAAATAGAGAACACAATGATAGAAGTATTTGAACTACTTCGATCAGATCGAAGAGGAGAATACTTAGCTATGTAATTCTTGCAAAATGTTATTTGCTCTCAGGTCAAGCTCTTAACACATCAGTGTGTTGGAGAGCATGAATCTCACTCTGTTAGACATGGTGTGATACATGGCAAGTGACTTTGAGTTACAATCCTTCCTCTGGGTTAAATCCCAGATAATAATGCATAGGTTCTTGATGATGTTCTGTGAAGACCTTATCAACTTGATATTCCTCAAATCAATCGTTAAAAAGTTAAAGGATTACTCGAGCCTTGTGAGACAAAGGAGTCGAGTAAAACATCATAGTTGATGATGGCCTAGACAACTTCCAAGATTCCATTCAGAGTAGTGACTCTAAGAAATGGCTTGATGCAATCTGAAAAGGGTCCTTGCACATAAATAAGGTATGGATCTTAGAAAACGTAACCAAGGAAAGTGTTCCCTTTGGCTGTAAGTGTATCTTCAAGACAGAAGATTAGTGCAGATGGATAATAGGGAAGTACAAGTTATGTTGGTTAAGAATAGTTATCATCAGAACTCATGTAAGCGGATTGTGATGAAACTTTCACGCCAACAACTGTGTACAGATCTATTCAGATCAAACTCGATGTAAATGACCATGATGCCCATGAAAGCTGGAGTATTCATGTATAGTTTGTTTTCTAAATATGATTTAGAAGAACGAACTTATTTGAATCAGCCAGAGAGTTTTCTAGGTCAGTAGGAGCGAATAAAAGGCATGCGAGGCATTAAGGAGCCGGAACATATGTTCTGATAAAGTGGACAAAGAGTTTGACATTTTATCAGAAATGATTATGAACCGTGTGGATGACCAATGACTATTTTGTAGCATTCTTATAAGGTACGTAGAGGATATTGTTTTAGTTCTCTAGTGAGAATGATGAGCTGGATGAGATCCAGGCAACTCAAAGGTTATGGATTCCAAAAGACCAAGGTAATAATTTAGATGAGATTCAAACGATTGGTCTAGCATGAAATAGAAACTCCTTAAGTCTATACGATAGACGGTTTAGCAGATTCACTTAAGAACGCTCTACCACATGAAGTCTAGAGAGACTTATGTGTAAATACGGTATGGGATACCGAGATAAATGGGCCTGAGTGCAAGTGGAAGATGTTGGGAGATGTGTATGCACTCGAGGCAATTTATCTCTGTGTAAGTGTACAAACGTCTTGTGAAAAATAACAGTAAGATGTTAGGTAAGAATTTACCTAAGTTAATAATAATGTAGTCGACATTAGAACTTAGGTAAAGTCCTAAGACTTGATGCAAGGTTAAACAAGTATCGAGATGAGGATCTCGATCATGGAGAATTGTTTGACCGTTAGTAGCACATGTCTAGAATCGTTTGTGGTTGTAGATGTTTCGAGAAAAAAAAATCAAAACATCGGATAGACCATTGTGTCTCTGTCTTCACCATTGAGTGGTGACGATGATCTCATGGTCGTTCGACTTGGCGAAGTCGGAGACGAGACACCGGTGCTCATTGGAGAATGATTTCACTAAACGACCTAACGAGAGTTATCACATGGTTAACGTAACTAAACTGGCAGTGATAACTCTCTTCGATGATAGGCAAGTTGGTCCTTAGACTTGAGGTCATTGTACGAACCTATACGTGAAGGATGTCACTTAGATCTCTGACCTAGTTCTGAGGCAAGGCCTGTTGAAAGTTCTTTGGTTAGGTGACACTTGAAGCGTGCAAGTAGAGTAATGACCAAGAGAGGATTTGTCTTTCCCGTTTATGGGGAGTTAGTGTCGCATAAGTTGGTTCGGTCTTTAGTGAAAACTTTGGCCAAAGTATGTTGGAAGAAGTCCAGCATTGATTGACTAAAGACAGATGGAGACTAACCAAGTTTAAGCTAGTGGGGTTGATAGTTGAACGTACCATAGGCTTGATTAGGCGACATAGTTTTGACGAATGGACTGAAACTACGGTATTCAGCACGGACACAGTCAGGGTGGTCCCGACAATACTCATGTCAATGAGTTAACTACATAATTATGAAACCGAAACAATGACGACACCTACTGCTCGTAAACACTACCTCTGGGGTTTCGGGTCCCACCTGAAGTAGGTTCAGGCTATATGGTCTCACACAGAGTGAGACCTTCGTTAAGTAATAGAAAGTCTTTAAGGGAGACAATACATTGGATGTAAGGAAATTAATTAATTCGCTAGGAGTTTGCGATATAAGTCTAAAATATTAAATATGTGGGTTTAATTGCATTTGATGCAATAGTATTTAAATATGTCGTAAAGTGCTTACGAGCATATTTTAAATAATAGATGCATAGAAATAATGAGAGGATTTTTCCACGAAAGTCGGGGAGAAAACCGTGCTCGAGTCGGGGTCCAAACGGGCCCAGAAAGTCTGTTTAAAAAGGAAGTTTTTAAATAGAAAAACAATAAACAGAAAAAGGACTTTGACCCCGCCCATTGGGCCGGGTCAACTATCGCACGCCAATGCAAGGGTGCATACATTGCACACCCCCGCAGGCTGTGCATGCAACTGCATAGTGGGGCCCACGTGGTGGGCTCCACAAGCTGGCTTTCGAACCCTAGGGTCATTTTTCTTGATGGCTGGGTTTTTCAATCAAAATATGATTTTGGGTTGATTTTGGACGTACATTTGAGGGGTAAAATGGAGTCGAAATTGAACCACATTTATTTCTATGCGTTCACCGTTCAGTGCTCTTCGATTAGATATATTATATCACTTGTGAAGCTCAATGGTGAGTGTTTATACGTGCGAATGCTGATAAAATTTATACCGCATCGCACGGTGTCGTGTGTAGTGCTACGGGTCGAACACAGGGAGCCGTTTGTTGAGTACCAATTTTTGTTCTTTGTTTGAAAGCTACGCAATCAGATTGGCGATCGAAGGGTGAAATAAAAGGGGTGAATCAAATGATAAAAGCTCTAAGTCTTAGGGAATCCCCACCATTGGACTAGAGTTAACATTGGATTAACAGTTAACCGGCTATTGGATTTATTGGGACTCGGGAGAGGTCGTTTAACCTAAGGGAATTCTCCTATCCCACACTCTTGTGGTGCATGATATGGTATTCCCCTACGTCATTTCCTACCCCCCACTCTCGTGATGCTATGATAAGCCTACTTAAGCTATACTAATGACGACTCTCGTCGATACATCAGTATACGTTAGGTGTATTACACTCGATGAATATCCCTAATCTTCCTTCCGACCACAGTGACGTTCGGGGATTGGACCTATATTAGGAGGGCTCTAATCGACGCCCGACTGTCGCCGGTCACACCGATAGCATGGATCATCGTAGGGATCGGAGCCCCAGATTAGTCCCGGCTCTTACCGACGGTCAATCCGATCACCCCAAAGGGAGGGGGTCGAATCTACGATGATAATCGGCATCCTAATATATCTATAATCATAATTAGCCTAACAATTTGGTTAATTAATTCCTCCAGCCCATAGCCCTAATCCGATGGGGTTCAACCCATTACCCTAGATGAAAATTACTCACCACCCATTGCAATTGAATCTATTTATACCATAGAGTCAATAAAGGAAGCCATGGATTCTGAGTAATAGGCACAATGGATAGCAACACACAATAACAATAACAAAAGAGGAAACTTCTATTAAGAAAAGTTAATGTAATACAAAAGTAACAAGCTAATACAATAAAATATTGCCGAATAAAAGAGAGTTAAATCCTTAAAACCCCTTCAAAAACCCAAAAAACGACAGAAAAGAAGATGGGTTCGCTCAAGGAGGAAGAAGAGCTCAAAAGACCAAAAATCCCTTAACCACTCTCCCAATCGGAACCCAGGTGCTTCAGAAAACCAATTCGATGTGACCGATTGAAAATGAGGCAGTCACGTCGTTCACTTGCGTAAGTTGGGGCGGTGGGGTTACAGCGATGCGGTCGCGTCGCTAGGGACGCAGCCGCATCGAATTCAGCTTCGATGCCTGTGTCATCTTCAAAATGGCTGCATGGAGCAGCCGTTTGGTCATTGGCTCTTTAGGATTACACGGTCGTGTCAACTTCGTCACACGACCGGGTCGATTACAGCTCTTCTCTTCTTTTCCCTCGTGACGTAGCCGTTTGGACGTCGATGACGCAGCTGCATAGAGTTGATATCTAGGGGCTCTTGGAGCTCGTTTGATGCGGTCGTCTATTGCAGCTTGATGCGGATGCATGTGGTTATGCTTGCTCCTTGGGTGCTTTAATACACGTGGCCGCGTCAAATTGACGCGGCCGTTTGGATCACAGTTCTTCACTAATATTCCCCTTTTGCATAGTTTGATCTTTAGGCTCTGCTTCTATTGCCCTTTCATGCTATATTCACACCATGTGGTCCCTAATCAGCATGGATTTTCTGCAAAGCATAGAAGTGACCATAAAAGCGCAAGAGTGAACAAAATGGGGGAAATTGGGGGAAATGGAAAAATAAATAATGAAAAACGTGTATTAAAAGGGGGGGAGGGAAATATATACAATAAACACTCATCAAAATCCCCAAAGCTAAACTCTTCCTTGTCCTCAAGGAAGACATGAGAGAGCGTAGATTGGAGGAATGCAATCAACATGTGAATGATGACATGAAACTTTGAGAATTTTCAAAAATTAAGTTCATATACTTGGGCGAGTTGAAAATTCGAATTCGTGAAACTCAAATGCTTCGAAATCTTTCCGTTGACGAGAATATGATCCTAGGATGTTATCCCCACTCAAATCGCCAAGCAATACACTAAACGATGGCTATACTCACATCCTAAGACATTTCCTCTAACCCATCCTTAGATCGAATGAATATGAATCTAAGCTATGCAATGGTCGAAGAGGGGATTAGTTTGGGATAATGGGATATAGATCGATCGAAGAAATGGTGCTCACAACACATCAAACTTCCTTTATTCTTGAAATTGCTAAGCTTTATCCATGCTTTCACATATGTATATATATATACATATACATACATATATATATATACACACACACACACACACACAAACATACATACACACACACACACACATATATATATATATATATATATATATATATAGGGATTAATGGGTATCATACGCCATATGAGAGCCTCTCTCATACTCCCTCTCACATAAAGCAACCAAGTACAACCAAGTACAAGCCCATGTGGGCTTGTACTTGGGTGCTTTATGTGAGAGGGCGTATGAGAGAGTCTCTCATATGGCGTATGATAGCCATTATTCTCATATATATATATATATATTTATTTATTTAAAATCTTCAACTGAGAACATTTCGCACTGTGTGAAAATGTTGTTAGTTTTTCTGAAATTTTTTTCAAAATTTCTTTTTTCCACCCTCATTATATGTTGTTATACCCCCTCAAAAAATAATCGTTGAGAAATAATGTCATTTGGCCTTCGATCAAGGCATTTCATCACTTTCACACGTTTTGAGACCGTTAAATTTGTAACGGGTGGATGTGTGCTCTAATACCCAACGGGTTCACCCATTATTTTTCCTGGGGTATATAATTGTATGGATTAAACATCAAAAAAGATTTGAAAAAAGATTTCAAAAAAATAAAAATAACGCACGGGGTTTTTCGCTCCCGAAGATTGCCACACACACACACACACACACATACACACACACACATATGGGTAAAGTGTTCCTAGGGTGACTCCTTAGATGAAATCTAAGGAGTCGCCCCTATTTCCCCTATATCCCACATTGTTTTTCGAATTTTTTTTCTTGGGATTGTTGTTCACCATATGGATGATCAATATACCAAAAATCAAGTCATTCCAATACTTTTAGAGCCATCATCTACCCCTTGCAACTTCATGGGTTTTTAGCACGTTTTTGGACCGTTGAAGTTGCAACGGGTAGATGGGGGCTCTAAATGTATTGGAATGACTTGATTTTTGGTATGTTGATCATCCATGATGTGAATAACACACCCATGGAAAATAAAATCCAAAAAAAATTGTGGGATATGGGGAAAAATGGGGGCGACTCCTTAGATTTCATCTAAGGAGTCGCCCTAGGAACACTTTACCATATATATATATCTATTATACATTTGACAGCGATTTTTGAATCCTAGGGCTGACTAAGACAAGATAAAAGACGGTTGAGATTTGACCATGGAAAATCAACGGTTGAGATAGGTTGATGTAATTTAGATGGATCAGTTCAAAAAAGAAAGAAAACAATTTCTCTCTTCCCCACAGCACGTTTGGGTTTCGTTGGATTGTGGGGTCAGCTGGCAATATAGAGAGGGTTAATATTTGGGTTTCGTTGGATTGTGTATGATGAGAGAGCATCATTTATTTTGACTCCTCCCCAAATCTCCAAGTCTCGGTGCGTCCTCAACCCCTCGACTCCTCCCCAAATATCCAAGTCTCGGCACGTCCTTAACCCCTCGACTCCTCCCCAAATCTCCACGTCTCGGCACGTCCTCAACCCCTCGACTCCTCCCCAAATCTCCACGTTTCGCCTCGCCTTCTACCCAAAAAACCCTAAATCTCCACGCACATCTTGCCTTGATGGGTTCTGCTTCAGCACGCTTCTCCTCCAGCCTCGTAGGCTTCCTCGCAGCATAAATTAATCAACTTATTCGATCTGTAGGTTAGGGTTTCGATCGATCCCTCTGGTTTAATTATTAGAAAATGAATCGCAATTTCAATCCTTAGTCTCTAGCTCGTGGCTGCTTGGCCGTTCTGTCCGCCCACCTCACTGCCTCATCCGGTGATCTCTCTCCGGTTCTTGAGGCATCGCTGGTGCTGGCGCAAGAGATCTCTGGTACGCCTGGGAATCTGCATGGATCGCTGACGGTGATTGATCAGAGGACCGGGAAGAAGTACAAGATCAAGGTTGACAGTCAAAGCTACTGACTTCAAAAAGGTTCAAACTTTGGCTAAACTTTAAGTTATATATGTGGATTTGATGTTAATTTTCGTTGATTTTAGTTACTTTTTAACTGTTCGTATGATTAGGGATAATATTGATATGCTGTTAAGGTACAATTATGCAAAAATCCAGTATAGTCAATGATCATGAACTGCTGACTAGCCCTTTATTTCACTTTGATGAATTAACAGGCAATTTTCATGATTTAAAGGAGAAATATGTGTTTCCTTGATCAATCAACCTTGTGGGTTATGCATGGTTATTTGACTGTTGATTTTTGAGTTGGGGTTTTTTGGCAATACAAATTTCATATTGTAGGTATCCTAAGTCCATTTACATTGGCAGTAATCCTAAGTCATTACTGATAAATCCAGGTCAATTCCATGTCCTGGCAAAAGTGAATTCATGAACCAAGGTGACTTCCATGCTGATGGTGATTCTATACCTCTTTTGATGCCAGGAGTGTCAGTAAAACTGCATATAACTGAGCACTTTGAGGAAGCAATATAAAGAACAGCGAGGAATCCAAAAGTAAGTGATTAGGATGGAGGACTGATATGCTCGTCAAGTACTGGAAATATTCAGTTCTAATGCAGTAAAAAAGGGCGTGTATGTAGAATTCATTGTGCTTGATAATCTGGCAGAAAACACTACTAATATGCTCTGATCTAAGAGTTCTAATATTAGGATGGAGGGCTGATATGTTCGTCAAGTACTGGAAATATTCAGTTCTACTGCAGTAAAAAAGGGGGTGTAGGTAGAATTCATTGTGCTTGATAATCTGGCAGAAAACTTAGACATAGCCAGGCATGCTTAGATCCAAAAAATAATCAATGGAAAAAATCAAACTTCTACAAGTGTCTGTGAGTTGCGTAAGGCTTTATTATTCTCCAGAAACAAATTCATATTCAAGTCACATGCCTCCTGACCAGGTGATTATCTATACCACTTATTATAATGTATGTATGTCCTGTAATCTATGCACATCCAAAATTATTTCATTTGAATATTTCTAACCCATGCATCCAATGCTTCCAAGCCGGCCATCCATTTAACTAGGTGAATTATCTGCTATGTTGGAATCGATGTTAGTTGCTGTAATTTGCTAGCGAAAGATTGGAAGATAGTAAAGTAAATCATGATATGATATGATTCCCTCTAATCTTACTCCCTATAATAAAATCGAGTCTTTATTATTTAGACAGATGATTATCATCTTGATTAATGTTGTTGATGATGCGATGCATCTTCGCGTAGCCTGTAGTTAAATAACATGTATGGGTGGCAAAATAAAATACATATGATATGTGTGTGCATGTCATGGTCGAGAATGCCCGAGTAAGGAATAGTCGACACTTGATGTCTTTGCCTTTTGTGACTGATCAATGACTGAATGCGTGAATCCAAGAATCCAAACAATCTTCCCTCTCAATGTCTCAATTTCTGTGTAAGCTAGAACATTATGTTTATTTATTTCTTTGTTTAGTTGTGTTTTCATGCATTATGTTACTCATGTAAATTTGAATTTAAGCTTGTGGGTATCATCTTACCAGCATCTGTCAACATATTGCATTTTTATCTATCTTTGAAAGCAAATTATCAACAAATTGATATTCTGAATTTAGATGGAAGAAACTACTTAGATGTCAACATATTTCCTTAATAACCCTTATTAGCATCTGTCAACATAGCCGTAGTATCGAGGGAATGTAATTGCATCTTTAATGTCATCAAGGAATTTGTAATTTTGTTCTTATTTACTGAATGCTATTCAAATTTCTATAGCTTTTATGCTTAGAACTCGCTTCTATTTACAGGTTGAGGTGCTAATAAGGGGAAGCTACATTTTGGGAAGGAGCACATTGATAAAATCAGCACCAGGTCATTTTGATGCATACTTTGCAGTTGTGCAACATTTCAGGAAGTCTGTGTATGTAAACAAATTCAGGGTTGCAAAAACTATTGCAGAATGGATGAACTAGGTCTGCCCCGAGAACAACGAGAATGTTATCTGGATATACGCTAGCATGGAACGGTCACTCTGGTTTCAGCATCGGATTTGAGATGAATTTGATGGATATGCAAATTCTCTTAACGGTTATATGCAAAGTCCATTTTTGTTGTAGTGCTATTTAAGGGCTTTGTGAGTATTTGTAATTTTTTTGGACTGATAGTTTGCTTAGTATACTATTTAGGGGCTTTGTGTGTAAGAGTTCTCAGTAGCCAGACACGCTAATGCAAATGTATTAACTAGCCAGACACACTAATGCAAATGTATTAACTGGGCTTGAAAAGTTCTGAGTTTTACTACGGATACCTATAATGAGCAGGTTGTGCCTTTAGTGTTATTGAAGGTTGTTGGCTGTGAACTCTCCAGAATGTATTTTACATCTCTTAACTGATATCTTATTGATGTCTTCATATTAAATTTTGGAGAGATTATAATTTATTTGGATTGGTTTTAAATTTTTGTTCGTTTAAATTTTGGAGGGGGAAATAATTTCTATGAAGAACAAAAAATTTGAGCGGATATCTTAAATGAACCATGGCCGAAGGCGTTCACTAAATTTGTTTACGCTAATTTGTTGTATTGGGCCGAAGACGCCCGCGTCGAATTTGTTGTTCTGTGTCGAAGGTGCCTTCGCCTGTGCCGAAGGCGCCAGTGTCGCTAAATAATTTTACGCTAATTTGTTGTTCCACGCAAATTTGGTTGTGGAAATAATTTTTTGGGGAACAAAGATTTTTTCGCGGGGGAAAATAATTTGTTGTTCTACGTCAAATTTGTTGTTCCGCACCAAAGCCGCCAGCGCCGAATTTGTTGTTCCACACCGAAATTGTTCGCGCCAAAATTGTTGTTCCGTGTCAAAGGCACATGCACCGAATTTGTTGTTCGGGGCCGAATGCGCCTATGACGCTAAATATTTTTACACTAATTTGTTGTTTCGTGCAATTTTGGATGTGGAAATTATTTTTTGGGGAACAAAGATTTTGCGGGGGAAAATCATAAATGAACCGTGCCCGCGGGCACGGGTTATGACTAGTGTGTGTGTGTATATATATATATATACATACATACATACATAAATACATAAATACATACATATACATATATATATATATATATATATATATATATATATATATATATATATATATATATGGTAAAGTGTTCCTAGGGTGACTCCTTAGATGAAATCTAAGGAGTCACCCCCATTTTTCCCCATATCCTACAATTTTTTTTTGGATTTTATTTTCCATGGGTGTGTTGTTCACGTCATGGATGATCAACATACCAAAAATCTGTTGAGTATTGGTGTTTCATACCAATCTTATTTTGATGATGATCACAACATTATGTTGTTGCTAATGAATCTCATGTCTTAGTCTCTCAGTTTATTCCAAGGATATCTTTCTTGGAGACTAATCACTTGGTGTAAGGATGGACATCATGTGAAGAAGAGCCAAAGTTTGGACTCAAGGAGTGCCAAATCTTGGAGATGATGGAGAGCTATCGAGTCATCAAGATTGAAGACTTAGACTCTTAAGAAAGCATTGTAATCCATGTAATTTACTTTATTGCTTTCTCTCTCTTTTGAGTCTAGGGTTGATGTAATGCCTTGATAGATGGTTTGCTCATTCATGCACATGCATTTAACCATCTTAGTGAACTTTAGGATTATCATAGAATCCAACCAAATAGGTTCACTCTTTCCGTCAGTCGCCTGTTGAGGGAAACACAGTCGACTGGGTGATTTCCAGTCGCCAGTAGATTCTTCTACAGTTGCCTGATATGCACTGCTCAAGTCAACATTTCTATTGACTCAAACTTGAGCTTTACACACAGTCATCTGACGATCAGTTTTCAGTCGCCTGTACATTTACAGTCACCTCGAAATTGGCCAACAGTCGCCTGTCTAGCGTAAGTACAATCTCTGCATCTCTCTGTCTTCTCTCCATACTTTACAGTAGTCGACTAATGAAGAATATACAGTCGCCTGACTTTTTGGCTGTTGACTGTAGTATTAACATCAGTCGCCTGTGCGAAGAATTGGAGAAAGAGTACAGCTCTCTGTTTCGATCCATCCCCTGCAGCAGTCGTCTGCTGAAGGATTAACAGGCGCCTGTCGTGTTTGTCAGTCGACTCTATTGACTTCGTCAGTCAACTGTCCTAGCTCAGATTATAGCCGTTGGATATTTTCTAGCCGTTGATCAGTCGACTGTCTTATGATCATCAGTCGACTGTTCCTGTCGTTTTCACCCAGTTTCTAGCCGTTGCAGATTTGATTATTTGGCTGTTTCTTTGGGTTTCTGGGCTTGATATAGGATTCCTATATATATATGAGTGTGCTGCCATCACTTGAGAACTCTTGACAACATTTGATTAACTCTTGACTCTGTAGAAACTCTCAAGAGATCAATAAGCCACTCTCAAGCTCCCTCATTTCCCTCTATTGAGCATTCATCTTCCTTCATGCATTGAAGTCTAGCTCAAGGGAAATCATCCAAGTGCTCTCAAGCATATTCCAACACTTGGAGATCCTCTTCCATGTCTTGCATTCATTCATGAGTAAGCATCTCAAGGCATAGGTAAGAGTATTTACTTTACAGGGTGTAATTTGTTTTCCTATTTCTCTTTGTTGGATTAGGTTACTCTCTTTGTGGGAGTTTCTCTCTTTGTGGGAGACTGTCTCTTTGTGGGACTAGGGAATTCTCTTTTTGGGAATTAACTCTCTTTGTGGGAGTTCGAGTGTCCTAGTGTAGGGCTAACCCTAATTCTCTGAGTGGGAGTTAGTGATTCTCTGTGTGGGAGTCTTGATCCTTGTGTAGGATTGGTTGGGTCCTTGTGTTGGGCATAAATCCTCTTTGTGGTGTATCTCCTTGTGAGATTTGTATTCACTTCTCTGTGTGGGATTATAGTGAATATTGGTGTGGCTGGATGTACCCAAGTTTGGAGAACCAGGGTAAAACTTTGTGTTTGCGTTTGAATTGATTGTGCCATTTAATTCATCTTGCATTTATAATTCCGTATTTGCAAGTTAAATTTTATTTGGACAATTTTATTGCCATTACACTATTCATCATCCCTCTAGTGTGTGTTGTTAGTATTGCAAGGGTTATACGACCCTTACAATTGGTATCAGAGCGAGGTTAAAGCATACTGCAACGATGGCATTCAACGCTACATCCGCGCCTCATGAAGAATGTCTTTCTACCATTCGACCCCCGCTCTTCAACGGAACCAACTACCCGAGTTGGAAGATCAGGATGATGGTCTACTTGAAGAGTCATGACCTTTGGGACATAACGGAGTCACCTTTCGAGGAGCCTACTACTCCCGTGGCTTTGAGAACTAAAGCGGAGAAGGACTTGATCAAAGTCAATGCTAGGGCTATGTGTGTTCTCCATTGCACCCTCACTCCGGATGAGTTCGATCGCATCTCCATGTGCAAATCAACAAATAGTATTTGGCATACACTGGAGATCTCTCATGAAGTGTTAATTCAACATAAGGAAGAGATTCAGTCAACCAAGCCCAAGAAGAAAAAGGGCATTGCTCTTCATGGTGAGAAGGAGTCTTTCAAGTGGAAAAAGCAGTTCCAACAAGAAGCTCCAAGTGAAGATGAAGAAGTTCTTAGTGACGATGACTACATCGAGCTTGCCAAGCAATTCATGAACTTCAAGGCATTCCTCAAGGACAATCAAGGTATGTCTTCATCAAAGTTTGTCTCACAGTCTAACAAGTTGGTTTGTTTCAACTGCAGTGGAATAGGTCATGTGGCTACCGAATGCGCTTCCAAACCCAACATAGATTCCTATAAGGGTAAAGGGAAGAAACATTGGAAAGCCAAGTCCGAGGTCAAGAACCAAAAGAAGGGACTCATCGGCACATTTTATGATTCCAATGGGGACACATCTAATGATGAAGAAGAGGATGACAAGGAGTACGATCAAAGGTGTTTTGTTGCCTTTGATGATTCTTCATCAACGTCATCTAACTCTAGCGATGAAGAGATAGAGACGTGGCTCAACTCCAAAGAAGAAAGTTGCTTCATGGCTAATTGGGAAGAGTCTTCGTCAAGCTCAAGCGAGGAGGAAAGTGATGAAGAAACCGAGGAGGAGAAGCCATCCTATGAGGAGCTTGAATACCGCCTAAGTGTGGCCTCCAATTTGGCAAGTAAGTGCATCGATTCATATGATAAAATGAAAGCTAAACTTGATAATGCTATGAGTAGGGTGCATGAGTTAGAATCATCTAGTGTAAATATTCATGATGAAAAGCATGTTTATGACACTTGTGAGAGAGACACACTTCTCTCTCAAGTTAAGGAATTGATCATTTCTAATGAAAATCTCATTGCTCAAAACCTTAGCTTAGATGCTCACATTCAACAACTTACGTTGAAATGTGAAGAGGAATCCCGGAAGCTCATAAGCTTTGTGTATTCTAGGGATTCACTCCACGATTTGTTGGAAAAACAACATCCGGCAAATCATAGAGGAGGTTTGGGTTATATTCAAAATGTGGTTCCCAAACCCACCTCTAATTCTTCCTTTGGTGAAAATGCAAGAAATATTGCTAAAGCACCTAAGAAGAATCACCATGCTTTCTTGTACAACAATAACACCAACAAGAAGCATGTAGATCACAAGGTGATGAGGAAGAATGAAGAATCTTCATTTTTTGCTAAGAAGCAAAATCCTCATTCTTTGCATGCTAAGAAATTTGTTTCTACACCTAAGCATGCCACATCCTTCTCTCTTGCAAAGGCAAAACCATTGCCTAGGAAATCCTTGAGATTATGAATTCCCACTAAGGGTAGTGTTGAAGAGAGAGATAGTTACATCAACTCTCTAGTTAGGGATGTGATCACCTCGTGTGATTATGTTAGGAAATCAAACTCCTCTTGGGTTTTGTTACGTAATGTTTAGGTTCCTCACACATTTGCATATTGCATGGATATTGTGCTTCTATGTTTATTTTAAGCATACCCATTGATTGTGTGTGTTTCATGATTTTGAAAATATTTTTCAAATTTATTTCTTTTCATGAAGATTGGGACCTTGGGGTTTATTGACATGCATGCATGATCCATGTGTATGTCAATGGGGGAGTTAATATATTATATGTTTAAATTATTTTAAGACATATTTTAACTCTCATTTCGGAGGTTATTTGAGATCATTATTTATATTTGGTTATTTTGGGTCTCAAACCAAACCTCTTGTTTATTGCCAACATGTTTCTTGTCCCATTGTTTTTGGCAATATCCTTGTGTATCTTTGAAGCTTGATTTTTCCATATCTATTGCTTTGATACACTTTTTAAGGCCCATGGCTCCATTAATTAATTGGTATTAGATCCTAGAAGTCAAAAGTTGACCATTTCTATGATCTAGGGGAGTATAGGATAGTGAATTGATACCCACTAAATTTTTAAATTTGGTATCATACATATCTTTCTTTTCTTGCATATTGTCACATCTTGGTTAAGATGACAAAGGGGATATTTTTGATGTCCACCTTTTTGACGATGTCAAGGGGGAGAGATATATGCATTATGTGATCATATCTATAGGGGGAGAGATATATACATATGCATATGGGGAGAGATATCTCTATAGGGAGAGATATATGGGATTAGATAATTCATTCATGTTTGCATGCTTTTATTCTTTGCAATTAATTTATGTAATCCATGCCTATTATATGTCACCTTGTTGTTATTGGTATTATGAGTATTTATCTTTGTGTAGCTCATTATATAATTGGTGCAAATAAGTAGGGGGAGATCATTAGCATTGTGCTTTAATTCCTTATGATTTACATAATGTGTGTCATCATCAAAAAGGGGGAGATTGTTGAGTATTGGTGTTTCATACCAATCTTATTTTGATGATGATCACAACATTATGTTGTTGCTATGGAATCTCATGTCTTAGTCTCTCAGTTTATTTCAAGGATATCTTTCTTGGAGACTAATCACTTGGTGTAAGGATGGACATCATGTGAAGAAGAGCCAAAGTTTGGACTCAAGGAGTGCCAAAGCTTGGAGATGATGGAGAGCTATCAAGGCATCAAGATTGAAGACTTAGACTCTTAAGAAAGCATTGTAATCCATGTAATTTACTTTATTGCTTTCTCTCTCTTTTGAGTCTAGGGTTGATGTAATGCCTTGATAGATGGTTTGCTCATTCATGCACATGCATTTAACCATCTTAGTGAACCTTAGGATTATCATAGAATCCAACCCAATAGGTTCACTCTTTCCGTCAGTCGCCTGTTGAGGGAAACACAGCCGATTGGGTGATTTCCAGTCGCCTGTAGATTCTTCTATAGTTGCCAGATATGCACTGCTCAAGTCAACATTTCTATTGACTCAAACTTGAGCTTTATGCACAGTCGTCTGACGATCAGTTTCCAGTCGCCTGTACATTTACAATCACCTCGAAATTGGCCAACAGTCGCCTGTCTAGCGTAAATGCAATCTCTGCATCTATCTGTCTTCTCTCCATACTTTACAGTGTCGACTGATGAAGAATATACAGTCGCCTGACTTTTTGGCTGTTGACTGTAGTATTAACATCAGTCGCCTGTGCGAAGAATTGGAGAAAGAGTGCAGCTCTCTGTTTCGATCCATCCCCTGCAGCAGTCGTCTGCTGAAGGATTAACAGGCGCCTGTCGTGTTTGTCAGTCGACTCTATTGACTTCGTCAGTCGACTGTCCTAGCTCAGATTATATCCGTTGGATATTTTCTAGCCGTTGATCAGTCGACTGTCTTATGATCATCAGTCGACTGTTCCTGTCGTTTTCACCCAGTTTCTAGCCGTTGCAGATTTGATTATTTGGCTGTTTCTTTGGGTTTCTGGGCTTGATATAGGATTCATATATATATGAGTGTGCTGCCATCACTTGAGAACTCTTGACAACATTTGATTAACTCTTGACTCTATAGAAAATCTCAAGAGATCAATAAGCCACTCTCAAGCTCCCTCATTTCCCTCTATTGAGCATTCATCTTCCTTCATGCATTGAAGTCCAGCTCAAGGGAAATCATCCAAGTGCTCTCAAGCATATTCCAACACTTGGAGATCCTCTTCCATGCCTTGCATTCATTCATGAGTAAGCATCTCAAGGCATAGGTAAGAGTATTTACTTTACAGGTTGTAATTTGTTTTCCTATTTCTCTTTGTGGGATTAGGTTACTCTCTTTGTGGGAGATTGTCTCTTTGTGGGACTAGGGAATTCTCTTTGTGGGAATTAACTCTCTTTGTGGGAGTTCGAGTGTCCTAGTGTAGGGCTAACCCTAATTCTCTGAGTGGGAGTTAGTGATTCTCTGTGTAGGAGTCTTGATCCTTGTGTAGGATTGGTTGGGTCCTTGTGTTGGGCATAAATCCTCTTTGTGGGGTATCTCCTTGTGAGATTTGTATGCACTTCTCTATGTGGGATTATAGTGAATATTGGTGTGGCTGGATGTACCCAAGTTTGGAGAACCAGGGTAAAACATTGTGTTTGCATTTGGATTGATTGTGCCATTTAATTCCTCTTGCATTTATAATTCTGCATTTGCAAGTTAAATTTTATTTGGACAATTTTATTTCCATTACACTATTCACCCCCCTCTAGTGTGTGTTGTTAGTATTGCAAGGGTTATACGATCCCTACAAAATCAAGTCATTCCAATACATTTAGAGCCCCCATCTACCCGTAGCAACTTCAACGGTCCGAAAACGTGATAAAAACCCATGAAGTTGCAAGGGATAGATGTGGGCTCTAAAAGTATTGGAATGACTTGATTTTTGGTATGTTGATCATCCATGAGGTGAACAACAATCCCAAAAAAATTCGAAAAAACATGTGGGATATGAGGGGAAATGTGGGCGACTCCTTAGATTCATCTAAGGAGTCACCCTAGGAACACTTTACACACACACACACACACACACACACACACACACACACACACACACATACAGATATATATAGACACACACACGTATATGTATGTACGTATGTATGTACGTATAGCTGAAGTTATCACCGGCCTCATCTCCTGGAACCAGTCTGCATTCATTAAGGGGTGCCTGATCTTGGATTCCTCTCTCCTTGCCCATGAGCTTATCAGGGACTTCTCTGCTTCCATGGGGGCCAAGGCTTGCATTCAGTTGAATCTACACAAAGCCTTCGATAGCATCAACCGGGAATTCCTATACTACTTTATGGTGCGTCTTGGCTTTCCCCCATCCTTCTTTCATTGGGTCAAGGTGTGTGTCGACTCTGCCACTTTCTCTATCATCGTCAACAGGTCTTTTGCTGGTTTCTTTGGGAGTGACAGGGGGGTCTGTCAGGGTGATCCTATTTACCCTTTCCTCTTCATCATGGTCATGGAATCCTTCACCCTCCTTATGGATACATCCACCCTTACTGGTGCCATTCGCCCCCTTAAGAGGGGGATCAGAGCATCCTGTCACATCTCCTCTTCGCTGATGACTTGCTGGTCTTTTGTAAGGCGGAGGCCTCCCCTTTTTTGGACCTAGGCAGATTCCTTGACTCTTTCCACCTCATCTATGGCTTTGAGGTGAATAAGGGGAAAAGCAAGCTGATACTAAGCAAAGTGTACCTCCGGCAGTGAGCTTTCTCTTATACTTGGCATTCCTCTCATCATCCCAACGCTTAAGTATCTTGGGCTTCCCCTCTCATCCTCTTACCTAGCAGCGCCACTTTATTCCAGTCTGGTTGACATGTGCAAGGCTAAGATCTCTGGTTGATCATCCATGCTCCTTTACACGACGGGGCGGATTGAGTTGGTCTGCACGATCATCCATGGATACGTATCTTATTGGATTCAGTCATTTCGCATTCCTGCCTCTGTTTTGGCAATGGTTGATCGTATGTGTCGTGACTTCATTTGGGGGATGAAGCTTCATCTTTGGAGATGGGAGGATATGTGATTGCCTAAGCGTGAGGGGGGGATTGGGTTGCGTAGTCTTCGGGAAGTTGGGGTGGTGGCTGGTATCAAACTTCTCTGGAGGCTGCTTCACTTACCCTCGACTAAGGCCTCATACATGCGAGACACCTATTTGAAGCACTCCCCCTTATTTCAGTGTGAGGCCTCTGTTGCTGACTCGGGTTCTTGGAAGCACATCCTTTGCAGTCGGGATTTGGCCACTTCTTGCTTTCATAGAGTTGTGGGGGATGGGCACTCCTCTTCCTTCTGGTACGACCCTTGTCTTCCATGTGGGTCGTTGGCCAAGCTGTGCACCCCTCCCACTACATTGAGGTGCCGCCGTGTTGTCGAATTTTGGAACGGACGGGGTTGGTCCCTTCCTGCTAAGATTCATCACCTTATGCACCTTCTTACTCCTGCCTCTGTGACTGATGGCCCTGACTCTTGGGAATGGTCGCAAGATGGTGGATGATGCCTCTGATCGGCCTGGTCTTCCACACGCCAATGTACCCCCCCTTCTTGACTTGCCTCTGTGGTTTGGTTCCATGGGCACACACCCAAATTTTCCCTCACCTTGCTACGTGCCCTCTCCGACCGCCTTCCCACCACTCACCAGCTTGCCAGGCGGGGGATCTGTGATCAGTCTACATGTGTTCTTTGTGGCTCGTATCCCGAGTCTACCTAGCATATCTTCTTCTGCTGCGACTATAACGCTTTTGTTTGGGCGACGTGTAAGCTCCAACTGGGTCTTCCCTCTGGCTCTAAGTCCATCACTATTGACGCACACATGCTGAGACGACGGTTTGGATCTAGAGGGAAGACCACCCCCAGGGGCAAGCTCTCCTTGCTCGTCTTCTCCACGGCAGTTTGGCACATCTGGAAGGAGAGAAACAACTGCACCTTCCACTCCCTGCCGAGTCCCATGACTGCCCTTCTAGCTAGGATCTCTTCTGACGTCTCTGACACCATGGCTGGAGTCGATCTTAGGGATGTAGATACCGTGGATCTCTTTTTTTGGGAACTGGGGTCTCTCCTAGGCCATTTTTGTAAGCCGCCTCGTATATGTTTCTCTTTATTTTGTTTTTTTCTTGGCTCTGCCTGGTAGTCCTTGCGTGGGGTGATTGCTTCCCAGCCTCTCCCTCACCAGCTCTGCTTGTTGGTCTTTGCCTTGATGTCCCCCTGTTTATATCTATATACATACACACTTACTTTTCAAAAAATGTATGTATGTATGTATGTATATGTGTGTGTGTGTGTACACACACACATATACTAGAAATTTCTCGTGCCCAAAGGACACATCAATTTGAGAGGGGGGCCCACGCCTTTACTAGCAAACTGCGAAGTGTGAGGGGGGCCCGTGCCAATACATAGGCCTCCAAATTTTAAAATTTTAAGTTTACAAGCCAAATTTCAATTTTCAAATCTTCCCCACAAATTTCCCCCCAAAACTTCTTCCAGTCATAGTCATCAAGCCCTTATCCCTGTCATAAGCCCCTTTGTCCTAGTGACTTGTCCTAC
This sequence comes from Scilla litardierei, assembly GCA_030789695.1. Taxonomy (NCBI): domain Eukaryota; kingdom Viridiplantae; phylum Streptophyta; class Magnoliopsida; order Asparagales; family Asparagaceae; genus Scilla; species Scilla litardierei. The sequence goes on from CM061142.1 coordinate 380,220,820, forward strand.
TGGGACAAAATTCAAATTCTTCATCAAACATAGAATAGAAACACACACACACACACACACACACAGAGAGAGAGAGAGAGAGAGAGAGAGAGAGAGAGAGAGAGAGAGAGAGAGAGAGAGAGAGAGAGAGAGAGAGAGAGAGAGATATATATCTATATTATAAAAGAGGGATGTTATCAAGAGAAATTGGATAAGAGATATTGGACATGAGAAATTGGATATGAGATATCTATATTATAAAAGAGGGATGTTATCAAGAGAAATTGGATTAGAGATATTGGACAAGATAAATTGGATAAGAGATATCTATATTATAAAAGAGGGATGTTATCAAGAGAAATTGAATAAGAGATATTGGACAATAGAAATTGGATAAGAGTGATGTTATCAAGAGAAATTGGATAAGAGATATCTATATTACAAACGAGAGATATTATCAAGAGAAATTGGATAAGCGATATTGGACAAGAGAAATTGGATAAGAGATATCTATTATATAAAAGACGGATGTTATCAAGAGAAATTGATAAGAGAATTTGGACATGAGAAATTGGATAAGAGAATTTGGATATCTATTATATAAAACATGGAAATTGAATAAGAGAAAATATAAGAGATGAGATTTTGAGGAATAAAAGAGGAGGTGGGGAATTTTGCACATACAACCCCGGTTTTTGTATTTTTGCCTATGGACCCTCCCCACACACACACCCGCACTTTTTATTCCCACCCCTTCCGGCCATTTTTTTTCAAGTTCTATGAAGATTTTGAATCTTATCCTACTAGGACAAAGCTTTGTCCTACGTGGCAAGTTTGTCCTATGTGGTAATGACAATTTTGGGGGGACTTAAATTTTGGGGGAAAACTTAAATTTGGGGAAAAACTTGAAATTTTGTGGGAAAACTTGAAATTTGGGGGAACTTGAAATTTGTGGGGAAGAAAAACTCAGACATTAAATAAACCGTGCCCTATGGGCACGGGTAATGACTAGTATATTATATAAAAGAGGAATGTTATCAAGAGAAATTGGATATGAGAATTTGGACATGATAAATTGGATAAGAGAATTTGGATATCTATTATATAAAAGAGGAAAATTGGATAAGAGAAAATATAAGAGATGAGATTTTGAGGGATAAGAGAGGGGGGTGGGAAATTTTGCACATACAGCCCCGGTTTTTGCATTTTTTCCCCTGGACCCTCCACACACACCCACCGACACTTTTTATTCTCCCCCATTCTGACCATTTTTTTCCAGTCCTTTGAAGATTTTGAATCTTATCCTACTAGGATAAAGCTTTGTCCTACGTGACAAGTTTGTCCTAGGTGGCAATGACAATTTTGGAGGGACTTAAATTTTGGGGGGAAACTTAAATTTCGGGGGAAACTTGAAATTTTGTAGGAAAACTTGATATTTGGGTGAACTTGAAATTTGTGGGGGGAAAAAACTCAGCCATAAACTAAACCGTGCCCTATGGGCACGGGTAATGACTAGTGTATATATATATATATATATATATATAGGAAAATTTTCAAATGAGAACATTTCGCACCGTGCGAAAATGTTTTTAGTTTTTTTTTGAAATTTTTTTTTTCGAAAATTCTTTTTTCCACCCTCATTATATGTTGTTATACCCCTCTCAAAAAATAATCATTGAGAAATAATGTCATTTGGCCTTCGATCAAGGCATTTCATCAAATTCGCACGTTTTGAGACCGTTAAATTTGTAACGGGTGGATGGGTGCTCTAATGCCCAACGGGTTCACCCATTATTTTCCCTGGGGTATATATTTGTATGGATTAAACATCAAAAAAAAAATTTTTGAAAAAAAAAATTTCAAAAAAAAAAATGTTTTCGCACCGTGCGAAAACCCCTTTTTTCGCAACCGAAGATCACTATATATATATATATATATATATATATATATATATATATATTATACATTTGACAGTGATTTTTGAATCCTAGGGCTGACTAGGACAAGCTGACTAGGACAAACTGGTTGATAAAAGACGGCCATGATTTAATCTTGGGGAATGAACGGTTGGGACGAGGGTTTGAAAAAAATTGTGGAAAAGGAAACTTTCGAAATTCGGACGGAAAGGCGGGTTGAGGGAAAAGATGTGCTGTGTGGAAACTTGATCCATATGTTAAATGCCCGCAGCCTTGATCCACGCATAGGCAGACGTCCCTTCAAATCCTTTCGTCATAATTTCTCTCCTCCGATGTCCCATTCCCCCACCGCCAAACTCGACTGATCCCTCTATACGGTGACCCAACTCGCAATGCCTCTCTCTCCCCCTTCTCCAAAATCATCCCACCACCATCGTCTTTGTCAAAATTTCTCAAGATTTAAACTCAAATTCAAAAATAGTCCGCTTCCCCAACTCGATTTTTCTCTAAAATTTTCTCAACGCCTGCAAAAAATCCGTAGCGCCAATTGTATGTATGAAAATTCTTCCTCCCTTTATTTTGATTTCCTTCAATTTGTTCATGTTGGTGACGGCGAAAGGACCTACCATGGGTGAGATCACGCGAAGCGGAGCTCCGACGATCCCATCCCGTGGAGTCTGAAGTCGCGATCTGATCGAAATCGGGGATTTCAATTCCATTGGTGCGGATTTGTTTAGGGTTTACGGAGTGCAGTTCGTTAGCTCTATGTTGCTTTGTTCCTGTTATTTCCTTCCCTTTTTTTGCTTTTTCCTTTGAATTTGGTCGGAAAAAATGACGAATTATGAATGGTAATTATAAACTTTTTAATATAGATAATGAGCAGATCTAAATCTACATACAGGGAGATTTTCCAAGAAGCTCGGCAACGCCATCCCCAAAGTCCAAAGTTGAGAGCAGACCTCGGCTAACATGCTGATGGTGCTGTTCATGAAGCATGCATCTTCGTACATCGCCTATGGAGGTACGATCTATATCCGTATGTGGCCGAATATACTGCCATGGATTATGTTGGCGGTCATGGGCCAAGTTTGGGGACGCCGCCCACGAGGAGGCCGCATGCAGGCTGACGATGGTCTCGACGGAGGAGATCGTTCTCGAGAGGCCTAGGGCTCCAGGTTAGATCCCTTTTTTGTTTCCTCAGATTTGGGTTTTGTGGCCCTAACTTCAAATCTAGATGGATTCAATAAATCCTAATTCTGTTTAAAATTCAAACGACATTCAATCTTTGTTTTTTGATTATTTTGGTTGATTGAGGCTAAAGATTTGTTTTTTATGTATACGAACACCTCATGTTAAAATTTAAAAGGACACCTTATGTTAAAATTTAAAATAAGAATACACAATATCCTATTCTGATTAAGTATTTTGTGAAGATTGTATCCTTATCTGTGGAACATGAAACATATTGCTATCAACACATTTGGTCATATTGAGTCAATTTTTAATTTTTGAATATTAGAACAGGCCCAAATGGAACAGGTCTGCTATTTGGAGATCATCTATCATGTTATAAATTTTTTTTAGAATCATACGAAAAGATCGCAAGCAATGAAGAAGTTGATTGTTATTCAAATTGTAATTAACACCCATTTATTATTGTAACTCGTCTTCGCTGCTATATATATCATGGTTATTCAGAATGTTTTATATATACTTGCAGGTTGTTCGATTGTTGTATACAAATTCTGGATTGTTCGTCTTAGCTCTTGCTTCGAATGTAACCCATAAACTGTGGAAATGGCATCGCACTGAAAGAAATCCACATGGCAAGGTTAGCATCTGTCTCAGTTGTAGAACACAGTTCATTCTGCGCAGTTTTCTTAACTAAGACCCGTTTTCCTTTTTTTAGTCTATTGCCTTTGTAGTACCTCAGCTGTGGCAGCCAGCAAATGGTATTCTTATGACCAATGACACAAATGATAGCTGCATGTATTGCTTTGTCAAAGAATGATTCTTATGTCATGTCTGCATCGGGTGGAAAAGTTTCATTGTTCAACATGATGACATTCAAGGTTCATGGCTCCTTCTAATGTTATCAAATTTGCTTTGTCCGGACAACATACCTTAGTTTTGGTTACAATGTTATCAAATTTGTGTCGGGACCCCGATGGCCAAAATTTAATCTCCAGGATCTTCGATGGGTCTTAGTTAAAAAGGGGCAAAATTTCTTCAACTCTGCGACCATTGATTAAGGGTGGAGATAGAGGGAGAGAGAATGGAGGAGTTGAGGAGGCAAGCGAGTAAGTTTAGAGATCAAGTTGCTGGCAGCAGGTACCAAAGATCCACGTTTTCCATTTATCCGAATCTCATAGAACAATACACATTTTTTTCATGGGATCATGTCGATTTCAGCTTGATTTGTGTCGGGATTTTTGCCTGTTAGATCATGGTTCAGACACCATTTTTCAGTTTCGTGATTTATTTTAATCTTACGGAAACACCATTTCTGTTATTTTTCAGTTTTTATTATGTCCAAAAAAGTAGAAATTTCGTTCTGGTTGTAGAAATGAGAGGATAAAGAACCATTTTTTTTCTTTTTGGTTTATTTTATTAGTTGGTGTATAGTTGTTATTGGAGCTGCAATAATTTTTTGGCATCAGTCTGCATTTGTGTTCTGAAAAAATGTATTACTTTTTTGTCTAATTTTTGGATGCATTCTGTCATGATCATTATAAATTGCTAAATCTCTAATCATATTATTTCACTCTGACGAGTTTATGCTGTTTATGCTGTTAGTTATTTTGCATCATACCACTCCATCACTCATTTGATATCTCTAATAATTTCAGAGCCCTTGGTACTAGGCGTCCATTTTAGTGTATGTTTCAGGCAAATTGAGGATAGTAGTATATGCTTGACGAAACTGAGAACTTTGGGATCCTATAGTGTCCCTGTCCTTAAATGGCTGCTGACGGAGCAGGCTTTTCAATAGAATTTACCATTAGTATCCCAGAAAAACACCTTCTATGGTTATGGTTTATGTTTATATGAATTTTTACATACCAGAGACCATCCTATCATACATTTAATATGTTACAGTTCTCTTTTAACTTCAGGTGTTACCATAATCTCTAAAGTTGGAAGCATGTTCATTATGTAGACTCTTTTGCCACGGTGAGAGAGTATCCTTCACCATATAGAAAACATTACATGAAGCCAACGCCTCCTTTTATGGTCATGGCTTGAGACAAAGCTCCTAATTTTATTTTGGACATGTATTATCGGTCAACTTTTGAGGATTGGATTCTTGAATTGAAACAGTTAAAATATTAGTGTATCTAAACATAAATATAAATGCTGATGGCGAACTAGAAGGGTCTCATTATATCGTCCCTGACTAATCCTGGTGTAGTCAAGTTTCGTCTATCATATGCCAGTTTTCTTTCTGAAACGTTGTTCTCATGTCATATCAGTCTATTGATTACATGATATTTGAATGGTGAGCATGGAATATATATGAAGAACAGCCATGTAGAACCGGATGCATGTTTATATGAATTTTGGGTGTGTTTGTTGCACATAAAGCCTTGGACACTAATGATATTGTTGTAGCTATCAGCTTATCATAGTTTGTCACATTATACAGTTTGCCTGCTATGAATACATTTAAAAATGTATCGAATTACTTAATATGTTTCCTTGCTAACCTCTTTAGAGTTTAGTTGGAAGTTACTTGGACATGCATGGAAGGTTCAATAAACCTGCGCTTCGACGTCTTCCTATTTACAACCTCAAATCTGCATTGCGAGCTGCGACGTTTTCCTATGTGCTTGCCCAGTTCTGATTCGACCTCTAGAACGTCATCCTATTATGCATTGATTTTCTATTAAGATTTCAAATCTAGATCTCTAGAACATCGGTTTTGATTTGCAAGAAATGTTCGATCTTTTCTATCACTACGTCCCCTAAAAATTATTGGTTATATGCATTGTTATTTCTCTGTTTTTGTTCGTTTTTTATTTGCAAGCAATGTTCGTTTTTTATTGGTTATAAACATTTTTTGGTTATGGGCAATCAAAGACTGTAAGTTTACGGCCACATTGCCTACTAATGACATATTTTTAATGACATATTTTGGTGTCTTTACCAACTTTTGATTAATACATTGTATACCTGACTTGGATCGAAAGACGAAAATAATTGTATATTTATGAATGCCTGCTCAATCTATTTGATTCCCCTTATAAACCATTTATTCGCTACTGATTTATATATCTTTTAAATGTCGTGAATATAAAAAAGAATGAGAAAAAACAGAAAAAAAAAATAGAAAGAGCAATTGCATGTTTAATAATAAATTCGACTGATTATTATGCATATCAATCTTTGCCCTATTTATTTGGCAACTGGCATTATCCTTATAAAGCCATAACAATATCACTATCAAGTGAAGATCAATTCAAAATAGTAAAAACTATTTGCACCAGTTATTAAATGCATATACTTAATTTGCAGTAAATGGATTAAAAAACAAAATGCAGGTACCAAAATCAGAACCTGTCAAAATTTGAAGAAACAGAGGTGTCAAAAATGGTATGCATTATTATTTCAACATCTCGGTTTTTGTTTTATTGGTTATATACATTTTTATTGGTTATATACACAACCACTAATAATACATTATTTTGCAGTAATGCGCCTTGGAAGCAGTCAAAGAGCTTTTCAGTGGTGATGGACAGACAAAGAAGGGGCGAAATGGACAGAAGGGGTGAAATGGACAGAATGAAGTTTGTTCGGCTCGCATCCTTTTAGACTTCTCTTTTATCCTGTTGTTGTGTCTATTGTGATTCTATACATTATTCTTATTTGTTTCAACATGTTTTTCATGTACAGTTTTGCTCTATAGAACTTCTACATATTATTGTAACTAGGAAGCACTTTTGTTCTTCCATACATCTATGAATGATTGTTTGCAAATTGAGGACTAGGACTGTGCCAACGTGGGATGAGGTTTTTATATCAAAAATGATTGTTTTGATATCTAAATTCATGTGGGATGAGGTTTTTATTCCAACGTGGGACTAGGACTGTGCGTGCTGAGTTGTTGTCCAATTTGATATCAATCTGCAGATGAATTGGATACACATTTCTTTTGATGCCAATATGTTTTAATATCAAATTGTTATTTGGCATTTCATATGCTTTTTGTTAACACATTTTTAACACATGCAAGATTACTTCTCATTTTTTCCTTTGATATCAATTTGTTGGTTGTCCAATTTTTTTCTTTTGATGCCACAAAAACATCTTGATGTCAGATTACTACTATTGTTTTAATATCAAATTAGTCAACAACAGAGGAGCAGACTATTAGTTAATTTTGGAGAGTGAAAAATTAACAGGGATAACACTATAATTTTTTGGAGCAGAACTAATTTTGAAGTGTACTAAATTCTGAGGGGAACTAAAATTTTTGGGAGGAACTAAATTCCATGTGATAAATTAAAATTTTGGAGGAATACAAATTTTGAGGGGGAATATCTAAACTGAATCGTGCCCTACGGGCACGGGGTATGACTAGTATATATATATATATAATTTTTCTATACATTTTTCTTTTCTTTTTTATGGAATTTACGATTGGTCGTGCAATGAGTGTTGGGTTGGTGACTCCCAGATCAAACGACCTTAGGGAACCAGACCAAGAAGGACCCCTCGGACCTACTAACTAAAACCAAATAGGATCCTTATTCGTATGCACTCCCCCCAAGCGAGACCTTTTGACGCGAGGCCCCGACGATTCCTATCGTGGGGATCCGGTTACTCAGCTTCGCTTGGGGAATGGTGCATTTTTTTCTATTCACATTTTTGGAAAGCATGTGTATACTTAGGCAAAATCAATCCTCGATACTAAGTGATGTGTAGTTATCCAAGTTTCGAGGGATTATAAGACATTATACACAACTATCGGCTCTACGGTTCATGCATAGAGTGGGTTCCTAAGTATCAACCTAGGTCGGTTTTAAGTAATCCTATTTTAGGGATTATGAGGACGGCCAAAGCTAGGGCATTACTAGGGATTTAAACTAGGGTTACGTCCTATTCATATATTCAAGTCGACATCATTGAAATCAAGCATAAAAGTTCGAAAAACGAATTTCAACTCGAGATTCCACGTGAATAAAAGCTTGAATTCAAAAAAATCTCGAAGCAAATGCAAATATATACAAATAGATGTATGATGATGCAAGGTGCATGATGCGAATGCAGATATTTTTGGAGTTTTTATTTTTTTTTGATTTTTTTGCTTTTTGAATGCATATACGAAATATAAACATGATGCATATGAAAAAGAAATTAAAAAGGAAAGATAAGAAAGAAAAACGAGATGAAATCGAAAAATAACGATAAAACACGACAATAAGAAAGAAAATAGAAAGAAAATAGAAAATCAGCGCAAAATGTGCTCCTCCCCTAAGCTAAATCAAGCGTTGTCCTCAACGCAAAGAAAACACAGAAAGTATACATGATGACAAATAACATGGGGGGAAAGGAGATCCAGGTGCTCCCCCCCAAGCTAAATAAAAACATGCCCAAAAATTGAAAGTGTGTAATACATGGGCTATGTGGTAGGGGAATGCAAAATGAAGTGCTCCAATCATGCAGGGCTACCGTCAGGTGGTGGTTGGGTGGGTGGAGTGGGTGAAGTGGGTGGAACTAATGGATGAAATAAGCATGGCTGGAGTGGGAGAGGGTGGTGCTCCAGAGGTGGGTATGTCAGTGGCCTCCGTGGCATGTGGTGATGAAGTGGGTGAAGCCACGGGGTCGGGGTGGGGTGATGGTGGAGGAGTAGTGATCGCGTCGGGAAGTACACCCAAAACAATGTAGTTACCGGAAGCACACGGTCTAGTGGCAAGCAGGTATTGTACCACAGGGAGATGGTGTTGGCTACAATCGATCTTAGGTTGGCTTGACTACGAAGGTTTATTGGTGGCGATGGTTATGGTATGATGTAATGGTAATGGTGATGGATGTCGGTGTCGATGATAAAGGTTGTCATAATAAACACTCTCCACATAATAATAAACTAAGAAAGGAATAAGGTAAGAGATCTAAGACTAGGGAATCCCCACTATAGATTTTCAAGTTTTAATGTGAATAAGAACTCCTAATTACTAACTCTTGGTTAAGGGTGAAATTGTCGCAACTATTTTGTAAACCCGTGCACGCTCTTGCGCTTACACAAGTCTATAATAACTCAAGCTAGAACCTCGCTCTCTCACAAGCCTACTTTGAATTATTAGCATTAAGTTCGAAAATATAATTCAATCCTCCCTCCAGTTCACCGTCGTGCAACGCAGGTTCGAATCTAGATTATGATGGTTCTTATTCGTCTTACAGTCGTACTGACGAATATAATCATAGAAATATAATAAAGATGCTAGCTTTGGTCACTCACACACACCAAATCTAGGATATCCAAATTATATATCTAAATCAAATATCTAGGGCTTCCTATAGATCAAGATCCTCTCTCGAACTCTCAAAATCTAAGTAGAAATCCCTAGCTATTTGTAGTAAATCGACCATAATCTAACCCTAAAACAAGTTTAGCAACACAAGTTTCAATTGATTTCACATATCAACCCCGAGATCCATAAGGTTCATCCCTTTGCCCTAGAACAAGAATCAACCAAGCATGACAATAATGATATAGAAATCAATAAGAAACATTGCTTGCAAATAAGAAGATATCAAATCAAAGATTCAAACAACAATTACAAAGATACTTAGCTTTCATAAAGAGATTCAATCCAAATACAGGCTTTTAGAACCAAGAGGTGGTCTAGGGCATGGACTAACCTCTAAAAAAGTCTCCAAGAAAGCTACAAAGTTGCATTTATAGCTACCCCAACAACTTAAGAAAAAGCCGACCAAAAGACAAACCCTAGTTTTCAATTCTGGGCCGACGGCACACTCGACCAATTGGAAGTTTCACTCGATCGAGTGGAACTTTCTGCAGAAAATCTTCAAATTTCGGCGCTCTATATCTTCTGGCCACTCGTTCGAGTGGTCAACTCACTCAGTCGAGTTGGATGTGCACTCGGTCGAGTGGGAGCTCCTGCAGGAATCTTCAAAATAAGCGTTCTGGTCCAGCTTTCCGTTCTCCACTCGGTCGAGTGGGCTTTTCACTTTGTCAAGTGAAAGTTTCACTCAGCCAAGTATCTTTTGTGTGCTTCAAGGCTTGGGCTTGGTCGATATCAGTCTCACTCGATCGAGTGGTCTGATCCACTCGGCTGAGTGAGGTGATTTTGCAGCTTTTCCTCTTCTTTCTTCCTCCCTTCCTCTTTCTCTTCTCTTCCTTCCGCTTCTTCTCATCTTCAAGCATCGTGAGCTCCTCGATATCATCGCCTCTTATGCTTCGATATGCGTGCATATGCTCCTAGCTCTAATTTGCTCCCGATGGCTCCATATTTCCTGAAAAGCCAACGAAACATAGAAATAGTGAAATTCGTCGATAAATCGTCGTTTAATCTTCGAATTTGCAATATGGGCAATCGATATGGCATGGAAATATGCAGAAATAAAGTGTAAAATATGATCAGATCAAAATCCCCCAAGCTTACCTGTTACTCGTCCTCAAAGAAGACTAGCAAGGAGCAAACCGGAGAATTAAAATAATAAAAAATAAAAGAAAGTAAAGAATAGGAGTGAAAAGATCGTTTCCTCATCTCATGTAGCAAACACAACACCAACTGAGCAATAAATGAGAATGCACATCTACACATAGCATCCTAGTCCAGCATCATGCATATATCATGGATTTTCAATGAAGTATAAAGAACTCAACACTAATATGAAATTAGACGATAAATCCTATCATAGCCTACCAGACAATATACTCAATCCATAGAATTTAAATTCAAACCCCACAACGGATTCTTTATCTAGCGTAAATGAATCATGATCAAATACCAAGCATGCAAGATATAAATTTATTGTTCATGAAATGAGATAATGAATTCAATTGAAGTTAGGAGATCACCACACTAGACTTTTTCACGAATCTTAGAAAAACTTCAACTCTGCACATGTCTTTATTCTAAATAGAAATGGAGATAAGGATATGGAATTTTTGTTTTTTATACTTTTGGCTATATATTTTTGGCCTTTTGTCTTGCAAACTTGTGTAAACACAATGGACTGCAAGGAGAGGTCTATGCATCCCAGCTCAGGCGATCTTCGGACATCGGGTTACAAGAAACCCCATGGACCTTTTATTTAGGAATTTTGTTTGATTTTTGTATTTTTGGATTTTATTTTTGGGATTTTTGCAAATTCACGTAAACACGATGGAATGCAAAGATGGTCATTGACCATTTATTTGGCTATATACAAAAGAAAAGGAAAAAGCATAGAAACTAGACATGGACTCGGTATCAAAGTTTCTACTCATCAATATTAAAGTTTAATGGATTATCCTATTTCTCTTGAATCACACTCATTCTTGAAACATACATAGTTATCATACAAATCATGCAAATAATTCATTCATTTTCATAATTAATTCATGCAAAACTTTTTGACTGTTTCGAGAATATATATTGTGGAAAAATGAACTCATATATGGAAAAGCATATTGAAAAGGTAATCTACTCAAGAAAATAACTTATTATCAATCAACTAAGAGTTCAAGATAAAATCCATCATATAAATATAAAATTGAAGCATATAAGACTCAAGAAAAATGCTATGTGAATGTGTAAAGAAAATCTCAGCAGAGTGTGCATAGCTACAAAGTGCAATTATGAAAAATCATTTCTAGTCTAAAAAGAGAAAAGAAAAGAAAGAAAAGAAAAACTAGCACACAATATGATGCTTGAACACTCACATAAAAGGAAAATACGATGAAAAGTCGAAAAATTTTGAAAATTTTGAAAACCCCTAAAAATCCTAAAAATAAAGTAAAATGCAACTAATGTAACTAAATGGCATGGAAAATGTAACGAGATGGCGTGGAAATGCACTCCCCCAAGCTTAAACTACACATTGTCCTCAATATAACCATAATGGAAAAATATGAGGAACAATGACAATAATAATAGTGGGTGAATGGAATATGAAGACATGAATTATGAATGAACCTAATGCAACTAAATGCACAAGCAATGATGCATGAGAGCGCCTTCCCCCAAGCTAAACCAAAAAATCACGTTCATTGACTCGATCAATAAAATCATGACCTTGTTAAGCGTGATCAAGTAAAATGAATAAGAAAGTAAGTTTATTATGAAAGAAGTGCTCGATGGGTGGTGAGCGAAATGGTGAGACATCAATATAATGTGAAGAAAACAATTAATAAAGTATAGGGTATAGGGAGCTAAAATGTTGTTACCGACATCATATTCGTAAATTATTCGAACTAACTAAGGAAGCATTAAACCTATATGGTCCTCTCGCTGTCGAGAGGATTCGAGATTATTGAAGGCATAAAATTTTACATTATTGCTACACTACTGGATTGGTACCACCTGTAGCAAAAGGCGAATCCAGTATATTTGTCGGTGTAGGTAACTGCTCCAACTTCACTTTTCGTGGCTCCGCCAATGCGTATGTAGCTCCACGAACACCAACGGACTCAAGCAATGCATCCTCCAGCATTACAATAAGGACTCCACCTGTATCCTGCAGAGAATAGGATGCATCAGTTGGCTGCAAAAATTTTACCCTCATAATAAAAGTATTCCAGAGATGATCGTCTATAAAAATATATGAAATAAATAGGGGTGTACGATACTTCCCCGGAAATATTTCAATATCCTCTTGTGCTGTGACAGCTATCTCACTAGTGTCCTCTCTCAACTGCTCAGGTAACTCTGGATCATATGTGTGGACATCCTCTTTATCAGACTCATCCCAATGTAACTCCTGATCATATGCAATAGAGTCTGTGGCGGGTAGCTCCTCACTCTCCTCATCGGACGCATCCTATAGCACATCCTGCTTATTAGGGTACACTTCCCAATGTACTTCTTTCTCATATCTGGAAGTGTCCTGCAAAAAATATGGTGTGTTATCAGTATCCGAATCTTCATAATCATAATAAATAGGAATGGATTCAAATAAAAGAAAAGTGGGTAAAATATTCTCCCTGAATGTGAGCAACAAGCTCTAGTGAATGCTTCGCAGGTGGATGCTTAGCCTTAGTGGAAGGTAGAGGTGGCTGCAGAAGCTTAACTACAGGTGGACAAGACTCTGGATCTATCTGAATGAAGATATCCTCGTCCCAAAGTGATGCCTCCTCAATGGTATGCTCTGGCTCTGCATGTGAGGCCTCCTCATCAATATGCTCCGGCTCGGCAGGGTTCTCTAAGTAATCCTCGCAATGCATTTCAACAGCCTCTAACTCGGGCTCCTCTGGTATTGAAGGTAATGTGAATATCATCTTTTTCTTTTCCCTTCTTCTTCTTCTTTTTGGTCTCATAGTGCAAGGTGCTTGCTTTGCCTTCTTACCAATTATCAGTGTAGGCTCTCTCAGGAATGGTGATGCTGGCTGCTTATGTGTGTCAACTTGTGGGGATGTATCATACAGAGGAGAAGTCTCGCAAGCAATCCAAAAATATAGTTTATCCCCATCAAGACTGACATGGACTTCCTCCTCAATTGTTCCTGCAGCCGAAACATGGTTCATAACAAAATCTGTAAATCATATCTCAAATGCATCACCTGCAGCAATGCTCTCTGAAACAGTGAACCTCACTGACTCCCAGATGCCCTCCAATAAACTCTGAAATGTGTCCTCCTCTGGGCAGTGCATATGAGTCAATTTATGCTTCCCCCACTCCCTCTTCGTCCATCCACTCGTTATATGCAATAGATGTATCATAGGATAGGGGATCGACGATGGCACATTCTGGATCTGGTAATATGACTGGTGATGCTTCTTGCTCATAAGAAGATGAAGCCGAACTGATATCTTTGGAAATCTTTGCAACCTTAAGCATGAGCGCACTCATTTCAAGGTCCCTTTTCACCCATTCCAATTGAAGGTTGCTATTTTCAATCTTGGTGAGCATTTCAACCTGTCGTGCAAGAATCCCATTAAGAACGTATCCTCCCGTCTGAGCACTCTGATCAAAATCTATGGTCCATATAATATCACCCATAACATCTGATCAGCAAAGACAAATACCTGAAGAAAAATATCAGTGGCACAAAAGAATATAGAAATTATAGTAATGGTGACGGTGGTGAAAATTTCTTTTTGTTTATTTTTATTCCTCTTTTTTTGTAGTCTAATCAACCTAATTGTGAAAAACTGGCACCCAACGGGAAACACCTTACAGGTAATGATGCCAAAAACTTGATCACGTCATGATGTACACCCAAAACAATGTAATTTTACCACAAGCGCACGGTCTAGTGGCGAGCAGGTATCGTATCCACAGGGAGGTGGTGTTGGCTCCAATCGATCTTAGGTTGGCTCGACTACGAAGGTTTATTGGTGACGATGGTTATGGTATGATGTAATGGCAATGGTGATGGATGTCGGTGTCGATGATAAAGGTTGTCACAAGAAACACTCTCCACACAATAATAAACAAAGAAAGGAATAAGGTAAGAGATATAGGACTAGGGAAACCCCACTATAGAATTTCGAGTTTCAATGTGAATATGAACTCCTAATTACTAACTCTTGATTAAGGGCAAAATTGTCGCAACTATGTTGTAAACCTGTGCACGCTCTCGTGCTACACAAGTATATAATAACTCAAGCTAGAACCTCGCTTTCGCACAAGCCTAGTTTGAATTATTAGCATTAAGGTCGAAAATATAATTCAATCCTCCCTCAAGTTCACTGCCGTGCAACATGAGTTCGAATCTAGATAATGATGGTTTGTATTCGTCTTACCGTCGTATAGACGATTATAATCATAGAAATATAATAAAGATGCTAGCTTTGGTCGCTCTCGCATACCAAATCTAGGATATCCGAATTATAGATTTAAATCAAATATCTATGGCTTCCTATAGATCAAGATCCTCTCTCGAGCGCTCAAGATCTAAGTAGAAATCCCTAGCTATTTGTAGTAAATCGACCATAATCTAACCCTAAAACAAGTTTAGCAACAAGGGTTTCAATTGATTTCACATATCAAATCCCAGGTCTATAAGGTTCATCCCTTTGCCCTAGAACAAGAGTCAACCAAGCATAGCAATAATGATAAGAAATCAATAAGAAACATTGCTTGCATATAAAAAGATATCAAATCAAAGATTCAAACAACAATTACAAAGATGCTTAGCTTTCATGAAGAGATCTAATCCAAATACAAGCTCTTAGAACCGAGAGGGGGCCAAGGGCATGGCCTAACCTCTAAAAAAGTCTCCAAGAAAAATAATAGGAACTCCCTCAATGTCTGCGACAAAGTTGTATTTATAACTACCCTAAAAACTTAAGAAAAAGTTGACCAAAATACCCTCAGCCCTAGACAACCCCTAGTTTTCAATTCTGGGCTGGCGGTGCACTCGACCGAGTGAAAATTTCACTCGGTCGAGGGGAACTTTTTGCAAAAAATCTTCAAATTTCGGCGCTATATATCTTCTGGCCACTCGGTCGAGTGGTCGGCTCACTTGGTCGAGTGGGATGTGCACTCGGTCGAGTGGGAGCTCCTGCAGGAATCTTCAAAATAAGCGTTCTGGTTCCAGCTTTCCATTCTCCACTCGGTCGAGTGGGCTTTTCACTTGGTCAAGTGAAAGTTTCACTCGGCCAAGTAATTTCACGGGCTTCAAGGCTTGGGCTTGGCCGGGTAGCAGTCTCACTCGGTCGACTGGTTTGATCCACTCGGTCGAGTGAGCTGATTTTGCAGCTTTTCCTCTTCTTTCTTCCTCCCTTCCTCTTTCTCTTCTCTTCCTCCCCGCTTTTTCTCATCTTCAAGCACCGTGACCTCCTCGATATCATCACCACTGACGCTCCGATACGCATGCATATGCTCCTAGTTCTAATTTTCTCCCGATTGCTTTATATTTCTTGAGAATCCAATGAAGCATATAAATAGTGAAATTCGTCGAGAAATCGTCTTTTAAGCTTCGAATTTGCAATATGGGCAATCGATATGGCATAGAAATATGCAGAAATAAAGTGTAAAATATAAGCATATCAATAGTCACAGTCTCGGGCTGTGGGGATGGAAGTGGGGGAAGGAATGAGAATGATGCAAGGTGTGATGATGGATGTGTCCACGGCCTCCTGAAATGGCTAGAATGGTATGGAAATGTGTAGTGCAGTGGTGTCCACATAAGGAATAGAGGTGGTGGCAGTGTCCACATGAGGAGTAGAAGTGGAAGGGTCCATAGGAGTCTGAGATGTATGGGATGGCTGAGGCTGGACACGAATGAGCGGGAGATGAGGTGCAGCAGCAGAGTAGTGGCACTGACTGTAGTGATACTAGTAGACCTGGTCAAACTGTGACTGAAGGGTCACGACAGCTAAAGTAAGGCCACCAATCGAAGTCCTGAACTCAGAGAGGGTGTCTCTGAACTTAGTCAGGGTGGTGACAGTGGAAGATCTGAACTGCCTAAACTCCTCCTCTAAACTAGCCATATGCTCAAGATGTGAAAGTGTAGGAGGAGGATTGCTGCTGGTACCCTCGACCTGGTGCCGAGATCTCCTATGGAACTGACGAAGGATGGGCCTGACGGTGAGGCTGGTAGATATGGAAGCAAGAGGATCAACGGGGTCCTGGATGTGTTGGGACTGGGGCTGTGCAGGGTCAGGCTAAGGCTGTGCAAGAGGTGCCTAAACTCCTTGAGCTAGATTGGGATCGGCATGGAAGATCCACCGCATGTTAGTGCCATGTCCAAAGAGTGTAGGATTAGGGAGCCTACTGTAGGGGTGGAAGCGGGCCCGTAAAGCCAAAAATATCTCTCTCGCTCAAAAGCTCTGATCATATGCATGTTTGTAAGCACCAAAAGATCAAGAGAAGTGGGGCCTGTGACGGGAGTCATAGAGTCCAGGATCTTGAAGCTAATGGGAGGAAGCTGGGCTATGATCGTGATAAGCCATCTGCAGTAGATATGAGAGCTAGGGCTGGCGAGGGTGTGAAGGAATCTGTAGTGCAGCCAGGATCTGGCGTGAAGGATATAATGTAGGATAGTGGTGGTGCCCTCATGGAGGACACGAGGCTGTGTGGCACACCATATGAAAAAGAGGTCGTCCTAAGTGACCTGGCCAGTCTCGTATCGATAGAATAGGGGTGTTCGTAATGATTCGATGTATGATACGGAGGCCAGGGTGGATGATGCTGGAGGCCTTCACCCGTGTCTTGGGGAAGGGTGTCGGCTTCATACTCAGGAGGGTAGGGGTAGTTGTGGTGGCGTGCCTCAGACTCGAGTGCTCTAGGACACTTAAAGAGAGGATTTATGGAATCTTTGGACATGCCATATTCCTTGTTCATATGACGAAAATAAACCCCCGAAGGATAGGATTTGAAAGTGGACAAGAATTCCAGCATGAGCCTCTTATACGTTCTAGCTTTGTATTCTAGGAACTCCTCCCATCCGATGTTTCGGAGGAGGGTGCTGACAACATCTAGGAGCCATAGTGCAGAAAGATCGATAACGCTCGGGAATTTTTGTAGGTACCATGGTTCTGGCGTTGAGTGAAGCGAATGTGTCATGCTCAATCTCATTGGCAAACTATATGCCTAGTGTGTCAACCTGTGGGGAAGGAAGAGGTGCATCACCCCTCGCAATAGCGGCTTTAACTTGGGCAGCCTTTAGTAGTTTCTGACACTTGCCCCTATCTCTAGAAGGCCCAGTGGTGGTGGCCTTCTTCTTCCTCTCTCTCTCTTGGGAGGCATGGTAATGTGAGTGATGTGAGTGATGTGAGTGATGCAAGATAGTGTATAAGGTGAAGTGTGTGTGGACTCACGCAACAATTTGGCGATTTCAGCAAAATATGCAAAAGATTAACGACCTAGGAAAGGTTTTACCAAACGTTGGAGCTCGCTGCTGACATGAACCTTACCAATCCCAATGGAAGTCTCCCCCAAGCTACTCCTAAAGCTAGCAGATGGTCAGTAATAGACCGCAGCGAAGTTGCTCCCAAACCCCCAAAACGACTCGTCTAGGGAATCTCACGTCGACTCCCTTAAGTGGAAGAGGTGGTAGAGGAGAGGGTTGATGATGAGGAGTGGTGTGGGAGAGATTTTGGGAGGAGGGGAGAGGATTTGAGAGTGGTTAGAGGGAGCTCGAGTCGGAGGAAATCGAAGAGAAGTCGAATCGCTTCGAAAAATAACGCACAGAACGGTCGTATGGAGGGTTGGGAGTATTTATAGGTGGGCGACGTGGTTGCATCGATCAGGACCAAACAGACGTGTCGTTCCTGCAAAGAGTGGAATTTATGCTTCGAGAAACAGAGAGATACAAAACGGCATCAGTTAAGTTCAAACAACAGCGTCAATTGGAAGAATTAAGGCTTAAGAATTTGGGTCAACGTGGTCGCGTTGTTTGAATTCAAACGGCCGCGTCGATCCAGCAGGAAGATGATTTTGAGCCGGAAAAAAGAAAGTTACTCGGTCGCATGGATGTATCTACCCGGCCGTGTGGAATTGAAAATTTTGCCTTGGGAATTTTTGTCAGGACGAGGTCGTTTCAAAATGAGTTTGAACGGTCATGTGGCGGTGGAAATTTGGCCTTGGGGTTTGGGATCGACACAGTCATTTTGAATGATACAAAACAGGCGTGTAGATCCTGCAGATGGTGGTTTTAGGCCTCGAAATGACAGAGAGTTACGCGGCCACATCGAGTAAGCGACGCAACCGTGTAGAATTGCAATAAATAGATCCTAAGATTTACCCCATCGACGCGGCCATGTGTGTTTTCTCTACGTGGTCGTGTTGTTCACCAATTCTATACTCCTCCTCTCTCTCTTCATCTTTCCTCCATGCGGCCGCATGGATTGGCACCACGCGACCGTGTCGAATGGTTTTACCAGCTTTCCAAGCTTCTTCCTCCTACATCAAAGCACTTAGTCAAATTCTTGGGTTTTGAGGGCTTATTCAAAATGAAAATATAAGCTAACCTAACTAAAACTAAGATCTAAATCAAAATATAAAAGCGTAATTAGAAATCCTTGGGTTGCCTTCCAAGAAGCGCTCGTTTTAAGTCGTGAGCTCGACTCCCTATTTTGATGTCTTAATGTCGGCTTAAGGGCGGAGAAGTCCAGCATGTCCTTGTCTCCATGCTTCTTCTTCTCGATTAGCTCTAGACTATTCTCTCTTTGGTTCCTCGTCTCCTTGGGTACTCGTTGATGTGATCATGGCGGTTTCTCCTTGAATTTTCCCTTGGAGGCTTCCTCAGATTTTTCCTCCGTTAGACTTCCTTCAGTGTATCTTCCTTCTCCAAGGGGCCTCCACATTGTTGCTCAAAAACAACTCCTCCAAGGTGGTTTCCTTGATTGCTTCTTGAAAGAGGTCCACTTGGTTCATATGATCATCCTCCATGAAATTTTTCATTGTCATCTTGAGGTCGAACTCGACCATTTCACATCCCACATTGAGGGAGAGCTTCCCTCCCTTCACATCAATAAGCACTCCAGCTGTGGCCAAGAAGGGTTGGCCAAGAATGATCGGGATGTACGCGTCATCGGGCATGTCCATTATGACAAAGTCACACTGTACCAATATTTTTCCTATTCGCATAGGTACATCCTCAATCACTCCAAGAGGGTACTTAACTGAATGATCCATCAACTGGAGCGACATGTTAGTTGACTGGAGCTCTCCCAAATTCAGCTTCTCACTTATCGCTAGGGGAATCAAACTAACGCTCTCCTATAGGTTGCATAGTATGTTCTCGATCTCGAAATCTCCAATTTCACATGGAATGGAGAAGCTTCCTAGGTCTTCAAGCTTCTCTACCACCTACCTCAGAATTATGGCGCTGCACTCCGTAGAGAGTACAACTTTCTCTCACCTACCATCCTTCGTAATTATTTCCATCAAAACCTTGGCGTAAGTGGGGATCTCCGATATTGCGTCAAAGAAGGGAATAGAGATATGCATCTGCTTGAGGAGCTCGAAAAATTCCCGTACTTCTCGTCTAACTTGGCTTTCGCCAATCTTGACGGTAAAGGGACGATCGATACATAAGACATGGGAGGCTCTTCAGCAGGCTTCCCTTGCTCCTTTACGGACCTCTCTCTTGATGGCTCAGATGATGGAGGTTCTTCCTCACGTTTGACGTCCTTATCAGCTCTGGATTCAAGCTCTTCATGAGTGTCTCCTTCATTTCCATCTTCCTTATCCACAATAGGCATGGCGGGGCCCTCAAATTGCTTCCCGCTTCTCAATGTAATCGCATTCACATGCCCTCGGGGGTTCTCTTCAGTTTGCCCCGGCAATTTTCCTTGTGTCTTTGATAGTTGGGAAAGCTATTACGCCATCTGCAATATTGTAGTCTCTATAGACTTCTGCCCCGATGCCAGCTGTTGCATGGTAGACGTAAGTTGCTGCATCGTCGTCATGAGCTACTGAATTAAGTTCTGAAAATAGTCGTTCCTCTAGCATTGAGTCCGAATGTGACTCTCAATCAGCATCTCCAAGCTAGACTTCTGAGTAGGGGGCATGTTCGTAGTAGGCCTCTGGTTGATGTTTTGGAATTGCGCTTGAGGAGGTGGAGTTTGAAAATCCTGGGGTTGCTAAGGGTACGGTGGCGAAGCTTGCAAAACTGGGGACCGGTAGGAGAAATTAGGCTGATTCTTCCTCACTTGATTAAATGTGGATGAGTATGGGTTGTTCAGCAGCCTTGGGGTTTTCCCTTATAAAGCATTGGCTTGCTCGATGCTCATGCCCGGAGGTGCCACTAAGATGTGGACCATTTATTGCCTTGGTGTCCCTGCACACCACATGCCTCACAAAGCGCCGCAGTGGGCGAGATAGTAGCACTATGCCCAAATAAAGAAAGTTTCTTGTATATAGCATCAAATTTAGCCGAGAGTAGGGATACCTCATTCACTTCGTACTTACCTCCCCTTCTAGAGGTGCTCCTCTCATTGCTCCATGTTGGCAGCCATGTCCTCCAACAACTTCTCCGCTTCATCTGGAATCTTGCTCATTATCGTGCCATTAGCGGCCGTGTCAATCAACATTCTTACCTCCCAGATCAACCCATTGTAGAACGCTTGAATGAGTAGCCAATCGGGCACACCATGGTGTGGACAATTGCAATGTAGATTCTTAAATCGCTCTCAAGCCTCGTATAGGGATTCCCAGTCCAACTGATTGAAATTGGTGATGTCATTGCACATCTTCGTTGTTTTTCCTGGAGGAAAGTATTTAGTTAGAAACGCAATGGATAGACTATCCCAAGTTGTGAAGGTGTTAGGACTATAGCTTCTAAGCCCATCCTTTGCCTTGTCCCTAAGAAAAAATTGAAATAGTCTTAGCCTAATGGCATCGTTCGTGATGCCCTTCATTTTCAAAGTATCCATATTCTCCAAGAAATTGTAGAGATGGTCATTTGTGTTTTCCATAGGAGATCCTCCGAATTGATCATGTTGCACGAAGTTGATGAGAGACGGATTCAACTCGAAGTTATTAGGCTCCACTGGTAGATTCCAGATGTTAGATGTGGACCTATTGAAGGGCGTGTAGAATTCCAAGAGCGATCTGGGAGCCAGAGGTGGTGGCGGTAGAAGACCATTTTCGGGATTTTCGATCTCTGCCATTTATTCAAGAGCTAATATCCTCTTTCTTTCGGCGTTAAGCCTTCTTGCAGTGGACTCAATCTCAGGATCTAGCACACGCAAGTTCGCAATGCCTTGAGAACTCCTAGACATACAAGAGAACTAAACCAAAGAAAAACGTTAAGAGCACCAAGAATCAATAACAAATATAAATATGAACAAAAATAAAAAGAATATGCAGTCTATCAATAAAGACAAAAATCGATATCAAACCATGCCTCCCCGGTAACGGTGCCAAAAAGCTTATTCGCGCGTGCAAACGCTGATAAAATTTATACCAGTGTGCACGGTGTCGTATGTAGCACTACGGGTCGAACACAGGGAAGAATTCGTTGAGAACCGATTTTTGTTCTTCGTTTGAAATCTACATAATCAGATTGGCGATCGATGGGTGAAATAAACGGGGTGAATCAAATGATATAGGGCTTATGGAATCCCCACCATTGGACTAGAGTTAGGATTGGATTAATATTTAACCGGTTGTTGGATTTATTGGGACACATGAGAGGTTGTCTAACCTAAGGGAATTCTCATATCCCCCACTCTCGTGGTGTATGATAGGGTATTCCCTTACGTCATCTCCTACCCACCTCTCTCGCGATGCTATAATAGGCCAACTTAACCTATACCGATGCCAACTCTCGTCGATACATCGGTATACGTTAGGTGCATTACGCTCGACGAATATCCATAATCTTCCTCCCGACCACAGTGGCATTCGGGGATTGGACCTATATTAGGAGGGCTCTAATCGGTGCCTGACTCTCGACGGTCACACCGATATCATGGATCATCGTAAGAATCAGATCCCCGGATTAGTCCCGGGTCTCGTCGGTGGCCAATCCGATCACCCAGAAGGGAGTGGGTCGAATCTATGATGATAATAAGCATCCTAATATATCCCTAATCCCAATTAGCCCAACAATTTGGTTAAATAACTCCTCTAACCCATAGCCCTAATCCAATGGGGTTCAATGATCGCGCCCTGGTATGCACACGCAACCGGGACAAGCGACTCGCTAGTCTTACCGCAAGCGCACGGTGTAGTGGCGAGCGGGTATCGAACACAGGGAGGCCTAATGACAGTGTCTTCTTCTGTCAACCTGGCTATAAGAATGGTCGAGAAATGTTCGCAGTAATGCGGTCACAGTCGTTCAATTATACGAAAGAAATAACAAATTAATAAAGACGTCTAGGGATAGGGAATCCCCGCTACTTGCCATATTTCACATTGTGATTCGTAGGTTTCACAATTGCTAGACTTGAAATTCTGGTGAACTAGTTGCAACTAAATGTAGAACCAAGCTCACGCTCTCGCGCTATTGTCGGTCTATAGCAAACCTAGGGTAGGGTCCAATCTCTTGCAAACCCTAACCTAGGCAAACTAGCGTGAAGAACAACATCATCGTTCAATCATATCTCGAGCCCACACTCGTGCAAACTCGAGCTACGACCTAGGTTGGGATAGTTCCTACCCGTCCATTCTCTTGCAAACGGGTATTGGTATAGAATTACAATCGAAAACCCTAGTTTCGGTCCAATCTCTTGCAAACCGATTCCGGAGAAATTCGATTGCAACCCAATTCGAATTTCTAGGGCTTCCTATCGAGTTGGGATCCAATCTCTTGCAAATCCCAATCAGTATGAATCCATAGCTATTCGTATTAAATCAATCACAAACTAACCCTAATCAATTCTAGCAATAATTTTACCAATTCATCACAAATTAGAAATAGGGCTCGTTGGGTTCATCCCTACGCCCTAAGACGATAGAACTACTCACAATTCATAATAAAATGCAATAGAAATTCACAATCAAAATCAATAGAATTCATAGCAATATTCAAAGTATCAATAAAAATGGAGTTTTTGAGGGAGAGAGAGAGAGACAAACCAATAAAGAACAAAATAGTATCCAACAAATTAACACTTTTTCTCTTCTCCCTAAAAGCTAAATCAATATTCATGATGGATTTAGAGCTTGGAATGAAGAAATGAAGCTTGGAGGAAGATGGGGGCTGAAGGGGGAAGATTTTAGGGTTTTGGGTCGTGTTGGAGAAGATGAAATCGTTTGGGTTGGGTATAAATAGGATGGGCTGGCGGCTGCCCAGAAATTAGGGTTTTAACACTGGTTAGTCGGTCAAAGAGCAACCACTGACCGACTAGTTTGGTAACTAGTCGGTCGGTCGACCAACGCAGACCGACTAAGTGCAAACAGTAACTCCTGAACGAAAATAGGATTTAGAGTTAGTCGGTCCATGAACAAGTACTGATCGACTAGTTTAGCATCTAATCGGTCGATGAACGTTCTTAGACCGACTAAGAGTAAACAGTAGCTGATACAAAAATAAGATGATGAGTTAGTCGGTTAAAGAAGCATTGACGACCGACTAGTTTGCAACCTAGTCGGTCAACCAACGTTCTTAGACCGACTAACGATAAACAGTAACTCCTGAATAATTTTAGAAAGCCAACTAGTCGGTCCAAGAAGGATTGCCGACCGACTGGATCGTCATCTAGTCGGTCGGTGCCCCTTCTTATACCGGCTAATGAGCACAGAAAAGTTCCGATACGGAGCGCGGGGCCCCGGGATCGATTCCTAAGACTCCTAGGATTGATCTAACAGTTAGATACGACCGTTATGAAGTCCGTCACGAATGACATACTTCGAAATCGACGATCCTAAGGAAGAAACGAGAAAATACGACGAATCGATCGAAAATGAAATCTACGGAGACGAAAACCACACAAGAGGAGAAAATCCACCAAAACATATATTATATTATAATAAATCCAGATACATGAAAAGCAGTCGTTACATCCTCCCTAACTTAAGAAAAATTCCGTCCTCGGAATTTCCAAATACTCACGAGTCCGGAAACAAAAGTGGGAAACGCTCTCGCATCTCATCCTCATTCTCCCAAGTAGACTCTCCAGGTGAGCCGTGTCGCCACATCACCCTCACAAGATTGACAATCTTGTTCCGAAGCGATTTCTGACGCCTGTCCAGAACCTGCACTGGATGCTGGTCATACGTCATATCGGGGCGAACGGTAATCTCCGAAAAATCCACCGCATGAGACGGATCGCTAATGTATCGACGAAGCTGCGACACATGGAAAACATTGTGAACTCCTTCCAAAGACGGCGGCAAGGCCAAGCGATAAGCTACCTCGCCAACCCTCTCCAAAACATCAAACGGTCCAATGTATCGCGGGCTCAACTTTCCACGCTTCCCGAAACGAATCACACCACGATTCGGGGAAATCTTCAAGAACACATGGTCGCCCGGCTGAAACTCCAAAGGACGACGTTTAGCATCCGCCCAATGCTTAAAACGGTCCTGAGCAATCCTCAACCTCTCCCGAATATTCCTGAAGATATCCACGGCCTCCACGATCATCTCAGGTCCCAACAACTCCCGATCACCAACGTCTTCCCAACTCAATGGCGATCGACATTTCCTCCCATAAAGAGCGGCGAAAGGCGCCATGCCAATACTCGCCTGGAAGCTGTTGTTGTAAGAGAACTCCACCAAATGCAGATGGTCCTCCCACGAACCCTTGAAATCCAACATGCACGCCCTCAGCATGTCTTCCAAAATCTGAATCGTCCTCTCGGACTGGCCATCCGTCTGCGGATGGTACGCCGTGCTGAAACTCAGACGCGTACCCAAGCTCTTCTGCAAACTCTGCCAGAACTGAGATGTGAATCTCGTGTCTCTGTCAGACACGATACTCACGGGGACTCCATGAAGTCGCACAACCTCCTGCACGATTCACGTTACATCACTATCCAAACTAGGAAAAGGAAATAAAAACGGAGAGTAAAAGAATTTTACCTCCATATATCTCCTCGCTAGCGCCTCAGTGGACTGTCCCACTCGGAACGGAATAAAGTGCGCAGATTTGGTCAATCGATCTACGATCACCCAAATCGCGTCATTCTGCTTCGGACTCTGAGGTAGTCCAGTCACGAAATCCATAGTGATGTGTTGCCACTTCCACTCCGGAATCAGAAGCGGTTGTAGCAACCCGGCCAAACGCTGATGCTCCGCCTTCACTTGCTGGAAAACCAAGCGCTTGGCTACACTCCGAGCCACGCTCCTCTTCATACCATGCCACCAATAATTCAGACGAAGATCCTGGTACATCTTGGTGCCACCAAGATGCACAGAATACGATACGGCGCCTTCGAAATCTCATCCAACTGCTCATCCAACAGAATACGATACGGCGCCTCCCGAATATAACCCTTCTGCAAAAGCTCATCCAACTGCTTCCGCAACTCTTCCAACTCTGCAGGTGCCATACGATACGGCGCCTTCGAAATCGGCTGCGCGCCTGGAACAAGATCGATAGAAAATTCCAAAGCTCGATCAGGCGGCAAACCAGACATCTCCTCGGGGAAGACGTCGCCAAAATCTCGCACCACAGCTGGCCACTCCAGCTCCATCTGCATAGCCACAGCCTCCACCGGCCTGGCCCAAAATCTGACAGGACCAAGCGAACTGCTACCACGACTGAACTCAAACACTGGATGTCCGGGAATCTCAAACACCACCTTCTTCCTCCGACAGTCGATCGTAGCATAGAAGCTCGCAAGCCAGTCCATCCCAAGAACTGCATCATAGTTGATGATGTCGTGGACAATGAAATCAGCGAAAAGCTCATGTCCACAGACCACCAACGAGCAAGAATTGCAACCACGATGCACCGAGACCACGCCATTCCCTGTAACGATATTCCAACTCTTGGGAAGAGGGGACGTCGACAAGGAATGCCTCTCCACGAAGCTCCGAGAAATAATGCACATCGATGCACCAGAGTCAAAGAGGACTCGTGCAGGAAATGTGCAAACCAAAATCACACCTAACAATCAATTAACAATCAAACCCTAGTCTAGCAAACAAACATGTTCAAGCAACAACATAATCTAACAATCAAAACCAGCTAGGAAAGTAACAGCTAGATTGAGGATTACCTGCGATAACCTCATCCACAGCCTCGCTCTCCGCAGCGGTCATCAGAAAAGCCTGCCTCCTCAGCGGAACGGCCTGTCGAAAAGCCTGCCCCTGTGGAACAAGAGCTGCTCCACGTCCAGCAGGAACAGACGCTCGCTGCTGCAACGGCTGAGCTACAACAGGAGCCCTCCGCAGCGGACCCGCATGCCGACAATCCTTCGCGACATGGGAAGCATCTCCGCAAACCAAACACTGGCCCAAAAACTTCCGACACTGATCCTTAATATGGCCAGGCTTGCCGCAGAAATGGCAAAGCTTCAGAATAGGCCCTCCTGGCCTCTTAAACTGAGCAGACTGATTAGGCCTGAATCCAGGTCTAACCACAGCTCTCGCCTGTTCCACAGGCCTCTTCCCAGCACCAACAACAGACCCCCTCCTCTGGTTCACGAGCAGCTCCTGCCTCTTGGCAGCGACCAGAACCTTCTGATAAGATTCTCGGTCAGAAGAGGTCACAAAACTCTGGAGCTCCGAAGCAAACCCCTGCAGGAACCTCTGAGCCTTCTCCTCAGCGTCCTGCACCATCTTCGGCGCAAACCGACTCAGCCTCATGAACTCCTGGTGGTACATGTCCACCGACGAGTTCCCCTGCTTCAAATCAATAAAACGCTGCAGCATCTCCTCCTTGGCAGCCTTCGGGAAGAACTCACCCTCAAATCTAGCCTTGAAGGTAGCCCAAGCGATCGGCTCCACCAACATCTTCTCTTCCGCATCCCACCAATTCCGAGCATTATCCTTGAGTTGCCTCTTTGCCAAATCAACCCATCCAGCCGGGGTGATCTTGGCCATCTTCAGATTGTCCTCGATGTTCCGAATCCACTCATCGGCAGCCAGAGGACCCTCAGAACCATCAAAATACGCGGGACCCAGCTCCCGAAATTGCTTCGCTCCTGGCTCAGAGCGAGGGGCATCCGGAAGAGCCCGGGCAGCTCGAGCAAGTGGAGCATTCTGGACTTGCAAAAGCACGCCCTGCTGCACTTGCATCATCTGGAGCATCATCCGCATCATCTCACCGCTGGTGGGTTCCCGCTCAGGCTCCTCATCATGAGGGACCGCACCACTGCCCCCACCACGGGTGAAACGCCTTCCTGCCATCTAATGACACAGAGAACGAATCAGATTAGACTCATAGCCTATGATTCGGACGTCGAACTTAGTTTATTGGACATTCTAATATTATTATCGCTATTCCAAACATCGCAGTTACAGAAGGACCTGCATGGGCCACCACTAAAACCTGTCACGACCCGCTTCCCTAAAATGGAGGCGAGACGTGAAAAGGTCCGCACGAGAGTGGAGCTGTGAAGCCCCAAACCCGATAAGCGTCCACAAATACATAAACAGGTCCCTGTAACCACAACAGAATAACAATAATAACGCAAGGAGAGACTGAAATAAAATTCCACATCTCACAAATTGTCCAACATCAACAAAAGTCCAACATCCAGAAAAGCCACCAGGCTAAAAGAAAAGAGTCCAAGGCCCAGAACAAGGCCAACAAAAGCAGCGACACAACAAAGTATAGGTGCTACGCACCGATAACAAAACAACTGTCTAACAAAAGTAAAACACAACGCAAACACTAGGACTGGTCCCCAGTGTCCACGTACTCCCCGTCAAACAGAAGCTCGGGCTCGGCGTCAGCAAACACCTCGTCCTCAACAAGGTACTCGGGCTCAGGATCTAACATGTGTCACTCAAAAGAGTAAAGGGGCACATGTCAGCAAGTCTAAAAGACTTGGGCAAGGAAACTGAAAGTAAGGCAACTAGCAACCTAGCAATTTAGTATGCATGACATGGCAGTTATAACATGAGTGCACAATTTAAAACATGGCAAGACAAGTTGTACAAGAGAACAATTTTCGGGACATGACAAGACAAGACAAGACAAGAGTAGCCAAGCTACTATCAATCTCAATCAATTCACATTTTGTAGGTGTTTATGCCCTTCGCTGAATGGTAAACATTTCAGACCGATCGGCACTAAACACAAATCACATTTCACGGTTGTTTTGTAGATGTTTGCGCCCTTCGATGAATGGTAAACATTTCAGACCGATCGACACTAAACACAAATCACATTTCACGGTTGTTTTGTAGATGTTTGTGCCCTTCGCTGAATGGTAAACATTTCAGACCGATCGGCACTAAACACAAATCACATTTCACGGTTGTTTTGTAGATGTTTGCGCCCTTCGCTGAATGGTAAACATTTCAGACCGATCGGCCCCAAACACTACCCCACCCCAAAGAGTTTACGCCTTACAACTGCAGTTGTTGATCAAACTGACTCCCAGTTGAATGGCCGCTTAACCCTCACCCCCTATACCCACACGTAATGGAGCCTGGGGTCCCCGCACATGGAACTCAGTTAGTGAGCCTGGGGTTGCCCCGCACATTGAGCTCGCATTCTTAGTTCACAATTCAATATATCGAGCGTTGGGGTTAGCAACTCATTATGCTCGCTTCTGGTCACGAGCCAGGAACACATGCATCGTAGCAAAGCTACGCATTCACAGCAACACTTAAAGAATGCGAGGACATGACAATTCATTTGCGTACCGTTAATGGAAAGTAAACATGACATGGTAATTGTGCAACATGATATATGTCGGAACTAGCTTCGTTGTCAAGCTAGTTCCCCAATTTGCGCCTAGGCGAGTATCATTTCGTCGCCTAGCCTCTTTTACGCCTACAACAAGCAAATGGCCTAAAACATGGCCTAAACCCTAAGTGGCAAGTTTCACTTGCCTAGCACCGGGAATGACGACCACTTCGTCACACGAATGCTATCTATGGGGGAAATCGCTGTTAAGGGGGAAACAAACACCAAACACATGAAATTAATTAGGGTTTCACCAAAATTATCAATAAGTTATGAAAACAACGGTAGAATGATTTCTTACCGAGAGGAGGCGGAAGAAACACTCCGGGGAACCCTAGGATCAGATCTGGAAAAGATTGGGGAAGTTTGGGGAAACTAGGGTTTTGGGGGATTTGGGGATTTTGATGGGTTTTGGTGAGATTTTGGGGAAGATGAGAGGTAGATGGAGTGAATGGATGGTTTGGATGATGGATTTAGAGCTTGGAATGAAGAAATGAAGCTTGGAGGAAGATGGGGGCTGAAGGGGGAAGATTTTAGGGTTTTGGGTCGTGTTAGAGAAAATGAAATCGTTTGGGTTAGGTATAAATAGGATGGGCTGGCGGCTGCCCAGAAATTAGGGTTTTAACACTGGTTAGTCGGTCAAAGAGCAACCACTGACCGACTAGTTTGGCAACTAGTCGGTCGGTCGACCAACGCAGACCGACTAAGTGCAAACAGTAACTCCTGAACGAAAATAGGATTTAGAGTTAGTCGGTCCATGAACAAGTACTGACCGACTAGTTTAGCATCTAGTCGGTCGATGAACGTTCTTAGACCGACTAAGAGTAAACAATAGCTGATACAAAAATAAGATGATGAGTTAGTCGGTTAAAGAAGCATTGACGACCGACTAGTTTGCAACCTAGTCGGTCAACCAACGTTCTTAGACCGACTAACGATAAACAGTAACTCCTGAATAATTTTAGAAAGCCAACTAGTCGGTCCAAGAAGGATTGCCGACCGACTCGATCGTCATCTAGTCGGTCGGTGCCCCTTCTTATACCGGCTAATGAGCACAGAAAAGTTCCGATACGGAGCGCGGGGCCCCGGGATCGATTCCTAAGACTCCTAGGCTTGATCTAACAGTTAGATACGACCGTTATGAAGTCCATCACGAATGACATACTTTGAAATCGACGATCCTAAGGAAGAAACGAGAAAATACGACGAATCGATCGAAAATGAAATCTACGGAGACGAAAACCACACAAGAGGAGAAAATCCACCAAAACATATATTATATTATAATAAATCCAGATACATGAAAAGCAGTCGTTACAAGGTTGTTGAGGCGGGGGGTTCAATGCACCATCATTATTGGCATATGAGAAACCCGGATGGTTTCTAGCGGCCGGATTGGCCCAATATCCCGAATTCCCCGTGGCATATTGAATTTGCTCCAAAGCTCCTTCTCCTTGCTCTCCTCCTACATACATGGCTTGGGATTGGTCTTGCCAATCGCTCATATGATTTGTCGGCGTGGATGTAGAGGGGGCTTCTTGAGGCTCCGTAATGAATTTCTCCAATCTCTCCACTACCTTGTGGAGAGAATCAAATTTGTTGGCTAGCTCCGCGACGGCCTTGGCCTCATAAATGCTAGATGGCTTCAAGGAGGGCAAAGAGTGTCCTCGCTCGTCGCCCCACTATTGGTTGTTCGAGGCCATCTCCTCAAGCAAGGCCGTAGCTTCATCGGGAGTCTTCGACAATATGGCTCCATTTGCGGTGGCATCAATAATCTGCTTCGTGCCCGATTGGAGTCCATTGTAGAAACTGTGGACAAGCTCCCAATCCTCATTGCTATGATGGGGGCATTGATGTTGCAAGTCCTTGAAGCGTCCCATGCTTCATAGAGAGTCTCTTGTGGTCATTGGTTGAAGGACATGAGAGCTCTTCTTATCTTCACCGTCTTGGAGGGCGGGTAAAATTTATCGACGAAGGCACTCGCCAATTCATCCCAAGTGGTGAAGATTCCTTCAGCTTGCGTCCTCAACCAATATAAGGCCTTATCCTTGCGTGTGAAAGGGAAGAGGCACAGTCTGATAGCTTCTACGGAGACTCCCGGTATTTGGAAGGTGGCACACTTTGATAGGAAGAGCTGGATGTGGTAATGAGGGTTTTCATGGGAGTTCCCATGAAAAGTATCTTGTTGCATAAGAACCACCAATCCGGTCTTCAACTCAAAGTTTTTGTTGGCCGCCAACTCCGGCATGGCTATGGATGAGGTCGTGGAAGAAGTCTTAGACCGAAGCCAATCTCTTATGGAAATAATCCTCACCATTCGCTCCGCCAATTCTCCGGGTGTCTCAGGATGGGTCATAAAATCTCCTTCCGTAACGGGTCTCCTCTCCGCTCGGATCCTCCTCAATGTACGCTCGATCTCCGGATCGTATAGTATTTCTTCGGGGTTCGCCGAGGATCTCGTGTACATGCAAGGGAAAACAGAGTTTCAAAGAAATACTTAGCACAACGGAAGGGCAAAATAGAAATAGAAATAATAGAACAAAAAAGAAAAATAGCTAGGTAGGTAGAATCAAACACTATTGCCTCCCCGGCAACGGCGCCAAAAACTTGATCGCGCCCCGGTATGCACATGCAACCGGGACAAGCGACTCGCTAGTCTTACCGCAAGCGCACGGTGTAGTGGCGAGCGGGTATCGAACACAGGGAGGCCTAATGACAGTGTCTTCTTCAGTCAACCTGGCTATAAGAATGGTCGAGAAATGTTCGCAGTAATGCGATCACAGTCGTTCAATTATACGAAAGAAATAACAAATTAATAAAGACGTCTAGGGATAGGGAATCCCCGCTACTTGCCGTATTTCATCATTGTGATTCGTAGGTTTCACAATTGCTAGACTTGAAATTCTGGTGAACTAGTTGCAACTAAATGTAGAACCAAGCTCACGCTCTCGCGCTATTGCCGGTCTATAGCAAACCTAGGGTAGGTTCCAATCTCTTACAAACCCTAACCTAGGCTAACTAGAGTGAAGAACAACATCATCGTTCAATCATATCTCGAAACCACTCTCATGCAAACTTGAGCTACGACCTAGGTTGGGATAGTTCCTACCCGTCCAATCTCTTGCAAACGGGTATTGGTATAGAAGTACAATCGAAAACCCTAGTTTCGGTCTAATCTCTTGCAAACCGATTCCGGAGAAATTCGATTGCAACCCAATTCGAATTTCTAGGGCTTCCTATCGAGTTGGGATCCAATCTCTTGCAAATCCCAATTGGTATGAATCCCTAGCTATTCGTATTAAATCAATCCCAAACTAACCCTAATCAATTCTAGCAATAATTTCACCAATTCATCACAAATTAGAAATAGGGCTCGTAGGGTTCGTCCCTACGCCCTAAGACGATAGAACTACTCACAATTCATAATAAAATGCAATAGAAATTCACAATCAAAATCAATAGAATTCATAGCAATATTCAAAATATCAATAAAAATGGAGTTTTTGAGGGAGAGAGAGACAAACCAATGAAGAACAAAATAGCATCCAACAAATTAACACGTTTTCTCTTCTCCCTAAAAGCTAAATATAATTCCTAAAAAGTTAATCTAAAAAGGCTGCAAAAAGTTCTGAAAAAGCTCTCTAAACTAGGTTAAAAACTGGGGTTAAATACCCCCAAAATCGCCCAAAAAATCCTGACAAAAATGCCCCTGTGCAGCCTCAAAATCGCAGTTTACGCTACAGGCAGCGCGGCTCACTCGGCCGAGTGACAAATGTCACTCGGCCGAGTGAGAGACCCTGACGGATTCCAGAGAGTTGGGGGTCTTGGGGGTCGTCTCCTCGGGAATCACTCGGCCGAGTGACTTTTCTTCACTCGGCCGATGGGCGTCCTTCACTCGGGCGGACGGTCGTTCGTCACTCGGCCGAGTCGATCTTTGGGGTTGACTGACGGATTCCAGAGAGTTGGACGTTTTGGTTGCCGTCGTCTTGGCTCCACTCGGGCGAGGGATGACTCGGTGCTCGGCCGAGTGGTATGGCGATGCTCGGCCGAGTGCACGCTGATATAAGCTCTATTGCGTGTCCGATCTGGCCGACCGAGCGGGCTGTCTATGCTCGGCCGAGTGACTCCTTCACTCGGTCGAGTGGCATGCTGAAAATGCCCATTCTTCGTATTTTTGTATCCTCGTCGCTCCTACGACGTTCTTTCTTCTTCCACTCCTCTCCAATCGCAGAATACCCCTCAAGAGAGTCATCGGTGACACTCCGGAGTGGGTGCATCTCAGAATCACTCCAAATCGCTCCAAATCTCCTGAAATACGACAAAAACAACAAATCGTGAAAAGCATCGCAATATAGTCAAATAAACGTGAAAAACACGATTTGAGCGATCTAAATGGCATGCAAACATGCAGAAAAAAGGTGTAAAATATGGAGTGATCATTCAACCATTGCCCTAGATGAAAACTAATCACTACCCATTGTAATTGAAGCTATTTCTAACATATATTCAATAAAGGAAGCCATGGATTCAGAGTTATAGGCATAAAGGATAGCAACACACAATAACAAAAATGAAAGAGGAAACTTCTATTAAGGAAAGTTAATCTAAAACAAAAGTAACAAGCTAATACAATAAAAGATTGCTGAATAAAAGAGAGTTAAATCATGACAAAACACTTCAAAAACCCAGAAAAACAGCAGAAAAGAAGATGGTTCACTCAAGGAGGAAGAAGAGCTTACATACATTTGCTCAAAAGACCAAAAATCCCTTAATCACTCTCTCAATCGGTGCCCATGTGCTTCAGAATACCAATTTGACGTGATCGCATCGAAAACGATGCGGTTGCATTGTTCACTTTGCGTAAGTTGGGGCGGCGAGCTTACAGTGACGCGGTCGTGTCACTAGGGATGCGGCCGAGTCGAATTTAGGTTCGATGCATGCGTCATCTTCAAAACGACTACGTGGAGTAGCTGTTTGGTCATTGGCTCTTTGGGATTACGCGGCTGTGTCAAATTCGCCATGCGACTGTGTCGATTACAGTTCTTCTCTTCTTTTCTGTCGCGACACGGCCGTTTGGACATCGATGATGAGGCTGCATAGAGTTGATATCTGGGGGCTCCTGGAGCTCGTTTGACGCGGCCGTCAGTTGTAGCTTGACGTGGCCGTGTGGTTTTGTTCTCTGCTCCTTGGGTGATGTGATACACTCAGCCGCGTCGAATTGACGCGTCCGTTTGGACCACAGCTCTTCACTAATCACCCCTTTGCATAGTTTGATCTCCCGGGTCCGCTTCTTTTGCCCTTTCGCGCTATATTCACGACATATGGTCTCTAATCAGCATGTATTTCCTACAAAGCATAGAAGGGACCATAAACGCGAAAGAGGGAACAAAAATGGGGGAAACGGGGGAAAACGGCGAAATAAATAAGGAAAAATGTGTATGAAAAGGGGGAAAAACTATATACAATAAACACTCATCAGTGAGGGAGGAAGAATTCGCTAAAAATTTTCTTTTGTGAAAGGCAACCTTTAATTACTTTTTCACTCTAACCGTTAGTCCCACATTGGATATGGAGAAAAGGGGAGGGGTCAGCCGCCTATATAAATAGGGACCAACCCCCCTCAATTAAACTTGCACCAAGTCTTCAGATTCTAATAGCTCCAAAAAGTTTTGAGCACGTTCGAATTAAGACTTAAATTAATAATCCATCTTTCTCCCAAATTCTTCCTTGTTGCTGATTGGGCTCTAGTAAAGCTATGAGGGAGTTCGGATCGGATCTGAAGTCTTGACGGAGGATCCACTCAAGTGAAACTTTCTGAAGTGCATGGTTGGCTCAGCAACATGGGTGTTGTTCGCCTCGAGACGCGGTTCGGCTCGGGACGCGGTTTGGCTCAGGAGAAGCGGCTCAGCCCCAACACGGGGCATTGCTCTGAGATAAAGAAATGTTGTTGAAAACAACGCTTCGTATTCTGCAGAAACGAAGTGAAAGGTATGTAGTTTTATATATCTATCTTTAGGTGTTGGTTGGACCCAACCCCAGGATAGTGGAGATTATTTCTT
Source organism: Scilla litardierei (assembly GCA_030789695.1). Taxonomy (NCBI): domain Eukaryota; kingdom Viridiplantae; phylum Streptophyta; class Magnoliopsida; order Asparagales; family Asparagaceae; genus Scilla; species Scilla litardierei. The sequence goes on from CM061142.1 coordinate 380,256,149, forward strand.
TAGGGCTAGACTTTACAATGTTTTAAGTTGTTATTCCGCTGCTTGATTTGATTTCCTCGTCCGTCCAACTTAGGCCAGGGGTCGATTTTATAGCCCTAAGGACCCAGAAAACCCTACAGAAAGTACAACTCGACCGTTTTGGACATAGGCCAGGGGTCGATTTTATGTCCTATGCGGCCGCGTCACAAGGAGCCAAAGAGGAGAAAATGTGCTAAGAATAAAGCGAATCAACGTGACCGCATCGGACGAATGACACTGTCGTTTAAAGGGGGTCAAGCACTGGAATTTGGCAGGCAATTTCCATGCGGTCGCATGAATCCTGATGCGATCGCGTCAATCCCAAAATTCCCAGGCCAATTTTCCTTCATATTTCAATATCGACACGGTCATTTGGACCAAAATGACGTGACCGCTTCAATCCCAAAACTTTAAGGCCAAATCATATTCAAATTCACAATTCGATGCGGTCGCTTGGACCAAACGACGCGACCGTTTAAAGGGTACCAACGTACTGGAATCTCAGATCGAATTTTCAAACGGTCGCATGGTTTCCGACGTGATCCCGTCAACCAAGCTCTGGGGCATCAAAAATTTCGATTTACACGGTCGAGATAGGATTGACGCGACTGCATAAATCTATATTCCCCTATGACTTTTGAGCTTCCAATCGACACGGGCAACCCCAGTCAACGTGATCCTGTCGACCGACCACGTCGATTATCCTATATAAACCAACCCCCAAAAACGATCGAGCTGCACTTTCTTTTTTGCTTCGTTTCAAATTCTTCCTCCTAAATCCTCTCATCTCCGACTATCCTAGCCTCTACAACCCCTTCCTCTCCTCCAAAAAATCATCACCACAATCCCTCGCATCTCCAATTTCCCCTCCTCCACCGAGTCGAAACCCTAAATAACCGCATTTGAGGATTTTACTAGAGATTCTGTCGCCGCAGCCACTGTCAAAGTTTGGGAAGTTTGCTTTGGAAGATTGGAGTAGCAGCACCACCGCGAGGAGTAGCACTGATTGGGTAAATTTACTCCTTATTGCTGTTGGGGTTTTGGCGGACCCCCAGAGCTCGGGTCCGTATCCGTCCTAAGTCGGACGGACCACGGAGGCATAAAACCGCAGCGGAAAACCAGAAATCGAAATTTCTACACTAGCTAAACAATTTAGCTAGGCTCTGGGGAGCCAGAACCTAGCCCGATCTATGCCAACTTGGAGTGGGTCTGACCACCCCAAGAAGGATCTACACTAAAGCGACTAATTAAAACTACACTAGAAAACGCTTAACCACATACCCGGAATCTTGGCCCTGGAGCAGGCAAGATGTACCGCACCGTCTTGAGAAGCTCCTCATAGCCGAGCCGCGTTGACCCGATCTCCCTGAGCCGCCTTGCACCCTCGCACCGATCCGCCCGAGCTGCTTTCGCCTCCGAGCCGATCACAGCGGTAGAAAGTTTCACTTGAGAAGAAACCTGCGTCTTAGACGTCCGGATCAGATCCAAACCCCCTTCGTAGTCGTGCTAGGACTACTCCAGAGAATAGGAAAATAGAGAGAGAGTTTAGTCACGGATCGAGCTTGCTCTAAAAATCTGGAGCTACCCGATCGTTGACTGGTGTGTGTGTTTCAACGAGGAGAGTGCACCCCTATTTATATAGGGAGTGAGCACTCAACTTCTCGTTGCGGGCAATGTGGGACTATTCCCATGAAGAGAAAAATTCAATTAAGCCATTTGGCTTAATTTCAACTTTAAAGTTAGCCTTTCACAAAGTCAAACTTTAACGAATTAATTCTCCTCACATACTAAACTTCAGACACCAAACAAGCTATCAATCAGAAAAGCTTGGAATGGTGAACGCGTAGGAACTGACGGTGACGAATTTTGACTTCGTTTGACCCCTCAAACAATTGCTCAAAGTTTAGCAATTTCTCAAAATTCGTAGCCGTCATTGGGGTTTCAAAAAACCCTAATTTAACTTAAGTTGCGGGCGCGCCCGCTAGGCTTAGCGGGCGCGCCCGCCCAAGGGAGCAAGGTCGGGCCGCCCGCCCGCTGCTGCAGCGGGCGGGCGCCCGCTGCATCAGCGGGTGCTGGCCCGCTGTGCAGCGGGCGCCCGCCCGCTGCTGCAGCGGGCCGCGCCCACTGTGCAACGGGCGTGCGCCCGTTGCAGCCAGCGGGCGTCGCCCGTTTTGCCTTTGCACATGGGCCTTTTGGCCCAGTGGGTCTAACCCACTTCCCCTTGAACTCTTTCTGCGTTTCTAGGCTCGTTTGAGCTCCGATTTGGACGCGGTTTGAACCTGTGTTTAGACCGGGACGATCCTGTCATCCAGGTAACCCTTTCCAACAAGTTTGTTCCTATCAAATTAGTCGTAACTAATTTACAACACGTTTAGTCACAGTTAGCATCTAATGCAACGTTGTGTCCCTATTGCTAATGCGACTAACTTTCACAACTTAACTTGTGAATATCATCAAATGACATTTCTCTCTATTCTATATTCCTATTACTAAGACACGAGCACTACTCGGTGTGAGACCCTACAGCCTGACCTTACTACAGGTTGGGGCTCGAAACCCCTAGACGACGGTCACTACGAGCAGTAGCTGTCGTCCCTGTTTAAGAGTCATCATAACGTGATCGACCCTTTGACAAAAGTATCATAGGGTTTGCATTGGCTGTGTCAGTGATGAATTCCGTTAGCTAAAATCCCTTCGTCAAGACTGTGTTATTATTGGCCTAGGGTATGGTTTACTGTCAACCCTATTAGACAACATTGGTCAGTATACGGCGGTCTTTATTATATACACGTTGTACTACTTGCAACGTACCCCGGTCGAGGATTAACATAAAGACCGTACTGAGCCTATAACACTAACTTCCCTTTAATGGAAGTGACGAATCCCATCTTAGTCACTTACTCACCTTGGGAGCTTCAGGTGCAGCCCAACCTAAGATCTTTCAGCAGGACTAGTCCTCGAAGCTAGATCATGGGTCTAAGCTATACCGTCCGCTCACAGGTTTGTACAGATGACTTCAAGTCTTAAGGATCAACTAACCTATCATCACCCTAGAGTTATTAAAGACAGATCATTAAAGTTAACCATTTAATAACTCTAACTTGGTCGTTCAGTGAACTCATTCTCCAGTGAGCACCTGTGTCTCGTCTCCGACTTCACCAAGTCGAATGACTATGAGATCATCATTACCCGAAGGTAAGACGAAGACACAGTGATCTATCCGATGTGTCGATATCCAGTTATCGACACATCTACGATCACGAACCGTTTTAGACTTACGTTTCTATTCGGTCTCTTACTTACTCATAATCGAGATCTCATCTAGATATGTAAGGGCCTAACTATAAGTCTATGGATATTATCTAAGTATATTAATACAAATGATTCTATACTTAGAATAATACGTACCATATACGGTATGAACAAGACGTATAATCAAGATAAATTGCCTTATGGGCATATATCTTCCTACATCTCCCACTTGCACTTAGGCTATTTATCTCGGTATCTCATACCGTTATAGCATATCAGTCACTTTAACATTTGATATGGCAAACCTAAGAATGGTTCTACTAATAAGTATCTACAACGAATTTTAATGGATTGAAATTACATCTTTTGATCACACAGGGTTGATCCTTTGGAAAAATGATCTGGATCAATTTTCCTAACTTCGTATAGCTAACAGTTAGCTTATACGATTTAGATGTGGGGTCTAACATTTCCGTAAGTCAGTTCTAACTCATTCCACTTTATTGTGTCAATATGTCAAGTACATATTTGACACCCTAAGTCTCTATATATATAAGATTAAATCAAAACAATTTTGACTTAATGATTTATATAGAAGATTCATTAAAGTGAAAAATCCTTTTTACTTAGTTCGAAAAACGGAACTAAGTATATGAGCTCGCTCCCACTGACTTTAAGAATTACCTGGTTAAATTACTTCAACATAATAACTAAATCATATTTAGATTTATGTGCAAAAATAACCATTTGGTAAGTGCCTCAGATGGAATGCACAAGTGTCAGATTCGGTTTGACGAATGAGTCAAGTCAAGATCGTTTTAAGGAAACTTGACATTGACTCGTTCAATCAAAACGTCCTACACTGTACTTATTCCTTTAACCACATTTAGTATTAACTCTTTTAATAACTAAATGCAGATAATCAAGAGTTAATCTTGATATGCGTATTATTGTGATCGCACACAATTTATACGCCCCCTGGAACCTACACTTAACTACTGATTGACTTCTAACATTTAGTCAGCTGCAAAATCAATATTATCGAAGCTATACACCATTATTCGAAAATATACGCAACCATCACAGAAAAGCCACATCCACAGAATTTAAGCCAATTCAATTTCAATTGCAACAAACGAGACATCCATTCCAAAACAACGGGTTCATTAAAAGAACCTTAATTTGTTTATCAAAAATAAACCTTGAGTGCAAAGCACTCATTCATTGTTTTCGATCCTTAAAGATGATACATTTTATTCAAATAAGAAAAATATCATCTCCATCACGATCATCGTCTCCAAAAGTCTCTGAGTCGTCCCAGCAGCAACTGTTGCTTTGATTGCCGACCGATCTCCGTACTTCTTCAATCTCCAGTTCTTATCAGCCACATGTATACAGTACACAGATGTCTATAAGTGTCTCACACTATATGAATGGAAATAATTGCATTTAATTGAATTTTAATTTGTACCTGAGGTAGAGGCATCAGTATGCCCTTTCTTCTTCTCTGCAAGATAGATCTTGCAGTTCCTCTTCCAATGGCCAATCTTGTGGCAATGGAAGCACTCAGATTTCGACGGGGCCCCTTTGTTCTTCTTCTTCCCATTCTTAGCCTTCGCAGGTTGTGGGACCTGCCTCTTCTTCCCTTTGCCTTTCGGCTGGTCGGAAGTAGCAGAGCCAACAACCAGTGCAGTCGGCTTCTTCTCAATCTCCTCAAACTACCGGAGCATATTGAGGAGACCAGGAAGATCCGTCTCAAGGCTGTTCATTATAAAGCCAGTTATAAAGGGCTTGAACTCGGGAGTTAAAGACTTTAGGATAATGTCTGTGGACATCTCATTGTCCAGGACAAATCCTAACTGGGCGGCGTCCTCTACGTACCCGATCATCTTGATAACATGATCTTGTACGGGTCCTGTCGTCATCTTCGTGCCCCAGAGGTTGCTAGTAGCTTCGAACTTGGTAGCTCTGGATCGCTTGCCATACAATTCTTGTGCATTAAGGAGTATGCTCTGAACATCCATATGTTCATGCTTCCTTTGCAGTTCGTTGGTCATCGAAGCTAGAGTAAGGCATCTTGCCTTCTCTGCATCCCTCTGGTACAACTTGAAGGCTTCTTTCTCTTCGTGGGTCGAATCCTCATCGGGCTTATCCGGAGCGTCCTCGAACAATATGTATCCAATCCCAGCTAGGGAAAGGACCAACTTAATGTTCCTAAGCCAGTCTTTGTAGTTGGTTCCATCCAGCACGTTCTTTTCTACCATGTATTTTAGACCTGGGTCCATTCTGCATTTTATAGATACTTTAGTTAGTATATGTTCGTAGTATAGTTTTAATGGTTTTAATAAAAATATATTCTCCCACTAAATTTATTTAAAGCCATAATAATTAACAATTTATTATAAAATAATATTTGTGAGAGAGGGATCTGACTACCCTGAGTCTGACAACCTTGAGTGTATCTCAACAAGTTGTCCGACTCTGCAGTCGGTAGACGAACTCGTCGTCAATCATATTTACTATGATTCCATATCGATTTTTTTACGCCTAGTCATTTGTGATCATGAGTGTGCTCAACCGGATCACAATGGCTAGCCTAGTCGGACCCTTGTTTTCGTGTCTAGCCTGACTTGCCTCTTTGCTCGGTGTATGCACGACGCGCCGGTTTGGGTCAGGTCATAGACTACATTCTTGGTTAGACTTACGCCGAAGCTCGAGGGATGAGACAACGGTTTCAGTCAGGTTAAGATGTCAATCAAGAAATCGGTTTCTATAAGATTGACATGTCACGGCTTGAGTGTAGCTCAACAACCAGAACATGTTTCTTACAGTTGCCAACTCCTAAAACAAGGAGGGCTACGATTTATCTTGAACAAGATTATTATCGTATTGACTTAGGTATAGTCGATGGACTTACATAGTCATGAATCGACTCCTTGCGGTCCAGCGGACGCGGCCAGGGAATTGACTAAGCCAGGACCACTTGTTACCCAGTCTAGCTAGGTTGGTCCAAAAAACTTTAGCCAAGCACATTGACCGACATCATGATCCATTGAAGGAGTTGTCATCAATCTTATGTTTTCCAAACAACTAAATGGCTTTTAATTAAGAGAACTAGTTAATCTTTATCAACTAGTTGATCCTAAAAATTCAAAATTTTTTAGATTGGTTGAACATCTTTTATTAAGTCCTTATCAACTATAAGGTTCTACGTTCAACTCACTACCCCAATTTAATTAGGATTTTAATAAAACAATTCAACTTCGTCTTTTATAAAAATCATTTAATTGAACGTTTTAATGAAATGATTTACAAAACAAAAGGACTACCCTAATCTGGTATTAGGTTCGATGTTGTTTTGTTTTATCAAACATATCATGTCACTATCATGCTTTAATGGCTAACCTAACAAGGTTTGTGAATACATTATTCAACATGAAATGAAGCAACTAACTTTATCCGCATAAAAGAAAGTTTCATTTTTAGTGACATATAAAATGTATTTGCAAGTTTAAAAAATTATCTATATAAAACAAACATGCAAATCTAAATTTTAACACTTAAAATTAAAGATTAAAATTTTAAGGCCTTCATAAAAAAATTTTTATCGCATAAAACTAGGTCGTACAAAATTATCTAATAATTTTAAACCTAGGCCTTTTAAAAAAAATTTAACCTTATTTCTAAAATTAAAATGTCACAAAATAATTTTAGAAACATATATGTAACAAAAAGAAAATAATTTATGTTTCATCTCATGAAATAAAATCATTTCTATACTTACATATTTTAAAAATAATTTTAAAACTCTTTTAAAACTTTTAGAAACCTTTTAGAAGCTTTCAAATAAAGTTTTAAAGATCTCTAACTTTATGTAACTAAAGAAAAATTCTTAAATTTCAAAAATAAATTTTTTCTAAAGTTTACATAAATTTTAAACACTCTTTTAAAAATTTTTAATGTTTCATAAAAATTTTATAAAGTATTTAAAACAAAGGAGACAACTTTTAGATTTATCGCATAAAAATAATTTGCTCCAAAATTAAAATAAATTTCCGTGTTGCAAAATTAATTTTTGAAACACAAAAATATTTTCAAAACTAATTTAACATAAAGCTAAAAAGTTTTGCATATGAAAGCTAAGCATTTTTTTAATAATTTAAAAAGTCGCTATAGCAGATCTATAGCATAACCGTGGCTCTGATACCACTGTTGGGGTTTTGTCGGACCCCCAGAGCTCGGGTCCGTATCCGTCCTAAGTCGGACGGACCACGGAGGCATAAAAGCGCAGCGGAAAACCAGAAATCGAAATTTCTACACTAGCTAAACAATTTAGCTAGGCTCTGGGGAGCCAGAACCTAGCCCGATCTATGCCAACTTGGAGTGGGTCTGACCACCCCAAGAAGGATCTACACTAAAGCGACTAATTAAAACTACACTAGAAAACGCTTAACCACATTTCCGGAATCTTGGCCCTGGAGCAGGCAAGATGTACCGCACCGTCTTGAGAAGCTCCTCGTAGCCGAGCCGCGTTGACCCGATCTCCCTGAGCCGCCTTGCACCCTCGCACCGATCCGCCCGAGCTGCTTTCGCCTCCGAGCCGATCACACGCGGTAGAAAGTTTCACTTGAGAAGAAACCCGCGTCTTAGACGTCCGGATCAGATCCAAACCCCCTTCGTAGTCGTGCTAGGACTACTCCGGAGAATAGGAAAATAGAGAGAGAGTTTAGTCGCGGATCGAGCTTGCTCTAAAAATCTGGAGCTACCCGATCGTTGACTGGTGTGTGTGTTTCAACGAGGAGAGTGCACCCCTATTTATATAGGGAGTGAGCACTCAACTTCTCGTTGCGGGCAATGTGGGACTAATCCCATGAAGAGAAAAATTCAATTAAGCCATTTGGCTTAATTTCAACTTTAAAGTTAGCCTTTCACAAAGTCAAACTTTAACGAATTAATTCTCCTCGCATACTAAACTTCAGACACCAAACAAGCTATCAATCAGAAAAGCTTGGAATGGTGAACGCGTAGGAACTGACGGTGACGAATTTCGACATCGTTTGACCCCTCAAACAATTGCTCAAAGTTTAGCAATTTCTCAAAATTCGTAGCCATCATTGGGGTTTCAGAAAACCCTAATTTAACTTAAGTTGCGGGCGCGCCCGCTAGGCTTAGCGGGCGCGACCGCCCAAGGGAGCAAGGGCGGGCCGCCCGCCCGCTGCTGCAGCGGGCGGGCGCCCGCTGCTGCAGCGGGTGCTGGCCCGCTATGCAGCGGGCGCCCGCCCGCTGTTGCAGCGGGCCGCGCCCGCTGGGCAACGGGCGTGCGCCAGTTGCAGCCAGCGGGCGTCGCCCGTTTTGCCTTTGCACATGGGCCTTTTGGCCCAGTGGGTCTAACCCACTTCCCCTTGAACTCTTTCTGCGTTTCTAGGCTCGTTTGAGCTCCGATTTGGATGCGGTTTGAACCTGTGTTTAGACCGGGACGATCCCGTCATCCAGGTAACCCTTTCCAACAAGTTTGTTCCTACCAAATTCGTCGTAACTAATTTACAACACGTTTAGTCAAAGTTGGCATCTAATGCAACGTTGTGTCCCTATTGCTAATGCGACTAACTTTCACAACTTAACTTGTGAATATCATCAAATGACATTTCTCTCTATTCTATATTCCTATTACTAAGACACGAGCACTAATCGGTGTGAGACCCTACTGCCTGACCTTACTACAGGTTGGGGCTCGAAACCCTTAGACGACGGTCACTACGAGCAGTAGCTGTCGTCCCTGTTTCAGAGTCATCATAACGTGATTGACCCTTTGACAAAAGTATCATAGGGTTTGCATTGGCTGTGTCAGTGATGAATTCCGTTAGCTAAAATCCCTTCGTCGAGACTGTGTTATTGTTGGCCTAGGGTATGGTTTACTGTCAACCCTATTAGACAACATTGGTCAGTATACGGCGGTCTTTATTGTATACACGTTGTACTACTTGCAACGTACCCCGGCCGAGGATTAACATAAAGACCGTACTGAGCCTATAACACTAACTTCCCTTTAATGGAAGTGACAAATCCCATCTTAGTCACTTACTCACCTTGGGAGCTTCAGGTGCAGCCCAACCTAAGATCTTTCAGCAGGACTGGTCCTCGAAGCTAGATCATGGGTCTAAGCTATACCGTCCGCTCACAGGTTTGTACAGATGACTTCAGGTCTTAAGGTTCAACTAACCTATCATCACCCTAGAGTTATTAAAGACAGATCATTAAAGTTAACCATTTAATAACTCTAACTTGGTCGTTCAGTGAACTCATTCTCCAGTGAGCACCTGTGTCTCGTCTCCGACTTCACCAAGTCGAATGACTATGAGATCATCATTACCCGAAGGTAAGACGAAGACACAGTGATCTATCCGATGTGTCGATATCCAGTTATCGACACATCTACGATCACGAACCGTTTTAGACTTACGTTTCTATTCGGTCTCTTACTTACTCATAATCGAGATCTCATCTAGATATGTAAGGGCCTAACTATAAGTCTATGGATATTATCTAAGTATATTAATACAAATGATTCTATACTTAGAATAATACGTACCATATACGGTATGAACAAGACGTATAATCAAGATAAATTGCCTTATGGGCATATATCTTCCTACAATTGCCACTTTCAATTTCTACCCAAAATTTTAAATTGCTCGCTTCTTTTGATAAATTGCATGTGAGTCATTTCTTGCACACCTGCTCATATTCGTGAACACACATTGCATTCACGACCTTATCATCATCACCATGCATCCACAAGGATATCGCACGAAGCGTATAGTACCCCCACGTCGGGGATCACAATTACGAAACATACGTGCATGCACTTTGGCTGATGAGCATTTCACATCCACTGCTGCACCAGCTCCACCACCCATCCTACCCCACACAAGTTGACTCCATGGGGATTACATTCATGGATGAGGGTCAACGTGACATATTCACACCCATATCTCGACGAGTCATTATTCCCACCAAATTCCTGAGCGTACCTGCTCTTGATTCCTTAGGCCATGTCGAGGGTGTCCATACCCTACTATCTAGTATAAGTTGTGGTGATTTTCTGGCATGTGAGGCCAAAACCTATAGGATACACACTTTGGAGTTTCTTAATTCACGTAAGCACAAACATTCAGGATTTTCATTTTGCCTAATGAACATGGATTTCTCCACGTGCACCGACTCCTTAAACACTCTTTTTCGATGACCCACTGCCCTCACCCGTGATTCCATTAAGCACAATAACCCATTTCCCAATGCATTTGATCTTGATACCTTTTGGGAGCAGATTACTAGCCTTACCCACTTCCCTATTACCAGAGCGAAGGCCTCTTACATCATACATCCTTGCCTTCGCCTGGCACACCGCATCATTGCCAATTCTATCTTTTGTAGGGAAGAGACAGGCCATGTCTCACAGAATGTGAAAAACACCCTAGAGGGGGGGGAGGGGTGAATAAGGTGTGTGGCACAATTTAAAAAAACAATCACAATCACAGAGATAATCAGACACAGATATTTTTTTTAACAGAGTGGCTCCCCGCCAAAACTCCGACCCCAAGACCTATGAGGATTTCACTCAATAAAACTGATCACACTTACGGGTAGTGATCTCACCGTACACATATATAGTTCAAGAGTTAAAGCGTAGAGATAGCTTCAGAGTAAAGCTATTCACAATACAATCTCACAACTAAAACAGATTCAAATAGCTTTAATAATGCGGTGAAAATCAGAGAGATATCACCGTGATAAAGTATGTGAGATCATGATCGCGTGGGCACAAACGGTTCGTTGATTCGATGTCTGGATTGGAAGATATAGTCTTCGGAAGATGACTGCGCGAATCTGAATTCTGCAGTTGCTAATCTGTAGAAAAATGCCCGAACTGTGTATAATCCTGAGGACTGAGCAAAGAAGACTCTTACCGTTACGAAGGACATGAAGATGTGGTCGCGTGGGCACAAACAGCGAGTCGATCCGACGTCTGGATCAAGAGATATGTACGTACGAAGTCAACTGCGTGATAGAAATCCTCCCTTGAGATCTGCCCTTGCACAAGCCGTGAGTTTCTCTTAGCATCAGCAAGAAGAAGACGGACATGTGATTTTCTCCTCTATATTTCGCAAGCCCCGGAATTGTTTTGAAGCAGTCATCATAAAAAAATCAAGAGAGAGCGCAAGTAACAATTTCGTGCGTGCGTAAACTTTTTTTTAGAAGAGCGACACAAAAAAATTGTGCGTTGCAAATTGTTTACGCAAATTGACAGGAGGAGGAGACCAAATGATTTTGTTTGTGCGTGTTCGTGCATTGATCTTTGATAGAAGGCTGCACAAAAAAAGAAACACTTGTTCATGCGTTAATCAGGAGCACAACAAAAGAAAGGAAACGTAATTAGAATTATTTTTTTGATTCATGCGTATCTCATTTCTTCTTTTGTTTTTAAGTTACATGAATAGTGCGTCAGTTGATAATGGGATGAGAAAAAAACAAAACTAAAAAAGAATGCTCCCGGGTAAAGGACTTTGTGATTTAATATTTTTTTTTTTTTGGTGCATCGGAAATAATGTGATTTAATATTTAAACAAAAAAGAAGCACAGACTCTTTTTTGTGCTTTTGTAGTTTTTTTTTAAAAAAATGCTCCTCCTCAAGATTGTAACGAAGAGAATAAAAAAACAGACCCTCTTATTTTTTTTTGTTGCTTCTTTTGTTGCCACTGCGTGATAGTGGGATAGGGATTTTGAGATTATTTTTTAGATTAGATTGAATAGAAGATTGAATAGGAGACCAAGTGCGTTGTGTTTCGGATGAGAACATGGAGTTTGAATTCAAGTAGAAAATCCTTTGAGTATCCAATCAGTTACTTGACCAATTCAAGTCTTCATTTGAATCTGAATATAAATAATGTAGAATCATTTGAATTTTCTTTTTGCACCAATGTCCATACACGCTCTCTCTTGCAAACGAAATTTATGTTGCATTTTGCTCTCTGAAATCACTTAATGAAAAATGTTAGTCACGCGGCTTATTTGTCATCATCATAATTATATCGTACGACCTAGTTAGTAGACTAACTAGGCCAACAGAATGAACTGTTCTTCTTGTGGGCCATGACCCAACCCCGTAAAATTCACGAGGACTGCAAACGAGGACTGCACCACTTCACCACGTTATCTGATCACTCCGTATTTTACACCCTTTTTCTGCATGCTTGCATGCCACTTTGATCGCGCATATCGTGTTTTTCACTATTATTCGACAATACTGCGATGCTTTTCATGATTTCTTGTTTTTGTCGTATTTCAGGAGATATAGAGCGATTCGGAGTGATTTTGATATCAAGAGGATTAGCACCCACTCCGAAGTGTCACCCAAAGCTCTTTTGAGGGCTATTCGGTGATGGAAGACGAGTGGAAGAAGAAGAAACATCGTAGGAGCGACGAGGAAGCGAAAAGATGAAGATTGGGCATCTGCAGCATCTCACTCGGTCGAGTGAAGCACTCACTCGGCCGAGCAAGAAGCACACTCGGCCGACCAGACCGGACACACACTACAGAAGGAAATCAGCGTGCACTCGGCCGAGTAACGATAGTCCACTCGACCGAGTATGGAAATCCACTCACCCGAGTGGCATGGGAAAATCCACATCAAAAGAGGCCGACTTACTGTAAATGTACATGCGATTTCAGAGTTCCGACTCGGCCGAGTACTGAATGCCCCTCGGCCGAGTGAGTAAAGCCACTCGGCCGAGTCACTTCCGAAGACAGACCCCCGAAAATCCCCAACTTACTGTAAATGTAGAGGGTTTGTCAGTCGGCCGAGTGACAATTGTCACTCGGCCGAGTGAGCCGCCCCGCCTGCTGCGTAAACTGCGATTTCTGGGCTGCGCAGTGGCATTTTTGTCACGATTTTTTGGGCGATTTTGAGGGGTATTTAAACCCAGTTTTTGCCCTAGTTTAGAGGACTTTTTGATACTTTGTGCAGCCTTTTTAGAGAGCTTTTTAGATCATTAGATTTAGCTTTTCTCTTGGAGATTGAAAGGTTATTTTTGTTGGATGCTATTGGGTTCTCATTAGTTTGTCTCTTTTCTTATCAAAAACTCTATTTTTGTTGATAATTTCTCTATTGCAATGAATTGTGCTGAATTTGCTATTGATTTTCTTATGAATTGCATGATGATTAGTGAGTAGTTTTATCGTCTTAGGGCATAGGGATGAACCCTATGAACCCTATTTCTAAATTGTGATGAATTGGTGAATTTCTTGCTAGAATTGATTTGGGTTAGGTTGGGATTGATTAATTACAGATAGCTAGGGATTCTTATTGATTTGGATTTGCAAGAGATTGGGTCACAATTGATAGGGAGCCCTAGAAATTCAATTTAGATTTACGATTGGACTTCTCTAGAATTTGTTTGCAAGAGATTGGGCCAAAGCTAGGATTTTTAATCGTATTTCTATACCAATATCTGTTTGCAAGAGATTGGACGGGTAGGACCTATCTCAACCTTGGTCGTAGCTCGAGTTTGCACGAGAGTGGGCTCGAGATACGGTTGGACGATGATATCATTCTTCACGCTAGCGGCTTAGGTTAGGGGTTGCAAGAGATTGGGCCCTACCCTAGGTTCGCTATAGACCGGCAATAGCGCAAGAGCGAGAGCTTGGTTCTACATTTAGTTGCGACTAGTTCACCTAAAATTCAAGTCTATCAATGATATAACCTACGAATCACAACGATAAGATATGGTCCATAGCGGGGATTCCCTATCCCTAGGCGCTTTATTTTATTGATATTTCTATCTACATTCGAACGATTGTGACAATTTTACCCCAAATCATTCTCAACCATTTCGATAGTTAGATGATTAGAAGGAGACATTGTCATTGTTCCTCCCTGAGTTCGATACCCGCTCGCCACTACACCGTGGGCTTGCGGTAAGACTATGAGTCGCTTGTCCCGGGTGCGTGTGCATACCGGGGCGCGATCAAGTTTTTGGCGCCGTTGCCGGGGAGGCGACAGTGTTTTATTCTCTTTACTTAGTGTCTTCTTTTACTTTTATTACTTATATCTTTTTACTCCTTATTCGTGCTAACAATTCCTTTGAAACTCTGTTTTCCTTTGCATGTACACGAGATCTACGGCGAACCCCGAGTAAATATTATTTGATTCGAAGATCGAGCGTACCGTAAGGAAGATCAGAGCCGAGAGAAGGCACGCTACGGAGGGCAATTGTATGAACCGTACGGAGACACCGGAGGAGCTAGCTGCACGTATGGCGAGGATCATATCCATCAGAGATAGGTTTCGGCCTAAGACTTCTTCCACCACATGATCCATCGCCATGCCGGAACTAGCGGCGGACAAGAATTTTGAGCTAAAGACGGGATTGGTAGTATTGATGCAACAAGACCCGTTTCATAGAAATGCCCATGAGAATCCGCATTATCACATCCAGCTTTTCTTGTCCAAGTGTGCCACCGTCCAAATGCCGGGCGTTTCCGTTGATGCAATCCGACTGTGACTCTTCCCCTTCACACTCAAAGATAAAGCTTTATATTAGTTGAGGATGCAGGCGGAAGGTACATTCACCACTTGGGATGAGTTGGCGAGTGCCTTCGTTGACAAATTCTACCTGCCTTCCAAGACGGTGAAGATATGGAGTGCTCTCATGTCCTTTAAGCAAGGACCGTAGGAGACCCTCTATGAAGCATGGCAGCGCTTCAAGGATTTACAACATCAATACCCCCATCACAGTATAAAAGATTGGGAGCGTGTTCACAGTTTCTACAATGGACTCCAACCGGGCACGAAGCAAATTATTGACGCAATCGCCAATGGAGCCATACTATCAAAGACCCCAGATGAAGCTACGGCCTTATTAGAGGAGATGGCCTCTAATAACCAACAATGGGGCGACGAGCGAGGTCATTCTTCTTCCTCCTTGAAGCTTACTAGTATATATGAGGCCAAGGCCGTAGCGGAGCTTTCAAACAAATTTGACTCTCTCCACAAGGTGGTGGAGAGATTGGAGAAATATATTACCGAGCCACATGGAGCACCCTCTACATCTACGTCGGTAACCAATATGAGTGATTGGCAAGACCAAACTCAAGCCATGTATGTAGGAGGGGACAATGGAGAGGGAGCCTTGGAGCAAGTACAATATGTTGCTGGGAACTCCGGATATTGGGCCAACCCGGCCGCTAGAAACCATCCGGGCTTTTCATATGCAAATAATGATGGTGCTTTGAACCCGCCGCCACAACAACTTTCTCAAGCTCGGCCTCCACTACTACAACCTCAGTATCAACCGAGGGGTCCACCGTAACAAAATTACCCGCCAAGGCAATAAACGGGACCATATAGACCCCCGGGTACAACCAAGGTTGGAGAGCTCCCAACCCACCTCAAGCTCAACCACGATTGGACCACGAAGCTAGGGTGGAGGAATTTATGGTGGAGCAGATAAAGATAAATGCTAAGTTGATGGTGGGACAAGATTCCCTAAGTACCGTCATCGCTCAACTTGGAGAGCAACTTGCGTTGCTCAACAAGAACGCCCAACAATTGCCGGCTCAACCTGAGCCCAATCCACGGAGAAACACCGAACACATCAATGCAGTGGTTGCGGTTACAACAAGGGGCGGGAAGGATACCACTCCCGCTATGACCCAAAGCAAGCAACCAGTGGTGGAAATTTTGGAAGAAAAAGAACCGGCAATTGAAGAGGAGAGCCAAAAGGAGCCGATTGGAGAAGGAAATTCTAAAGTGGTGGAGCCACTTGATGAGCGCCGCTACATGCCACCGGTGCCGTTTCCACAACGGCTAGCTAGAGCCAAGATAGAGAAAAGACTCGCCAAGTTCCTAGAATACTTGAGGGGAGTAAGCCTCAATATTCCTTTCTTAGATGCAATTGTTGAGATCCCGTCTTACGCAACGTTCTTGAAGGACTTGATTTCGGGAAAGAAAAGGAAGGGAAAAATCATGCTTGCGAAACATGGAACTTGGTTTACCCGGAAGGAGAAGGAGCCTGCAAAATTAAAGGATCCCGGGAGTTTCCGCATCCCTTGCACACTAGGAGGCGTCCCTTTGCAAAAATCTCTAGTTGACTTGGGCGCGAGTGTGAGCCTTATGCCCCTTAGCTTGTTCTGGAAATTAAACACGGGTACCAACTTGAAGCCGACCGACATGAGAATTCAACTTACAGACGGTCGGATTACTAGGCCGGTAGGGATTGCAGAGAATATTCCACTCCAAGTTCCGGGAGGTATATGCTTGCCTTGTGATTTTGTCATAATGGACATCAAGGAAGAGGGCGACACTTCGCTCATACTTGGACGCCCGTTCCTCGCAACCGCCGGTGTTATCGTCGACGTACGTGAAGGAACTCTATCCTTGAATGTCGGGAACATAGAAGTCGAGTTTCACATACCCAAGGCCATGAGACATATGCCCTATCACGAGGAGTTGGATTATGTGGATCTCCTCGATGAAGTGATTGAAGAAGCAATCCCCCACTCTATTGGTGCTCTCCATGACGATGGCTTCGAAGAAGGCTAAGCTTCGGGTGAAGAAGAGAAGTTGGAGGACCCTCCAGATAGCTCCACGGATGGTGATGAAGGCGACGCTGATGTCGCAAGAATACGAGAGCTTTGCAAGCTCTCAAAGGCCAAGAATCCGAAGAAAGCTCCACCGAATGGAAGATCAGTGTCACCGGCCAAGAAGAATATAGGAACAAGCTCTAGCTTGGGGGACTTATCCCCCAACATTACCCATGATGAGGGGGGCATCGAGGAAGACCGATGATCATCACGACCCAAATCCAAGCGGCCTTCCCGACAAGTTCGTTGGGCGTATCTCATATGCACCCAATATCGCGAGCTAAACGAATATCTAAAGGGGTCGAGCTCATGACCTTAAACAGGCGCTTGTCGGGAGGCAACCTGACGGTTTTTGCATTATTTTTATTTGATTTTCATTTTTGGTTTAGCCTTTTATTAGTTTTTAGAGTTTTATGTCCATGAAAATCGTGACAACGGGTCCTAATTTTCATGACATGAGAAGGAGAAAGGGAGATCAATCATATGGAGGATGATCGTGGCAAGAAAGAGCGCTCCAGGAACACGCTCAGGCCTTAGGAGGAGGAAGAAATAGAAAGGAGAAAGAAAAATAGAGACTGGAGCGAAAACGAAGAGACGTTGCAGAAAACAGCACATCACTCGGCCGAGTCGCATATGCCACTCGGCCGAGCAAAGACTCCACTCGGTCGAGTGGAGCACCAAACAGGGAAGTTTCTACAGACCAACTCTCTGTCAATTTCTGTAAGTTTTAGTTTTAATTGCCACTCGGGCGAGTGACTTGTCACTCGGCCGAGTGGAACAGATACCCTCCTATCTCTAGAATTGCTGAGTGGCAGAGCCACTCGGCCGAGTGGAGTTTTTCCATTCTGCCGAGTGAAGCAATGCCACTCGGCCGAGTCGTAAGTAGCGAAGATAATTTGATAAAATTTTAACTTCACGTCACTCGGCCGAGTGATATCACCACTCGGCCAAGTTGTAACCAACCTATATATAAGCGGCTGCGGGCTGCACGAAAATCGAAACGAAAAAATCCCAAATCATCGCCCGAGCTGCAGTCGCTTCGCATCCCGTCGCCCGATTCGTCGCTTCCTCGTCCGAGCCGGCCACCACCCACCAACGACTGCCTCCCAGCCGTCCGCCAACGACCGGCCGAGCACCTCACCACCGGTCATCGCCGGCGCCGCCGCCATTTCACCGTAATCCCTCCGTTTTGCCCCCCAAATCCAATTTTCTCGCCTTTTTCTCCAATCCGCATGCGTTTTTAGCCCGATTTTGAAATTAATTTTCATGTCTATCTATTATCCCCCATCTCTCCCATATATATTGAATATTATTCGCTGATTTGATCGTTTGATTTGTAGGCTAGCTTGGGGAAGCTTTGGGGAGCTTTTCGACGCGCTTTGAGCTTCGCGGTGGAGGCGTCTCTTCGCACACACAGCTGTTTGCTCTCGTGGCATGTTCAGGTATACTCGTTCCATCATTTAGCACGTCACACTACTTATTTGGTTGGGACATGTCTCACGGCACACATGCCACCACGCACTAGGCCGCGTACACGGGGATCCGCTGCCAAGCGGAAGAGGACCGATGATCCTGGTCCCTCTTCCGCTAGGGAGGACTCCCCTCCACCTAGCCTGCCACTGCCACCGTCACCTACACAGCTGATCCCTGCTGATCCTGTCCCTCCACCCGCTCCCGCAGTCGGGCCGATGGGGATTACGTTTCGAAATGATACACACCGCGCCAGATTCGAGCGTATCTGCCATCGCTCGATAGTACCCTCTAGGTTTGTACACTTAGCTGACCTAGACCGTCTAGGGGTACTCGAGGGGCTTCTCACGTTGTACGACAACGTGGGATGGCGTGATTGTTTGTCGGTTTCGGCGGATACTTACATCCGTCCGACACTAGAGGTCCTCAGCTCCATTGACCGAACCCCTGGGGGATGCTCCTTCCGTCTGATGGATCGATAGTGTGAGATCACTCTCGACATGCTTAGAGCATTCTTCCAGTGGCCTGTTGTCCCTGATCCTGACCGAGCCTACGCTCCCACGCACATCCCACCCCCGTCGTTCGACACCTCCACCTTCTGGACACGGATCACGGGATCCCCTCTTGCCTTTGACCATAGTAGGACCAAGGCCTCTGCTATCCTCCACCCATGCCTCCGCATTGCACAGTGCCTCATGGCGACTACTTTCCTAGCGAGGTACGAGCCCGGGACCATGTCTACGCCAGAGCTCTACATGCTCTACGCGATGACTCGCCCTAGGGTTCTAGATAGGGGTAGCAACGACCTGGTCCCCGCTGTCGAGATCGAAATTTCTAGTTGGTTTTTGGACCGCATCATCATTTTGGTGAGCGCTCGCTCACCTATTTGTTGCGGCGGTCTGATCACACTTCTGGCCCTTATGACCGGCGTGGACCTACCTGATGACTTGCATCGACCTCCGGGCCCCACCGCACTTTCCATAGATGTTATGGCCCGGATGAAGATGCTTCGTCCCCACGGTCGCCAGCACCGGGTGTGGTTGCACGGTCCCTTCAGCGTTGACTACATGGTTCTTCTGAGCCCCGCTCGGACACACATTGTACTGGCTCACGGGGACTGGATTCCAGCGATGGATCTCCTCATCCTCGCTACCTACGTGCTTGAGCTTGAGGATGCTGAGCAGGCACCCCATGCACCACCAGTTGACCCCGTGATCCCTCAGCCTACACCTGCACTGTCTGCACCTCCTGACACCTCTATCCACACGTCTGTCAGTGTCGCGAGCACCTTAGCTGAGTCCGCCACCACCACCACCACCACCACCACCACCGAGCCTATGTCCATCGAGCCTATCACCTCTCTGAGTCCCGAGCATCCCACCACCATTTTAGAGAGCGGCGAGACCTCCTTTACCGCCGTAGTGGCAGTTCTGTCCTCACTTTTGTCCACGGTCACCCCGGCTGTTGGCCCGTCTGACCCCACTGTCGCTGTCTTTACCGAGAGTGTCGTGACTTCTGTCCCCACTTCTGTGTCACTGACCTCTCCTGCTGCCTCGTCGCCCATTTTGACTTCCACCGCTGCTACTGCTGCTTCTGCTTCGACCCAGCCTGCGTCCCAGCCTCACACCGAGGCTGGGCATCCCTTAGTGAGCACAGCACCCCTTCCACACTTTCCTGCTGGCCCTGTCACCTACACTGCCTGCCAGAGACAGCCCCGCACCTCACCTATTAGACCTGTGCGTCCCTCTGCTCCACCACCCCCAGACACTCTAGTTCAGAGCATTCGTGCTCTTGAGGGGGCTGTTAGTGGACTTCGAGGAGACTTTAGGGCTCTCTCCACCACGGTCAGCGCCATGCAGACCCGCGTCGCCATTCTTTCCAGTATTCAGGCTTACCTGAATCAGATTCTGGCACGTCTGCCTCCACCACCCACACCCTCCCAGCAGCCACCATGCCCACCACCTCCACCACATCCGCCACAGGACGGTGCTGGTGCAGCGCCACCACCAGCTTAGGCACACTCTTGATGCCTCTGATATTTATTGTCATTTTGCTGCCCGTTTGTTCCTGGGCCTGCTGATTATTTTTTGCCCCCTCCTCCACGTATTACTTTTGTGCCTTCCTGATCATATCTTTTTAAATCTTTTTGGGAGTGAGGGAGAGACTTTTTGGGGACACTTATATCTGCACCATCCTGATCTTTGCATGCATCACATTCATTCACATCTTATTTTCTTTTTCTTTTTCTTTCTTTTTTATCATGCATGCATCCTCACCCACCCCACCCATTTCACGTCTCTCGGTGTGCCACACTTTGCACATTGAGGACACTGTGCACTTTAGCTTGAGGAGTGAGTTCTCACACTTTTTTCTTTTCGCCACCTTTTATTTTTATTTTTTCCACCTTTTCTTTGATTTTACACCACTTTCACTCACTTTTTCGTTTTTTTATCATGCATCACGTTTTCTTATTTTCTTTGTGTGCCGCATTGTACATAGTAGTATCTATTCTCTATTATCATTATTTCTTTCATCTTTTGCTAGAGATGATTTTTCTGTGATGATGATGACGTGGTGTTAGCCTATCTCTATGTGCATGCTATTTTGTCACGTCATAGCTTTTGTTTCAGATATCATATGCTATGTCCTGCTTTGCATTTGAAATAGTAACCCACTCTTTTCCTGTATGAATATGGATGAAATTCTGTTATTAGCTGATGTCTGATGATTCATATGTATGCTTATCATAGAAAACACACCAAGCTTCACGCATTGATTGCTTATATTTGGAGTACTGCTTTCCTCTCTCATATCACTTCTTATTGCATGAATTGTACGCTTCCCTTTCAGGTTGATTGAATGTTTGCTAGGACGATATATCTGGACTAGTTTAGTTTTTGAGATTAAACTGAGTAGATTATATTACTCTGCTGAAAGTTGTCGTGCATGTCCTATAGAGTGAACCGAGCGATACATTTATTTCTTTCTCCACATATCTTGAGCATCATTTCTCTATTTGATATTCATTGGTGAATCCCCCCCATAGCAAGTCTATTATCGGCATTTCCCCCGCTATTAATTTTCATGCTCCAAATCCCCAAAATCAAAAAGAAAAAAATATACATGTATATCCTTCTCTCTTTTGATTTGGGATCGCTTATGTATATATGTTTATTCAGAAAAAAAAGAAAAAAAAGAGAAAATTTGAGAAAAAGAAAAGAAAAGAGAAAAGAAGTTTGTAAACGATCCCATCTCATACTCTTTCTCTCTTTCTTCCCTCTTTTGTTTTATTTTTACTTATTTTGGAGCTTCAAAGGAAATGGGGAATGTACATATTGATTTGTTTATGCCACCACGCTTATGGATAAGCTTGGAGGAGAGGATCCAATGATGTGAGAGAGAGTGACTACTTGACGGTGCATGACAACCTAGGCTAAGTAATTTTCTATACTCGGTTAGATTGCTAAAGTTTCACGAAATCCAGAAATCGACAATTAGCATTCATTTCATGAAAACCATGCTTTTCTATTCTTACTATTCCATATCGTGTGATAGCTCTTATACTCCTTATAGAAAGCATTCAATTGAAAAGTGTGCAATCTATGGTTATGCATAGCGCTTTAGATGCTTCAGACGATGTTAATCCTAGAATGATTCCATATTTCATGTTATATTGATATTTTGGGGTTTTCTATTTCGAATGCATCATTATACTATGATATCGAGATAAAAGTCTGTGACGTGTGTTTTATATTCAATATATGCTATATGAGTAAGCAAACCCCACGTCTTGAGAAGAATGATCTAGCACCCCCCTTCTTCGCTTTCTATTCTATTTTTATTTTTATTTTCCTTCTTTTCTATTATTTTGCCCGTAAGGTTTGCTTTTTACTCATCTTCCTCGAGGACGAGTAAGAGGTAAGCTTGGGGGTTTTGATCACTCCGTATTTTACACCCTTTTTCTGCATGTTTGCATGCTACTTTGATATCTCATATCGCGTTTTTCACTATTATTCGACAATACTGAGATGCTTTTCACGATTTCTTGTTTTTGTCGTATTTCAGGAGATATGGAGCGATTCGGAGTGATTTTGAGATCAAGAGGATTTGCACCCACTCCGGAGTGTCACCCAAAGCTCTTTTGAGGGCTATTCGGCGATGGAAGACGAGTGGAAGAAGAAGGAACATCGTAGGAGCGACGAGGAAGCGAAAAGATGAAGATTGGGAATCTGCAGCATCTCACTCGGCCGAGTGAAGCACTCACTCGGCCGAGCAAGAAGCACACTCGGCCGACCAGACCGGACACACACTACAGAAGGAAATCAGTGTGCACTCGGTCGAGTGACGATAGTCCACTCGACCGAGTATGGAAATCCACTCACCCGAGTGGCATGGGAAAATCCACATCAAAAGAGGCCGACTTACTGTAAATGTACATGCGATTTCAGAGTTCCGACTCGGCCGAGTACTGAATGCCCCTCGGCCGAGTGAGTAAAGCCACTCGGCTTAGTCACTTCCGAAGATAGACCCCCGAAAATCCCAAACTTACTGTAAATGTACCGGGTTTGTCAGTCGACCGAGTGACAATTGTCACTCGGCTGAGTGAGCCGCCCCGCCTACTGCGTAAACTGCGATTTCTGGTCTGCGCAGGGGCATTTTTGTCACGATTTTTTGGGCGATTTTGAGGGGTATTTAAACCCAGTTTTTGCCCTAGTTTAGAGGACTTTTTGATACTTTTTGCTGCCTTTTTAGAGAGCTTTTTAGATCATTAGATTTAGCTTTTCTCTTGGAGATTGAAAGGTTATTTTTGTTGGATGCTATTGGGTTCTCATTGGTTTGTCTCTTTTCTTATCAAAAATTCTATTTTTGTTGATAATTTCTCTATTGCAATGAATTGTGCTGAATTTGCTATTGATTTTTTTATGAATTGCATGATGATTAGTGAGTAGTTTTATCGTCTTAGGGCATAGGGATGAACCCTATGAACCCTATTTCTAAATTGTGATGAATTGGTGAAATTCTTGCTAGAATTGATTAGGGTTAGGTTGGGGTTGATTAATTACGGATAGCTAGGGATTCATATTGATTGGGATTTGCAAGAGATTGGGTCCAAATTGATAGGGAGCCCTAGAAATTCAATTTAGATTTACGATTGGACTTCTCTAGAATTGGTTTGCAAGAGATTAGGCCAAAGCTAGGATTTTTAATCGTATTTCTATACCAATATCGTTTGCAAGAGATTGGACGGGTAGGAACTATCTCAACCTAGGTCATAGCTCGAGTTTGCACGAGAGTGGGATCGAGATACGGTTGAACGATGATGTCATTCTTCACGCTAGCGACTTAGGTTAGGGTTTGCAAGAGATTGGGCCCTACCCTAGGTTCGCTATAGACCGGCAATAGCGCGAGAGCGTGAGCTTGGTTCTACATTTAGTTGCGAATATTTCACCTAAAATTCAAGTCTAGCAATGATATAACCTACGAATCACAACGATGAGATACGGTCCGTAGCAGGGATTTCCTATCCCTAGGCGCTTTATTTTATTGATATTTCTATCGACATTCGAACGATTGTGACAATTTTACCCCAAATCATTCTCGACCATTTCGATAGCTAGGTGATTAGAAGGAGACAGTGTCATTGTTCCTCCCTGAGTTCGATACCTGCTCGCCACTACACCGTGCGCTTGCGGTAAGACTACGAGTTGCTTGTCCCGGGTGTGTGTGCATACCGGGGCATGATCATTATCTTATCCATACCGGTTCTTGATTGGATCATAAGCTATATCACACTCTTAGCAGCCCCTCTACTAAGATATGTTGTGGACAGTTTATCACTGTGATTGCCAGGCTCCCTCCTATTTCTCTCCAAATCCACGCTACCATGCTCCCCATTCCTGGTCCTACATCCCTCGATATCTCGTCCTCACAAATATGCACATGATAAAACCTATCGTGGACGAGAGATTTTTTTGGCTTCATAGGTCTCACCATACCCCTAATACCACACTGACTAGCCCCGCTCGCTCCGCTCGCTTTTGTATTGAGTGAGCCAACATTCCCACATGACCCAACTTTTTCCCCACCTACACAGGTATATCCCATCCCCGCTTATGACCCAGCTATTCCTACTGATGCACATAGATGCTCACCACCACCCCTTCCCCCTCCTCTACCCCAACATCATACCACACGGAGACCTCGCCACTCTGGCGAGGGTATTATACATTCTGGCCCTCCTCCTTAACATACATCTACTGTGGAGCATCTTTCACTAGTGGAGGAGGCTATTTGTGATCTTAAGTCCTCCATAGACGGCGTCAGGTCCATAGTTCTTACCTCACAGTCGTAGTTCGACGCCGTCTACCGTTGGCATTATTATCAGGGCAATTACCCTGAGGCTAGACCAGATCTCCTCCTCATGCCACCCCCTCCCACCTGGCGGTAGCACCTCTTGATGAGATTATCCATTCTCCTCCCCATATGCACACAGCCCTCGTTATCACTTCACCATCACATTCAGGGCATATCTTTGTCCTAGTTTGGCGGAGATTTGCTACCACCTCTTCCCCACACTTATTTCCTCATGATTTTAGTGATTATTTCTTATTGAGGATTTTCAGCTCTAGCTTGGGGGAGGAGCATTCCATGTTTTCCTTTTTATTTTTCCATCTCCACCTTCACATTTTCACACATATGTTTATACTCCATTCCCCTTTTCCTTTTTCTTTTCTTTTTTCTTTTTCTTTTCTTTTTTCTTTTTCTTTCCTGCATCATGTTTCATTTCCTTTCCTTAAATGCATTCAAAAAACAAATAAACCAAAAACCTTGCATTTGCATCTTGCACCTAGCATCTTCATGCATTCATGTGTAAATATGTGTTTTGATAAATTTTTTCGAAATCAAGCTTTATATGCGTGGTTATCGAATGAACTTTCAAATTCTATTTGTTTATATGCTCGATCTCTCATCGTCGATTAGAACATATGACTGGAATATGTTTTTAGTTTTAGATCCCATTTAATATGCTTATTATGGCCATGCTCATAACCCCTAGGATAAGAGTACTCGAAACCAACCTAAGTTGAATTTTTTAGGAATCCATCTTATGCATAAGTCGTGGAGTTATTAGTTGAGGATAATAGCATACAGTCCTTCGAGATTTGGATAACAACATATCCACCTAGTCCTGAGGAGTGAATTTCTTATCCTATTCAGCTTTCGAAAAAAAATAAAAATATATGTGTGTATATATGTATCGAAAAGAATAAAATATGCATCGTTCTCTCAGCTATGCTGAGTAGCAGGATCCCCGTGCCTTAAGAAGCATTGGTGCCTCGCATCGAAAAGTTTAGCTTGGGGGGAGTGCATACAAATAAGGATTGTGATTGGTTTGAGCTAGTATGTCAGAGGGGTCCCTCTTGGCCTGATGCCCTAAGGTCGTCTAACCTAGGAATCATCGACCCAACGCTCCTTACATAAATCAATTAGAATCTGGAAAAAATAAGAAGAAAAAAATATGAGAAAAAATGAAAATTGAAGCATGAATAAAGATAGTTATTTCATGAATCAAGGAACGGGAATGTGTTGTGAGGGCCACTTCCTCGATAGACACACAGGTCATTATGTCATACTCGTCCTTCCCTCTGACCCATCACATAATTTCGATTCATATTCCTTCGACCTATGGGTAATATGAGGAAATAACCTAGGACTTGGGCACGATCATGATTGAGTATATCATTTGATGATTCATGCTAGAAATAATATCCTTGATTTATGTTTTAGTTGATGACGAGGGATTGGCGTGTTCATAACTCCATGAATTTGAAATTCTCGTTCTCCTATGTATTTATACTCAAAATTCTCAAAATCATGCCATCATTTGCATGCATGCTTGCATACCTCCAATCCCTACTCTTTCAAGCCTTCCTTGAGGACAAGGAAGAGTTTAGCTTGGGGGATTTTGATGTGTGTTTATTATGTATATGTTTTGTGCTTTATTCATATGCATATCATACCATTTCCTCCCTCATTCCACTCCATTCTCCCTGTTTTCGGTTTCTTTTTTACTTTTGGGTCCCTTATGCATATTGCAGGTGCAAATGAATGACATCGAGACCCTAGAGGGGGGAAAACGATAAAGAGAGAAGCAATAGGCAAACGAGAGCTCGATCGCACAAAGGGGAATGCGAAACCAATGACACACGTGGTCGCGTGGTTCATCCACGTGGCTGCATCACTAGGACAGCCCAAAAGATCACCAAAGCCTATCAACGCGGTATCATAGAGGAGATGAAACAGTTGTGTCACCATGGAGCTGAAAAGAAGAAATTCGACACCGACTCTGTCCTTTGGTTGATGACGCGATCACGTCGCTTCAAGTAGTTGGTGAATGCAAACGGTCGTCCAAACGACCATTTAGATGAAGGAAGTGACAAGCTGAAGCGCCAAACGACGTGGTCACATAGATCACTATATGGTTACATCAATCGAAGACAGAGCTACCTAACTTAAGGCCGTTGGGCGATGCGACCGCGTCGATTTCGACGCGGTCGTGTTGAATAGAGGTTTTGAGGGGTTTTAAGTCGCCGCCAGGGGCATATTTGGGACTTTTAGGATTTTCTGTAAACTATAAATACTCTCCTTCTTTCTTTGAAGGAGATAAAGCCTTTTTGCAGACTTTTTAATGGATTTTCTCAAGTGTACCTAGTTTTAATTCTCGGAAACTCTATTAGTTCTGTTTGTTTTTATTGGATCTTGTTCTCCCTTTTGCAATAGATTTAGATTTTTATTAATTCTATTCATTACGGATTGCTCAATTCTCTATTTCTATCTCATCTATATTACTATGGCTATTAAATTCATGATTTTGATTGCATATCTATTGATGGATCGTGAGTAGTCGTCCATCTTGGTCCTTGGGTTGAACCCCCTTGGATTTGGCCATGGATTGATAGGATTTGAATAACTGTTGAATAATTGGAGATTATGGGTATGCTAGGATGATTATTATCGATGCACATTGATCTCCCGCCTTGTGGATAAATAGATTAATCAATGGCGGGAGCTAGGGCTAATATAGGGTTTTCGATCCCTACGTCGATTCATACTATCCATGAGACAGATGGAAGTTGGGCATGGATTAGTGCCCTCCTAGCATAGATCCAAATCCTAATCTACGAGAGTGGTGTGGAGTAAGACTGGGGACATTGTCGAGCGTAATGCACCTATCGCATATCGATGCACCAACGGGAGTTGGCTTCGATATGGGATAGGTAGTCCTATCATGGCATCACAAAAGTGGGGGATAGGGATAACATAAGGGAATATCATATCATTGCATCACATAAGTGTGGATAGGAGAATGCCCTTATGTTAAACGACCTCTCCATATCCCATGAATTCAACAACTGATAAATCCAATTGAATCCTATTTTTAATCCAATCCTATTTTTAATCCAATGGCGGTGACACCTAGGTCCTAGAGCTTTTCCACATTGATATTTCTCTTTGCATTTATTACGTAGCCACATTATCTATCATGTAGCTAATAAACTTTGAAGAAAACCAGTACTCAACAACTGCCTCCCAGTGGACGATCCATATAGCGCTACAACCATATCGTGTGCTTGCGGTATAAATTCGAGGACACAACTAGCTTCATTCTCTTTCTTAAGCAACCAATGGTGATTAGAGGGCTTGAGTGAGAAGAATACGAGGATAGGCCATTGTCTATGAAAAGTAGACTTTATTTGCTTTAGCCCTTAGCTAATTCATTTTCGTGCATGGTTAGAATACTCTTATTTCATAATAATATAAATCGGACTAAGAAAGAAATTGAGAATTGTTGGTTGATTATGATTGGAAATGATAACTCCTGTAGACCTCGAGAGAGACTTTTCTCTTCGAGAATCCTCTATCGGCACCCCCTATGATCTTCGGTGACCTTCGCCAGTGTTCTACATATTTCACTTGATCTGATTGTTCTGTAAACCGCCTAGATGTATAGCTTTAGCCCATCTATAGCTTGGTTGTGACTGTTGTTTAGTAATATACTCATACTGACATGTTTTGTATTACGACTGACCTATCTATTGTTCATGTTGACCTATATTGTAGAATACTGAGCTGATCTGCTAGTATTCTGATTTGCTAGTATTCATTGGCCGATCTGATAGTTACTCACTTGGTCTATTGACTTTATCGAACGATTCTGTACGTTCTAAACTAACTCGTTGCCAACCCAACCTAACTGATATTGTTTGGCTTGGTCCTGTTTACTGACGTGTTCTGTTTATCGGCCAATTTGAGATGCTAATCTGACCCACCGATCTGTTTATTTTATTAACACGAACAGTTCTGTTTATTGACTTGTTTTGTTATCGATATGTTTCGCTACTGACCTGTACAGTATGTTTTTATCAACCTATTATTGAATGGTTACTGCCAACCTAACTGCCAAACCGATCTATCACTACGGTTTCAACCTGTTACCGACTGACTGTCACCGACCCGATTTGTTGGTTTTTGGTTTGAACCGCTCATTGATTAACTAACCCCTGAGCTACCGACCTATTTTTAGTGTTGTTCTTATTTAATGAACTGTCAGTCTCTAGTCTTGGCAGAACACAAATGTTTGTTAGAATACGTGTCGAACATGAGTCTGATCCTGAGATGTGTTCTCCCTTTGCTTTCCTAGTAAGTTATCTTTCAACTCTGTATTGTTTAAAATTTTTTGTTATGGAATTGTTTTCGGTATGAACTGTGTAGCTAGATTGTAACTATTGATCGAACTATTGTACAATACAAATTGACCGAACTGTTTTCAACCAAATTGACTAGATAATGACTAAGTTGTGTGGAATAGATTGTAACTATTGACCGAACTATTGTACAATACAAATTGACCGAACTGTTTTCAACCAAACTTATTATTATAGACACTGATCTACTGAACGCACGACTCTACTCACATAACTTAGGTCGGATAGCCTACAGACTGTAACCGAACTAATGAAATGGGATAAAACTGACCTACTGAACACACGGGGTTTGTGAACTTGGTAATTAAAGGATGGACGAGGTGACTGAGACCATTGTGTAGGTAAATGATCGATCAATACTGAAATTGACAGGGTCCCCTACTGAAATTGATTGGACCATACGGATTTTTGGCCCGGTTGAGCTTGCTCGTAATACAAGGTGTCTCTCAATAGGCCCTCCAGTCTTCTAACTATGAGTTAATAAAAATGACAGACCGTAGAAACTGAATGTTAGGCATTTGACCTGACATTTATACATTAGCAGCTTCCATCTTTACTTAGATTATTACTGCTCTGATTAGGTCTGAATGTCAATGCTTTGATTGATTGATATTGTAAATACTGTCTACTTCATTCTTTTTATACTGTGGTTTTTCATATGTGATGAGCTGACATACAAGGAAGCACCGACCTACGAGGAGACTGAGTTTCTCGTAGAGACTGTGGACTTTTGATGTCAGTCTTGTAGAGGAGTTGTTTATCTCCATTAGTTTGTTATAGTATTTTTAGTTTGAGTGAGAGAATTTCAGTTGTACTTCACTATTTTAGTGTTCTTTTGTAATGATAGATATTAAGTATTGATTTATATATGGCATTTTCTGTTTTGCATCTATTCTGATTTCACTAGTACCTGCAAGGGCCTGCAAACTTATAGTCTCTGTAATGGCACCCATACATGGCGTGTTAGAAGTTTGTGTTATAGATTTTGGGACTCATATGACCTTCATGGGTTTTCCTGTGAAGCCAAGCATTTGATAGGGCTAATTTTTGAGTCACGATCAGTCCACATTTTTTGAAAGGTGTCGATAAAATGAACATCACAAGAGTTACATTTAACGACATGTGTTCTTTTGATCTTCACTCCACCCAAGTTAATTAAGATAAGGAGTGCATCTTCGTAAGGGTGTGGACTCCTCTTTACCCTTTACTAGAGAACTTAATCTCTATATTACTAAGCCTCATCTGCTTAGGCTGATGAGCAGTTGCAGTGGTCGCTCGTGCATAGTTCTTCATTGGTATAGTAAATTTTCCATAAATTCTTTGGTAGTTGATGTCCACATAGATTATAATCATCTTAAGGGTTCCATTTTCTGATCTCAATGCTTGGAGTCTCTCATGCACACAAACTTCTGCACTTCATCTTTACATATCGGGATTTTGGCATTTCACTTGAGAGACCAGTAGTCTTTTGTCTTGCAACTAGCCTTCTCATGATACTCATAGATTAGTAAAATTTTGTGCCTCTTTAGAGGAGCTTTGATTTTTGACGTTTCTTGGAATTGACCTCTGGAGCAAATTTTCTTCATAATCTTGAACATATGTGTATCGTCAACCTTTGATGCTATATTATTTCTGGTGTTGAACAACGCTTTGTATTTATAGTCTCTGTAATGGAACCCATACATGGCGTGTTAGAAGTTTGTGTTATAGATTTTGGGACTCATATGACCTTCATGGGTTTTCCTGTGAAGCCAAGCATTTGATAGGGCTAATTTTTGAGTCACGATCAGTCCACATTTTTTGAAAGGTGTCAATAAAATGAACATCACAAGAGTTACATTTAACGACATGTGTTCTTTTGATCTTCACTCCACCCAAGTTAATTAAGATAAGGAGTGCATCTTCATAAGGGTGTGGACTCCTCTTTACCCTTTACTAGAGAACTTAATCTCTATATTACTAAGCCTCATCTGCTTAGGCTGATGAGCAGTTGCAGTGGTCGCTCGTGCATAGTTCTTCACTGGTATAGTGAATTTTCCATAAATTCTTTGGTAGTTGATGTCCACATATATTATTTCTGGTGTTGAACACCGCTTTGTATTTATAGTACCTTCAATCTCCCTACTATTGATTCTCCCTTATCGTTGTTTTTATCAGTCTAATCTATAATTCTTCCATGAGTCTTAGTCATGATTGTCTCCTCCATGTAGATGAGGGTATTACTTGATGCATAAGCTGGGTGACTGTGTGAGGTCATTAATTATGCAATCAAGGGTATGCTCGTTGCTTTTTGTAGCATAATTCATGACTAATATGCTTATTAAGTGAAGTATGTCTTCTAACTCAAACTTATTATCTTAAACCATTTGACGAGTCTCTCAAGCTCTTTCCATCCTGCTAATTTAAGGATATGGAGTGCAAGATGTTTAAACGTTGTGTACTTGATGCGTGAAGTGATGTGTAAAGTAATTTGGGTACTGATTGAATTGATAGTTCAGTACTTAAGCACGACAAATAAAACACAAAGATAAAACATAAACACCAAGGTGACACAAGAGACTTGGTAACGCAGTTCGGTGCGCACACCTACATCTGCGGGGCCACGCCCAGAAAATCAGAATACTCCACTAAAATAATCAATGAGTACAATCACTAATTATCACGATTCTATTAGGAGGAATAACCTCCCCCTCAATACAAACCGTGATGGGTGGTCTCTACCAACCCATGGAGTATTCTCGGCAAGCTCCCCTTGCCCGCAAGCTCCCCTTGCACAACCGACTAGATCAACTCCCTTGATCCTACGTGCGTAGCCGTCGGCCTCCTCCCGGAGTTCTTCAATCGTATTTTTCAAAAGTCGTTCTCCACAAAAGCAATAATGATTTCAAACCAACATCAACTTTTTAACATCGCTCTACAAAGTTGTTATATGGTTAGCCAACCATTCTTCTGGTAAAATCACTGAGGATTTTCCGAACCACCCAAGAGCAGCAAGGCGAGATAGATCAGATAAGAAAAGATCTTCAGTAGTCGAAACTAAACTGAACCCGAACAATATCTTTTACCAACCTACAAAACCGCTTCAGCAAATATAACTGAGAAAACCACCCGATCCAAACTGAAGGAGAGGATCTGAAACCATTTAACACGATAGCTCATATCTTCAAATTAACAACGAGCCTTATCCTCAATCAACCGTTAAAATCCAACAGCAACAAAAAAATCCACTGGAACAGATCTCAGAAGATAGAACAGCACGTTCAACATTTCATATGACACAATGTTCAACATTTCATAAATACTCATTTGTTAGTGGATCTTTCATACCTCTGTTGTGGATTGATACTTTCATTCACCTTCGTCAGCAAATCTTATGCATACCTGCATTCAACTGAATATCTGGAGAAGATCTAAACAATAATGCAAGATATGAAAACATTCATATATAGAATCTTCAATCGCACATATCTTCAACCGCACATATCTTCAATTATGAAACCAACCAGATTTTGTAACCAATCTATCCGGGTAAATAACTTCCTTTTTAATGCTAAATATCCACCAATATATCTAGGATCACTTCGGGTAAGGAATCCCATATTCAAGGAACCACGAAATCTATTTCGGGTAAAAAGATTAAAACAAATCTCATGCGGATATTTTGCCCATAGAATAATGAACTATTTCTGGTAAATAAAACCAATAAATCTTCAGCAAAAATTTCCTTCCATCAATTTAGGAACAAACCAGATTCCCAAAATTCTCAACAAACCTCCATCAATTACGGAACTAATTCGGGTAAGAAGGAGTATAAAAATCTCACCATTATCTGGAATCAATCAAATCAGGAACCGCCGGTATTTTAGGCTACAAATCAGATCTGAGATCACCACGACAGATTTGTAGACCACAGCAGTGTTTCTGTATACGAACAATTATTCCAGATCCCGAATGTTGAACATAATGTTGCAACATAATGTTCAACATTTTGCTCAACCTGCTCAAAACAATCCAGATTCCACAAACTGAGCTCTCCAGATATAGTGCCACTAATGCCAACAAATATCAACAGAAATTCAACCCTAACAATCTCCCCCTTTGGCATTATGTGGCACAAACCAAAGCAAGCGTCAACCAAGCACACATTCTCCCCCTTTGAGCCACAATAATCCAAAACACATTCTCCCCCTTGCTAGAGCAACCCGAGCAATGATTATCTCAAAAAATACAGCCACATTCTCCCCCTTTCAGCTAGCCTCACAACTCCAAAAGAAAAATTCAGAAGAAAAACTCAACCGAGGCACATCCGGAGGCTCCTCTGTCTCTCTTAATAGCAAATAAAATCTCAAGCACAGCGGAATAAGAGAAAGAACACAATACCTCACATCTGACAGTAGGGTGACGAATGAAATGATGTCCAGGGTAGAAGTCGAGTTCTGAGGGGCCGAAAAGTAGTTGGAGAATTCAAAACATCGGCGGTGTTGACAGAGGGTCTTCGGTGGTCTGCATGTCAAAATTTGGAGACGTGGATGCGATGGAACCGGCTAAGAAGTGAATGAACTTTAGGGAAGTCAACCGGTTTAGATGATGAGGCCGTAGAAGATGAAGCAGAGGTGGATTGCTGTGCAGGAGAGGGTATAGGCGAAGATCCAATGGCACCGGTGGAGGAAGAGCAGTGAGCAAAGCGACGAGATAGCACTCTGATAATTTTTGAGTAAGATTCATGAGACTTGGGCGGAGGTTGCTCACAGTGATTGTCGAGGGAAGATGTCGAGTCTGGTGTCATAACATCTGCAGCAACATTGCTCTGTGTTGTATCTAATGTTACAACATTAGTCACAACATGAAGTGTTCTCTCTAAAGCTGTAGTGTTCTTGCTGTATAATTCAGACTTCTTGACCCATTGCTTCTTCATCTTCATATCAGGATGTCTAACATTTCTTCCTTCTGACCAATGTCGCATGCGACTGAAACAGTTTCTCTCAGTATGGCCAATGAACTTGCAGTAAGTACATGCAGGACGACCACCTTTTACGCATCTAGTCTGCTTCTTCTTCTGATCATGTCCCTTGTGCTGACCCATTCTTTCAAGTTCTTTGGTAACTTGACTTCTTCTTTCAGCAGACACATTATTATTGAAGGCTCCTCTATGGTATCGCACTCTGGTGCGATCACCCGAAATCTTACCCATGTTTAAGATATCATCCAGCTTTGCTTTTCCAGAGTTCCATTTCTCCAATGTACATTCAGCTTTCTCTGCCCTGAGAAGAACATTTCTGAAGTTTCTTTCCAATTCTCTACAGTTTCCCTCAGCTTTCAGACATTCGGTTTTGACCTCCTCCTTCTCTTTCTTCAGTCTATCATTCTCATCCTTCAGGACTTTGTTGATATTACAGATTTGCATCCATTTTTCAAACATCATCTGGTATGCAGTACGGAGATCATTGTCACTAACTTCCTCATCGTTGTCAGCTTCAGAATCTGATTCGGTTGTAGATGTTGTACATGATGTTGTACATAATGTTGTAACATTCTTTCTAACATTCTTTCTGACATTTGCAGTTTTGTTCTCCAATGTTGTACTAGCTGTCGCAACATTAAGTCCAACACAGCTAGGGGTGTACCCATCAGATTGATCATCAAGAATAGCCGGAAAAGCCACATAGTTGCTGGTGTTGTCTTCATTTCCAGAACTTCCTTCAGAATCTTCATCACTCCAGGTACTAGCTAATGATTTCCCCTTTTTCTTCTTGATGGTATTAGCACATTCGGCATGTATGTGACCGAAACATTCGCACTCCCTGCACTGTATTCCTTTACCCTTACTCTTTGGCTCATACTTCTGTGCAGAATGACTGATTGCCTTTCCAGCAGTAGGAAGATACGGTCTTGATTCCTTGTTGGCAGATCTGTAATTCTGTCCCTTGTTACTTATCTTCCGCATCATTCTCTTGAAATTCTTAGTCAGCAGATCAATGTCATCATCAATATCCGAGTCATTTTCAAGCTTAGATGTTTTACTGACTTCAACCTTTAGAGCCACCCCTTTATCCCTGTGGTTCGGCTTCAGATTCATTTCATATGTTTGAAGAGATCCCATGAGTTCATCCAATCTCAAGGTGGATGTGTTCCTCACTTCTTCAATGGCCGCAATCTTCGCAGAGAACTTAGCGGGTAGGGATCTCAAAGTTTTTTCAACCAACTTCTTTTGAGAGTACTTCTTCCCCAATTGAAATGCCTGATTAGATATATCACGCAGTCTCCTATTGAACTCAGCCACAGTCTCATCATCATTCATCCTGAGATTTTCAAATTGAGATGCGAGCATTTGAAGTTTAGATGCTCTTACCGTACTGGTTCCTTCATGAATATTCTGTAGTATATCCCACGCTTCCTTTGCATACTCACACGTAGAGATTAATTTGAATTGCTCTTTGTCGACAGCGGAAAAAATAGTATTAATAGCTTTAGAATTGCACAAGGCCGCATGTTCTTCAATCCGACTCCAGTCTCTTGCCGACTTGAGGTGTTCTTCACCATCTTCGTCGATTTCGGTTGGCGGTGTCCATCCTTCACTGACAGCGATCCAGGCCTTCTCATCAATGGACTTAATGAATACACGCATCCGAGACTTCCAGTAAGTGTAATTTGTACCAATGAGTAATGGAGGACGAACAACGGAGGCACCTTCTCGTGTAGCCATGATTCACGTACTGAAATTCAAGATCACACCCTCTTTGAAAACAAAGTTACACAGGTGACCTGCTCTGATACCAATTGATAGTTCAGTACTTAAGCACGACAAATAAAACACAAAGATAAAACATAAACACCAAGGTGACACAAGAGACTTGGTAACGCAGTTCGGTGCGCACACCTACATCTGCGGGGCCACGCCCAGAAAATCAGAGTACTCCACTAAAATAATCAATGAGTACAATCACTAATTATCGTGATTCTATTAGGAGGAATAACCTCCCCCTCAATACAAACCGTGATGGGTGGTCTCTACCAACCCATGGAGTATTCTCGGCAAGCTCCCCTTGCCCGCAAGCTTCCCTTGCACAACCGACTAGATCAACTCCCTTGATCCTACGTGCGTAGCCGTCGGCCTCCTCCCGGAGTTCTTCAATCGTCTTTTTCAAAAGCCATTCTCCACAAAAGCAATAATGATTTCAAACCAACATCAACTTTTTAACATCGCTCTACAAAGTTGTTATATGGTTAGCCAACCATTCTTCTGGTAAAATCACTGAGGATTTTTCGAACCACCCAAGAGCAGCTAGGCGAGATAGATCAGATAAGAAAAGATCTTCAGTAGTCGAAACTAAACTGAACCCGAGCAATATCTTTTACCAACCTACAAAACCGCTTCAGCAAATATAACTGAGAAAACCACCCGATCCAAACTGAAGGAGATGATCTGAAACCATTTAACACGATAGCTCCTATCTTCAAATTAACAACGAGCCTTATCCTCAATCAACCGTTAAAATCCAACAGCAACAAAGAAATCCACTGGAACAGATCTCAGAAGATAGAACAGCACGTTCAACATTTCATATGACACAATGTTCAACATTTCATAAATACTCATTTGTTAGTGGATCTTTCATACCTCTGTTGTGGATTTGAAGATAGGCAAATCTTATGCATACCTGCATTCAACTGAATATCTGGAGAAGATCTAAACAATAATGCAAGATCTTTAAACATTCATATATAGAATCTTCAACCGCACATATCTTCAATTATGAAACCAACCAGATTTTGTAACCACTCTATCCGGGTAAATAACTTCCTTTTTAATGCTAAATATCCACCAATATATCTAGGATCACTTCGGGTAAGGAATCCCATATTCAAGGAACCACAAAATCTATTTCGGGTAAAAAGATTAAAACAAATCTCATGCGGATATTTTGCCCATAGAATAATGAACTATTTCTGGTAAATAAAACCAATAAATCTTCAGCAAAAATTTCCTTCCATCAATTTAGGAACAAACCAGATTCCCAAAATTCTCAACAAACCTCCATCAATTACGGAACTAATTCGGGTAAGAAGGAGTATAAAAATCTCACCATTATCTGGAATCAATCAAATCAGAAACCTCCGATATTTTAGGCTACAAATCAGATCTGAGATCACCATGACAGATTTGTAGACCACAGCAGTGTTTCTGTATACGAACAATTATTCCAGATCCCGAATGTTGAACATAATGTTGCAACATAATATTCAACATTTTGCTCAACTTGCTCAAAAACAATCCAGATTCCACAAACTGAGCTCTCCAGATATAGTGCCACTAATGCCAACAAATATCAACAGAAATTCAACCCTAACATAAAGAAAGTTCAAATAGAGACTATTAGATTTTTTGCTGGTAGCATCTTATAGCAAGGCATGAAAGACAATGCAAGGAATGGCATCAAAGACATCAAAGAGCTGCATCTCTATGTGGTAAGACTTAAGGTGCTTCTCCAAGTCTTTTGTGAAACCCACCCCAGGCGAATAGGGTGTATGGCACAAATTAAAAATTTAAGCGTGGAATAAACAACCCAATTATCAGAAATCACACAAAGAAAATACTTTTAACGGAGTGGCTCCTTGCCTCTGCTCCGACCCCAACTATGAGGATTTTAACCCCTTTTTATAACCAAAAAAGGAAAACACCTTGATCACAATTTCAGGTGGTGATCAAACCGTACAAGATATCGTTTAAGAAATTATCACTCAAAGATAGCTCCTGAGTAAATCCATTCTACAAATACAATCACTCACCAGAAAACTGAAAGTGAGATCAGAAAAATATCACTGTGGTGAAGATTGTGTCTTGATGATCACGTAGGCATAAACCGTGCTTGATTCTGACATCTGTAGAGAAAGATATCAACTTTTCAGCTTCACATCTGCAAATCTTTTTCCTTCTTCTTTGATGAACTCTTGAAGCTTAGACAGAGAAGATGAAGTCGACTAGCAAGCAGGATGATGGATCTTTGAAAATTTGTGCTAGGATGCTTATTTCTCCTAGGTATGGCTTTTCTCTCTCTCTCTCTCTCTCTCTCTCTCTCTCAGAGGATTTAGAGTTTCTCTTCAATTAGAATCCATGATCTCCAAATCAATCTTCAATCCAAATCCCTTGATTTGAGTAGATCCCTTGTAATTAGAAACTCCCCATAAAATAGGTCTTCAATCTCAATAAAAATACCTTTTGATTGATAGAAGTCAACTCTGGGCATTTGACTGGTCAAACTGGTCAAATCTGGGCTGTATAGGGATTCAGCATACTTGGCACGGCCATGTCAAATGAACTTTGGCCTCTTCCTATTTCCTGTAAATGTGGCACGGCCATGTCAGCTAAACATTGATTCCTTCACAACTTTCACACTTGTGACATGACCATGTGAAGCTTGGCACCGTGTCAGCTCTATTCAGAACTAATCCAAACTTTCACAAATGTGACACGATCGTGTGAAGCTCAGCACGGTCGTGTCAGAAGATAGCCATTAATACACAAGTGTGACATAGCCATGTTAGCTCCCACACGGCCGTATTGCTTTGCTCCTTCTTTGACACTAGCCCATCTGATACACACGGCCATGTCAGCTGACATGCACAGCCGTGGAAACCTTGTTTTGCACATATTGAACTTGTTTGACTTCTGTTCGGCCTGAGATTCACTAGATAAACATATTTGACCCATATGACTTGTTTGACATCATCAAAATTAAGTCTTGACCTCAGTTAGTGTGCTACCTTAAGCCTCCCCTTTTTGATGATAGCAAACATGCATATGAAAATTGAGATAGATAATAAAAAGCATGTCATATTGTGCACAAGATCAGGACATAATACGATGCTCCCCCTTATCTATGTGCTCTCATGAAATATGTGACAGCCTCCCCCTCAAATCATGCATCTCAATGTCTATCTCTCCCCCTCGCACCTTGCAATCTTAATTTTTCTACTCTGCCCCTTTTATCATCAATCGAAAAGGTCACTAACGATATTGAGGTAGCTAAGAATAAGACATGAAACACTGCTAGCATATCAAAGACACATGAACCTAAACTACGAACAATATCATGCGCATTTAAAGCATACTTCACTACACAATAGTAATAAGTAGATATCGTCAAATAATGTACTTCAACATTTGGAAAATGCGTAGAAACCAAGATATCAAAATCTAAGATTGTCTTAAACCAATTGTCAACATTCATCACTTTGGAATAATTATTAAGCATAGCATAGGGAGATACCCAACATAGGATACCATGGTGTTAAATTTCGAGCCCTTTGGAGTAGAGTGCGCTAAGTGGTTACATCATCTATCATATTTCATACACATTGCTTAACAAACCACCAAAATCGGGTTACTAGCTGCCAGTATCAAAATAATTTGGCAAATTTTGTAATCGCTTTGTTTTATTTTTATTTTGCCAATAATATTTTTCTTTTCATACACATTGTATTTCTTTATTTTTAAATTTTCTTTCTTTCTTTCAATGTTGGTGTCTCAGAATAATGACGCATGAAGGTATCAACATATTCGACTCCTACTGATCAATTGACCAAAAAGAGTCATGCAAACAAAAAGTGTAGAGACAATCAAAGTTTAGATTTCTTTAGAGTCTAAACAACATCCAACTATCTCTATAAATTATATAACTCAATTAACCTATTAAATTCAAGAAATTTTGCCTGCCAACAATTTACACTCGATCATTCATAATTCAAGCATGTGGATTTTACAAAAAATATGCAACAACATCATGAAATTCAATTTTAATGTTTCTAGGATGTCTAGCATGATTCATATCAAATACTCAACAATATTCAATGATATAAATGATGGACATGCAAGAACTTATGATGGATGAAATAGCCTATAGTGACATGAAATCATGAGCAATGTGTAGAACCAAGATACAACTAGTGACAAGAAAGAGTTTCTAAGTGCTTGGATAAACGTGCTAATTCTCACCTAGTGACATGATGTGTCCATATTTTTCATCTTTTCAATAGCATCATTTCATTTCATTTCATTTCATATCCGCATCCAAATCCTGCATTTTCATATGATACTGTGCATCTAATGCTATATTCGAGTTTCGTAGAGATTTGTGGATTTTCAGGAATTTTGGAGCGATTTGGAGCCATTTTTGGACATGGACACACCCAGCACGTCCGTGACGCCGTTGGCGTGGTTCTACAGGAGTTCGCCGAGGTTTGAAAGCATATGGGAGGAGAGGAGGAGAAGCGAGCGAAAGAAAGGATCCAAAACCCAAGCCCAAGCAGTTTTCCCAGGCGACTCGACCCGAGTAGCACTAGCTACTCGGTCGAGCTGACACGCAAGTCCAGTAGGAAAAACATGCACGCTCAACTCGACCAAACAGAGTGACCACTCGACCCAAGTCGATCCAGTTTTCGAGCTTCCTCCCACCATCATCCTACTCGACCGAGCAAGACCTGCTCGACTCGAGTAGGCAGAGTGACGTTTTGGAGAAGAATATTTGTTCCTCGGACGACTCGACCAAGCAGGGCCTACTCGACCCGAGTAGGCAGAGTGACAATTTGGAAGGGGAGTTCCGACCTACTGACGACTTGCCCGAGTAGGCGGGCTACTCAACTGAGTAGCCCGGATCCCTTTTCTAGCAAGCAGCAGCTAAGTGCCTGCTCGACCGAGCAGGTGCCTACTCGACCGAGCAGCCGACTTGGTCGGTGACATGTGGACCCCAAACTTTCAGACTTTCAGATTTTCTTGCAGGGTCCATCCCCTATGTATTTAAGACATTTTTCCTGTCATTTTAAGGAGGCTTTTGAATTGTTTTTAGTAGAGGAGAGATTTAATTAGTGTTTTGAGATCTAGGGTTTCTGTTGTGCCGTCATTGCTAAAAATTGAATCTTTATTGTCTCTCTCGCTTTGGAATCTATTGGATCTCGCTTATTTCCTATTGTTTATTGTTCTCTCTTGATTTTGGTATGTAAAATTCTCATCTTTTACTTGTTTCAATAGCTACGATGTTTTCCATAATAAAAATTGCATCTTTATTTGTTCTATTTGCCATGTGTAAGTAATCTTATCTAGGGCTAATGGATTAGCCCTATGATCTTAGGAAAAAAGATGTAGATCTTGGATTTTTAGATTGTGTTGGGAATAGAAGGGGAGTACTTTAGTTGATCCAGCCAAAATCCCTAGGAGAACTCGTGCTGAGATCATGCCCACAGTCGATGGAATTGATTAGCTTAAGGAGTACACTAAGGATTTAATTAGGGAGTTAGTGGATCCAACCAAGGCTCGTGACCATGCTTGGTTCGTGCCTTGAGGGGGTCTACTTACAAACTACATTACTACATTGACGGCTACCGCCATTCCGTCAATGAGAGCCACCAAAGTACCTCGAAGCTCTAATCCACGAGAGTGTTACGAGCTGAGAGAACAATCCCATAAACACAATGCAACGTAAAAACCCATATCCTAATGTCGACTTCCAACGATCCTAGCGGTGATCCCTAAAGCCCTAGTCTCTTCTTATATTGAATCAAAACCATCACAACCAACCTTTCTAAACCGACTGCTATCTCATTCTGAGATCTAGAAATAACCTGAGACCTCAATACAATGTCACTGTCCCTGTGGGACTCGACAATCTTTTATACTATAATTTGACACTGTCCGCTTGGAGATAGAACCCAGAATTGACACCTAGGAACCATACCGCGCCTAGCAACCGTGACATCACCAGGTGGATTTTAGGTATAAGTTCTGGGCGCGTCAAGTTTTTTGGCGTCGTTGCCAGGGACAGTTACAGTGTTATTCAGTTTATTTTTATTTCGAAGAATTTGCTAGCAATTCTATTCATTTCCTATTTTTCCATTCTTTTTATTCTTCTTTACTATTACGTTGCTACTCATGGTATTTTCTGAGTGGTCTTGTGCATGATTACTCGCTTCGGAGCTATTGATAAAAAACTACTATTTGATCCTGAAATCTAGAAGACCACAAGAACTCTCAGAGCCCTGAATAGGGGTCAGACAACCTATGATCCGATGGCAGAAAATACCGCCACTCTGCCTCGCACCGGGTCCATTCGAGACCACATGAAACCGAGCTACGGGAACAATTCTTCCATTCTGAGACAGCAACTGGTGCCAAGGTGATCGCGCCCGGATATACACCCGGAAAACGACTGTAGTCTTACCGCAAGCGCACGGTGTAGTGGCGAGGGGGTATCGAACACATGGATGACAAATGACGGTACTCTGTTTTAATCACCTAGCTATTTGGTGGTAGAATGGAATGGTTTGGATAATAATGTCACGGTCGTTCAATTAACAAATGGAATTCTATATAATAAAAGCGTCTAGGGACAGGGAATCCCCACTACGGATCGTTATTTGTCCTTGTGAATCGTGAATCTCAATGTTGCAAGGCATGAATTGAGGTGAACTAGTCGTAACTGAATATAGAACCAAGCCCACGCTCTCTCGCTATTGCCGGTCTATAGCAACCTAGATTAGGGCCCACTCAAGTGCAAACCCTAACCTAAGCCACTAGCATGAAGGTCAACATCATCATCCAATCGCACCTCGAGCCCCACTCTCGTGCAAACTCGAGTTAAGATCTAGGTTATGATAGTTCGTATCCGTCCAATATCTTGCAAATGAATATGAGTATAGATTTATAATAAAAATCCTAGCTTTGGTCCAATCTCTTGCAAACCAAGTCTAGAGAATCCTGATTATAAACCTAAATCGAATATCTAGGCATTCCCATCGATTGAAATCCAATCTCTTGCAAACCCCAATCAATGGAAATTCCTATCTACTCATAGTAAATCAATCATAACCCAACCGTCTATCAATCCTAGCAACAATTTAATTCATTCATCACAATTCTAGAATCGGATCCATAGGGTTCATCCCAGTGCCCTAGAGCGACGGAACTATTCACAATTCACCATGACAATCACAGAAATAACAAATAAAAACATAGAGCAATTCATGTTTGATAGAAAGCAATTCACAAATTTTGATAGAAAGACCAAACCAAATCTCCAATCTTCAATCTCCAGCTGAGAATTTCTATTAGGATAATGCTAAAACAACTAATTTTAGGTCTCTCCTAAAACTAGGAAGAAAACTAGCTTAAATACAAGCCAAAGTCGGCCAGAAAATCCTGACAGATTTGCCCCTGGCGCAGCCCAGAACCCTAATTCGCGATACATGTAGACTGTGCTACTCGGCCGAGTGGAACATGTCACTCGGCCGAGTGACTGACCCAAAGAATAATAGAGATATTGGGGGTTTTGGGGGTCTGTCACTCTGTTCCACTCGGCCGAGTAGAGTTCTTTACTCGGTCGAGTGGGCTTTCTCACTCGACCGAATGAGTCTTCTTCAAACTTCAGTAAGTCGGCTGAGATCTCAGGAGAAAATCCTGTCGTACTCGGGCGAGTGGACTTCTTCACTCGGCCGAGTGAGATATTTCACTTGCCCGAGTGGACTTTGACTTCATCTATTCATGTATCCATTGTACTCGATCGAGTACGTTCCTTCACTCGGCCGAGTGAGCTGTCTGCTCGGCCGAGTGGGCTGTTTCTGGGGCTCTATCTTCTCCTCCTCGCCCCCTCGTCGATTCTATCGAACTTCTTCCTCTTTCGCTCATCATCTAGAGCTGCTAGCTCCTCAATAAGGCCATGAGTGATGATTCGGCGTGCGTGAAAGTTCCTTAATCTTATTTATGTTCTTGATCTCTCCATATTTCCTGAAATCCGACAAAAACAAGAAATAGTGAAAAGCAACGCGATATCGTCGAATAATCGTGAAAACCGCAATATGGGCGATCGAAATGACATGCAAACATGCAGAAAAAAGGTGTAAAATAAGGAGCGATCATAAGTAGCTTTGAGATAAAGACCGGGCTCATAAATCTGATGCAACAGGATCCCTTCCATGGGAATCCACACGAGAATCCGACCATCACATCGACACTTTTCTGGCAAAGTGCGATACGTTTAAGACCAAGGATGTAAGCGAAGATGCAATAAAGCTAAGGCTCCTTCCCTTCACTTTGAGGGATAAGGCTTCATATATGTTGTGGGCCCACCCATCTAACCACTTCACTTCATAGGAATAACTGGCGCTTGCTTTCGTGGACAAATTTTACCCACTGTCAAAAACGGTGAGGATCAAAGGAGCTATCTCCAAC
Source organism: Scilla litardierei (assembly GCA_030789695.1). Taxonomy (NCBI): domain Eukaryota; kingdom Viridiplantae; phylum Streptophyta; class Magnoliopsida; order Asparagales; family Asparagaceae; genus Scilla; species Scilla litardierei. The sequence continues at coordinate 380,300,513 of CM061142.1, forward strand.
TTTAAGCAACTACTGCAAGAGTCGCTCTATGAAGCCTGAGAAAGGTTCAAGGACCTTCAGCATCAGTGCCCACACCATGGGATCCCATTATGGGATCTAGTCCAAAGCTTCTACTGCAGGCTGCAGCCCAGTACGAAGATGATCATTGATGCCACTGCACAAGGCACCCTTCTAGACAAATCAGCAGATGAAGCAATTGACCTGCTTGAACATATGGCGGTGAACAACCAACAGTGGAGCGAGGAGTGCACCATTATCTCCAGGACGCCGGAGGTAAAAGTTGTTAGCCACCTTGATACTCATATTGAAACTCTCTGTAAACAGGTGGCAAGGATCGAACAACGGTTGGATGCTATTCCAACGACCACCAGCGCTCCAGCTTATCATCCTCAAGAAGAATACGGGGAGCAAAGATACGTTCCCAATGAAGGACCTTATGAAGGAGACGAATCACAATCCAAGCAAGTACAATATGTACAAGGAGATGGGCATAATTATTGGCAACATCCGGCCATAAGGAATCACCCCGGATTGTCATATGGAAATACAAGTGGATGGATGCAACCTCTGTAGTGCACTGTGAAGCTACTGCATATGTACTAGAGGGGGGTGAATAGTACTTTATAATAATCAAGAGAGTTATTCCTAATTATTGTGCAAACACACAAACTGTAATGCGGAATAGACTACAAACAACACGAATAGACAAACGAAAACAAAGCATGTAACGGGTTCGGATTCACCCAAGTCTCCCCGACTTGTTCCCGGTGATCCTACGTCCCAACCACCCGGATCCCCTCCGGATACTTAAGTTAGAAACCACTAACCCAAGATTTTGCACTATGAAATTCTTATAGAAAACCTCTACAAGACTAAATCATACACAATGAAAATGTGACTCCCACAACCCGAGATCACACACTTCTCTCACAACCGAGAGAACAATTCAAATATCAAATGCGATGAAATAATGAAACACTTACCACAAAATCCTATGCCTTGAGTATACTTACCAAATTAGGGCAAAGAGGGATTTTGAGGAAGAAGATGTCACCAAACCCTAGCTCCAAGAAATTGACCAGCAATGGAAGCCTAGGGTGGAGTTGGTGACCTTGATTCAAGCTCTTGGCTTGGAAATCTCACAATGGAGAGAATATCTCTTGAGGAATTTGGCTCAAAGAGTGAAGGAGAGATTCTTGGTGAGAAGAGATAGCTTGGAAATAGCTTGAGAAAACTCTTCTCTTAGGTCTGAAATATCTTTGATAATGGACCTCTAACCTTGCCTCAAACGAATCAGGTTTGTATTTATAGAGGCAAGAAAAATCGTGCTCAAAAGATTCCCAACAGTCATATTTCTGAAGCAGTTAGTCGGTCTAAGAAGGATCACTGACCGACTAGTTTCTCAACTAGTCGGTCGGTGATTCAACATGGACTGACTAACAGGCTTACAGCCAAAAGAGAAAGTTCCAGGCAAAATGAACTAGTCGGTCCAAGAATACTTGCCAACAGACTAGTTTCACAACTAGTCGGTCGGTGAGTCTTCTTTGACCGACTACGAGTCGAAATCGAATAGGCTGGATTCAAGTACAGCTAGTCGGTTTAAGAACAACTTCCAACCGACTAGTTTCTCAACTAGTCGGTCGGTCGATGTGCTTTGACCGACTAACTGTAAATAGTAACTTAGGCTGTACAAAGGCAATGATAACTAGTCGGTCTGAGACGGATTCCTAACCGACTAGATCATCATCTAGTCGGTCGGTGAACCTTCTTGGACCGACTAATTGATCAACAGGGAATGAGTTGAAATGAGCAAGGACATCTAATCGGTTCATGAAGAGTTGCAGACCGACTAAATCGTCATCTAGTCGGTTGGTACTTCTACAAGTACCAACTAAGATGCACAAGAAGCCGAGAGAAGAAGCGATAAGCTTCGGAAAAGTTTCTAATGGCTCCTAAGATAATCCTAGCTCCAAGATATGAGCGAAATGAAGATAATAATGTAAGTCCTACTCAAAGCTTAACATTCTAATATATGAAGCTAGAAGACAATAAAGAATACATGACGAACCGTCTTCAAAGCTTCAATCTTCATTCTTCTTAACTTCAATATTGGTCCTTGAGCTTCAACGAAGCTTCAAGCATACGATCATGCGCATTGAGAAGTCTTGAGATGTCGCTTTTGATGTTCATAGAAATTTGGCGACGATCTCCATAACTGCGCTCACAAACAGTTAGTACACATTATTTATGTTTGCTCATCATCCAAAACCAAATCCGGGGAATCAATACTCAACATTCTCCCCCTTTTTGATGATGAAAAACCAACATAAATAATGATCAATAATAATGATTCAAATTAAATTTACTTACTCCCCCTGCATTGATGACACGTTAGTCTCGTATTAAATAATAATCATACGCATCAAGCAGAAGAGGGAAATATAAAGTATGAATCCTATTATTGCAATTTAGGATCTAAATCCATTTTATATCTTAACTCCCACTGAATCTAACATATCAAATTAGATTCATGGTAAATTGCTTTGAATTATCAATTATGACAATCAATTAGCACATTGTCATTATTAATTCTCTCCCCCTTTGGCATTAGCAAAAAGAGCGGGAGGAGATCAACGACACGATTACAATGGCTAAAAGTAAAAGCATGAGAGTCTAAGAATACGACCACGGTCCAAATGACACCAATGTAAAATACCAAATGTAAAATACCGAAGAAAATCAAAGCGTGCCAATGTGACCATAATCGAAAATCGAAAAACGAAATCATCAAACCATAGGCGAAAATCGAAAAACGAAATCACCAAGCCATAGGCGAAAATCGAAAAACGAAATCATCAAACCATAGGCGAAAATCGAAATCCGAAATCATCAAACCATAGGCGAAAATCGAAATACGAAATCATCAAAACTCAAATCAATTTCACGTATTGAGTTTTGGAACATACTCTCCAATATCAACATTTATAACGAGTCGAGAGCATGGAAAACAATTCTATGATTTCATGAAATCAAATCTATTTAATCCAATAAAATCGTCGAACGACGAAATCAATATCAGAGACATAAATCCATTTTGAATACCAAATGTAGCAAATTGATACCAAAAGTAACATGCAAAAGTGTTATGCCAAAATAGATAGAACATCATAAAACTATGGCATACACAATTCTAGCATACTAGTTGAAACAAAATGATACCAATGTAGATATTCTAACAATGCATGCAATCAACACACATGGATACCAAATGTATATCAAATGTAAGAATATACTTACAACATTAAGATCCCCCTACTTTGGTGCATCACGTAAGCACCCACAACTCCATTTGAATGAAAAACTTTGCAAATCAATGAGTTGGTAGGGTTGGTATCCCATGGTGGATTTAACCTAGAGAACGTAATTCATGGTATCCAAAAACCCTTTTGGATCCTATGGGTTAGACAACAAATTTATCAAACTAAATTCAAATTAACGTAACCCATAGCCCAACTAAATTCAAATTCAATATGAATTTAAGTTTCAAATTAACATGCACATCCAAGATCAATATGAAAATAAAAAGAAAATAAACCAATTCTTACCACAATTGCTTTGGTACCCATAAAAAGAAATTAATCTTATGGTACCAAGCAATGAAGGGTCAAAGGAAACTAACCCTTTGGAAACCAAGTCCACGAGGACCGTGATTTCCCAACATAATCATCATTTAAAATAACATCATTAATATACGATTGTACATACATATCCTTAGCATGCATGCTTGTGTTCTTCGGACCCCAAATAGTGTATGTCTTGGGAGTCCTATTCCTATTGGGAGCATGCATACGTTGTTGATGTCTATGTGATGCACGTCGTGGATAAGCATATGACATATGATGAAATGGTGCATGATGATAATTGTTCATATGAGAATGTGGATGAACATATGCATGTGGTGGAACACGTGCATGAGTGTGTCTCACATGGTGTGCACGTGCTCGTGGATGCAAAGCATAAAAATCATCATGCGTGCTAGCATGTGGAGTAGGATGTGTGTTCCTACAAGGCATGGTATACATGAAAGCATAACCCTTCTTTGGAGGTCCACCCAAAGTGGGTTTCTTTCCAAATGGGGGTATGTTCCTAGCGGAAGCACCATTGGTAGAAGAACTACCCATGAAGTGTTTACTCCCGCTAGTAGAAGCTTCGGAAGATGGCCTAACAAAGGTGGCGGACAATTTGGATGGATCTCCCATCTTATACCCCAAGCCAATGTGATGATTGGCCGGAAGTAAGTCATTTAGGATATTATCCAAATGGCCCTTACCTTTATTTAATTCATTGATTTGTCCTAATGTGCATTCATATTTCTCGGTGCGAGAATGCATCGAAGCATCCAAGGTGGACACTTGCGATGTGAGTGCACAAACACGTGACTTGAGATTTTTATTCTCAATACTCAAAGTTGAGTTTTGAGACGTCAAATCCGCTATCACATGTTCATCCGAATCCTCGATATGAACATGCTCAAGTTGAGATTTGAGATTTTCAATCTCATTTCTCAACACTTCAACAACGGTATCGTTGTTGACGATGATAGGCTTAGGCGAGGTTTGAAGACTAGTTAGTTCATTTTTAGTCTTAATAAATCTATTAGCCAATTTAGAAAACTTACCCCAAAGTTGTTTGTTGGCTAATCGAAGTTCATCCATGGTTACCTCACCGCCTTCATCCTCGCTTTCCTCGCTTTCATGGCTTTCATCGGTGGAAGTCTCTTGAACATGTTCTTCTCTTCCCATGAAGCACATGTGTGCTTTCTCCACTTTTTCATCGTCCGACTCTCCACTTGAGGAGTCCTCGTCGGAGTCAGTGAATGTGCCGACAAGTCCTTTCTTGTACTTTCTCGACTTGTCGTATTTGGATGCCTTCCACTTCTCCTTGTGTTTGTTTAGAGGACAATCCGGCTTGATGTGTCCTGGCTTGTTGCATTTATAACACACGAGAGTGGAGACATTAGTTGAAATAAATTTTGATTTATTCTTCAACTTACCTTTTCGGAAGAATCGGTCAAACTCCTTTGCCATACGGGCAATGGATTCTATGTCTAATTCTTCTTCCGATTCTTTATCATCGGTAGATGGAGCGGCCTTGTACGCAATCGCCTTTTTCTTTGGCTCTTCTTGCTTCAAGTACGCCTTCATCTTCTCCTTCATCTTGATCTTACTTTCCTTGCGTACCTCGTAAGACAACAAGGTACCCATTAGTTGTACAACAGTGTACTTATTCATATCGTTACCTTCCTCGATGGCGAAAGTACGCTTTTTCCAACAAGAAGGAAGTCCGTCAATAATCTTTGCGACTTTCTCCTTTTGGGTGTAGATCTTCAAAAGAGCTTCCAATTCGTTGGATAGGTCCACGAAGCGAGCATAGTAGTCCTTCATAGTTTCACCCTGTTCCATGTGAAACAACTCAAATTCTTTGTTAGCAATAACGAGTTTAGAATCTTTTACCGTACTCGTTCTTTCGTGCAAGATGAGGAGTTGGTTCCATACTTGATATGCACTCTTACATGTGCATATCTTGTTGAAGTCTTCGGGCTCCAACGCACATTGCAAGGCATTCATTGCCTCGGCATTGTTTACCTCCGTGGCAACCTCCGCGGTAGTCCACTTCGCGAAATCTTCTTCGGCGGGCTCGACATACTCCGTCATCGTGGCTCTCCAAAGTGAAGCACTCTGGAGGAAGGTTTCCATCCGGCATTTCCAGTACCCATTGTTGGTACCGTTGAAGTGAGGAGGCCCGACTGAGGATTGTCCTTCCATAACTGAAGAAGATACTTGAAGATCTTTGAAGACGTTATAGTCGTTGTTTGTCATAGCTTTGAACTCTGGCTCTGATACCAATTGTAGTGCCCTGTGAAGCTACTGCACATGTACTAGAGGGGGTGAATAGTACTTAAAAATAATCAAGAGAGTTATTCCTATTTATTGTGCAAACACACAAACAACAATGCGGAATAGACTACAAACAACACGAATAGACAAATGCAAACAAAGCATGTAACGGGTTCGGATCCAACCAAGTCTCCCCGACTTGTTCCCGATGATCCTACGTCCCAACCACCCGGATCCCCTCCGGATACTTGAGTTAGAAACCACTAACCCAAGATTTTACACAATGAAATTCTTGTAGAAAACCTCTACAAGACCAAATCATACACAATGAAAATGTGACTCCCACAACCCGGGATCACACACTTCTCTCACAACCGAGAGAACGATTCAAATATCAAATGCGATGAAATAATGAAACACTTACCACAAAATCATATGCCTTGAGTATACTTACCAAATTAGGGCAAAGAGGGATTTTGAGGAAGAAGATGTCACCAAACCCTAGCTCCAAGAAGTTGACAAGCAATGGAAGCCTAGGGTGGAGTTGGTGACCTTGATTCAAGCTCTTGGCTTGGAAAGCTCACAATGGAGAGAATCACTCTTGAGGAATTTGGCTCAAAGAGTGAAGGAGAGATTCTTGGTGAGAAGAGAGAGCTTGGAAATAGCTTGAGAAAACTCTTCTCTTAGGTCTGAAATATCTTTGATAATGAACCTCTAACCTTGCCTCAAACGAATCAGGTTTGTATTTATAGAGGCAAGAAAAATCGTGCTCAAAAGATTCCCAACGGTTATATTTCTGAAGCAGTTAGTCGGTCTAAGAAGGATCACTGACCGACTAGTTTCTCAACTAGTCGGTCGGTCATGAACCGACTAACAGGCTTACATCCAAAAGAGAAAGTTCCAGGCAATATGAACTAGTCGGTCCAAGAATACTTGCCAACCGACTAGTTTCACAACTAGTCGATCGGTGAGTCTTCTTTGACCGACTACGAGTCGAAATCGAATAGGCTGGATTCAAGTACAGCTAGTCGGTTTAAGAACAACTTCCAACCGACTAGTTTCTTAACTAGTCGGTTGGTCGATGTGCTTTGACCGACTAACTGTAAACAGTAACTTAGGCTGTACAGAGGCAATGATAACTAGTCGGTCTGAGACGGATTCCTAACCGACTAGATCGTCATCTAATCGGTCGGTGAACCTTCTTGGACTAACTAATTGATCAACAGGGAATGAGCTGAAATGAGCAAGGACATCTAGTCGGTTCATGAAGAGTTGCAGACCGACTAAATCGTCATCTAGACGGTTGGTACTTCTACATGTACCAACTAAGATGCACAAGAAGCTGAGGGAAGAAACGATAAGCTTCGGGAAAGTTTCTAATGGCTTCTAAGATAATCCTAGCTCTAAGATATGAGCGAAATGAAGATAATAATGTAAGTCCTACTCAAAGCTTAACATTCTAATCTATGAAGCTAGAAGACAATAAAGAATACATGACAAACCGTCTTCAAAGCTTCAATCTTCATTCTTCTTGACTTCAATATTGGTCCTTGAGCTTCAACGAAGCTTCAAGCATACGATCACGCGCATTGAGAAGTCTCGAGACGTCGCTTTTGATGTTCATAGAAATTTTGCGACGATCTCCATAACTGTGATCACAAACAGTTAGTACACATTATTTATGTTTGCTCATCATCCAAAACCAAATCCAGGGAATCAATACTCAACAACCTCCACAGTTTTAGAGGCCACCACTCCCTCCTCCTCAACAACAAGGACCGTCGCCACATCAGCATCAGAACAGATTTTGGCCATCTGGGCCATATCGACCACAGGGCTACCAATTCAATCGCCCGCCTCAGCAAAACTATGCACAGCACCACCACGTTCTAGCTTGGAGGCTACCTTAGAATCGTTTATGAGCGGACAAGTAAATTTCAATCAAGACACATCTGCTCAATTCAAGAACATCAATACATCACTTGACGAGCTAAGAGGTCAGATGTCCCAACTACTGAAGCATCAAGGGAGGTTGCCTTTGCAACCGGAGCCGAATCAAGAGCTCAAGCAAATGCCGTGGTTGCCATCACCATGCGAGGAGGTAGGTTAACCGAAGCTGTGATGGTGTCGATAACAAGCAAGGAACAAGCTACAACTGAAGATGTCCCTATTGGAAACGATGAGGAAGAGGCTACGGATGAGCCTATCATGAATGGAGAGAGGGAGGCTTCGCCTGCCACCTTACCCACCATCACACCAGCACCAAAGGATGATTCAACCACTTCCAATAAGCCAACTCCTAAGGACGTCCCCAAGGATAAGGGAAGCCGACCCGCTCTGCCGTATCCACAGAGGCTAGCTTTAGCAAAAATAGAGAAAAATTACGCAAATTTTATGGAGATCCTAAAGGGTATTCAACTCAACATCCCTTTTATGAATGCCATTACATAAATTCCCATCTACGAAATTTTTTTGAAAGACCTCATCACCGGAAAACAGAAACATGAAGAAGTGAAGCTTATGGAGGATTCAACTTCTATCATGAAGAACCACCTCCCAAAGAAATTATCGAATCTAGGTAGCTTCACAGTGACATGCTCTATTGGAGGTACGCCTATTAACCATGCATTGATTGACTTGGGAGCGAGCATCAGTTTTATGCCGCTCTCCATATTCAAAAGGCTACAAACCAGAAGCGAGTTGGAGCCTACCAACATGTATATACAACTGGCAGACCACTAAATTACATATCTGATAGGTATTACTAGAGATATCATTCTACAAATACCGCCCGGATTATATGTGCCTGTTGATTTTATTATAATGGATATGCCGGAAAGAGGGAGTTCCCAACTCATACTTGGCCATCCTTTCATGGCGACGGTCGGTATCTTGATAGATGTTCGTGAAGGTACTCTCTCTATGAATGTGGGTAATATTGAAGCTCAATTCCGGCTACAAAAATCCATGATGGAGCATGTCCAAGAAGAAGGAGCGAGCTATCTTGAGCTCTTAGAAGATGATGCTATAGGGGAGCACACTACTGAAGGGGTCATGAAGGACCCGGTGAGGACAAGCATTGATGACGATAGCGACTCCATCTACAATAAGGCGGTTGCCACCTATCTTCGTGTGCTTGATGAGAGTCTCCCGGACGACTCATTTCACCAACAAGAGGAAGAAGACATTCTCTACATGCGAGAAGGGGACCACGGAGAGGAAGCACGCCAAATACCGCCGCACGGTATCGTTGGTAAGCATGATGCATGCATCTCCTACGTGCCAAATATCATTCACTGAAGAACTTGAGGGATTCGAGCTCATGACTCAAAACGAGCGCTTATCGGGAGGCAACCTGACTTTCTATAACTTAGATTTTATTTTCCATTTTTTGTTTTGCCCTATCTATCCCAAAAACCAAGTAAAAATGCTTTCTATTCCATAAAAATACAAAACTATAAAAATCTGACAAGTTCTTCCTTCCTAAAGGTCAAACATTGAGGGGAGCACGCAAAACGATGTATTGAATGGAAGGGAGCCAGGAGAAGAGCAGCTGATAGAAGAACAAGCTTAGGGGAAAAGAGTTACAGGTGACTCGACCGAGTAGGCACCCATACGGTCGAGTAGCTGAGAGCACAGGAAAAGCAAAGAAAATAGCATTCTGCCTACACGGCCCGAGTATAACCTACTCGGTCGAGTAGCCCCCTACTCGGTCGAGTAGCCCCCTACTCGGTCGAGTATCCAACTACTCGGTCGATTGCCTGAGGAAGCAGAAAATTGGTGAAAAAATGGTGTTCTGTCTACGTGACCCGAGTAGACCCTACTTGGTCGAGCAGCTGAGGGAGTATTCTAAGCTTAAATTTCGATATATTTTTAATTATCTGACTCGACCGAGTTGCTAAGATGCTTGGCCCGAGTTACAGGTGACTTAATCAGAGGGGCCCACCTTGAAACGAGTTGGTTTATATCTAAACCAACTCGATTTTTTATCTTAATCCTACTCATTTCTTCCCCCAATTACCCTACTCGATCAACCTAATCCCCCTACTCGATCGGAACTCACTGTTGTCACCTCCTCCTCCACCGTCTGTGCCGCCGATCGCACCACTGCACCGGTCAGCCCTCCTCCTCCTCCTCCTCCTCCTCCTCTCTGTCTCCTCATCTCTATTTCCCCCTCTACCTTGCCCTATTTCTCTCTCTCATCTCTCTTTCACCGCCCCCCTCTTTTCCGACGATTATCGGAACTGCGCCACCGATGCCACCCAGCGTCGGCGACTATTCCACACCCCCCCTCTCTTACCCGCCCTCACCACCCACCTCTCAATCTCTCTCTATTTTTCCCCAAACCCCTCCCCCTCCCCCGCCACTGCCCTCCCCCAACAGTCCTTGGGCAACCCGGCTTACTCGGTCGAGCATAATTAGTGCTCAGCCAAGTCACCCACCCACCACCGCACCTCCAACCAAGTAGCCTGTAGGAGGATATATGCCCATAAGGCAATTTATCCTAAGTATATGTCTTGTTAAGATATTATATAGTATCAATTATCCTAAGTATGAATTCGAATGAAACATATACTTAGATATTTCCTTAGACTTATAGTTAGGTCACTACGTATCAAGATGTAGATCTCGATTATGAGAAGTTAGTGACCGACCATAAACTTAAGTCATAAACGGTTCATGGTCATAAATATGTCGAGAATAGGATATCGACACATCGGTTAGACCATTGTGTCTTTATCTTACCTTAGGGTAATGATGATCTCATAGTTATTCGACTTAGCAAAGTCGGAGACGAGACACATGTGCTCATTGGAGAATGAGTTCACTGAACGATCAACTTAGAGTTATTAAATGGTTAAGCTTTAACTAAACTTTCAATAATAACTCTAGGATGATGATATGCTAGTTGGTCCTTAAGACTTGAAGTCATCAGTACGAACCTGTGAATGGATAATGTCACTTAGATCTATGATCTAGCTTCGAGGCTCGGCCTGTTGAAATATCTTAGGTTGGGTGACACTTGAAGCTCACGAGGGAAGTAGATGACTGAGATGGGATTCGTCTCTTCCATTAAAAGGAAGTTAGTGTCATTGGATCAATACGGACTTTGTGTTAATCCTCGGTCGGGGTACGTTGTAGGATGTACAACGTGAATATATCAAAGACCGCTATATACTGATCATTGCTGGCTATTGGGGTTGACGATAAACCATACCCTATGCCATGCAGAGACACTGTCTTGATAAAGGGACAAAAACAGCAGAATTCATCCCTGACATAGTCAGAGTGATCCCAATGACGTTCGTCATTGGGTCGATCACGTAAGTATGATTCCGAAACAGGGACGACACCTGCTGCTCGTGGTTACCATCGCCTAGGGGTTTCAAGCCCCAACCTGTAGTAAGGTCAGGCTGTAGGGTCTCACACCGAGTAGTATTCGTGTCTTAGTAATAGGAAGATAAATAAGAGGAATTCATTTTATGAAATATAATAATTAAGTTCACAAGCTAGTTGTGAGACTAAGTCGTAGATGGGGACAATGTAGCATTTGATGCAAACAAGAGTAAACGTGTCGTAAATTGGTTACGACAATATTTGTAGGAAAAAAATAATTGGAAAGGATTACCTGGTTGACAAGATCGTCTTGGTCTAAAAACAGGTTCAAACCGCGTCCAAATCGGAGCTCAAACGAGCCCGGAAATGCAAAAACAGTCAAAGGCAAGAGTGGGTTAGACCCACATGGGCAAGTGGGTCCACCCGCAAGGAGAAAGGGCGCGTGCACGCTGAACCAACGGACGCCGCTCGCTGAGTCCAATGGGCGCAACCCACTGAACCAGCGAGGACACCCTCTAAGCTTAGCAGGCGCGCATGCAACTTAAGATGAAATAAGGTTTTTGAAACCTTATGAGACTGCTACGAAAATCTAATTTTTGCCCATCTTTGGACAATTGTTTGAGGGGTCAAACGAAGTCAGATTTTGTCGCCGTTTGTTCCTACACGTTCACCATTCCAAGCTCTTCGAAATGATAGCTTGTTTGGTGTCTAAAGTTTAATAGATGAAGAGATTTAATTCGTTGAAGTTAGGCCTTTATGAAAGGCTTACTAACTGCAATTAGCTAATTAAAATCCCTCTTCTTTAATGTTTGTCCCACATTGCTCGTAATGAAAAGGGATGGGCCGACTCCATATATAAATAAGGGTGCCCCCCTTCTTTGTAGAGTGCACCAAGTCTTCGATCGAGTAGCTCCGAATCTTTGAGCAAGCTTGATCTACGACTTAAACTATTCTTCCTCTCTTCTTCCTATTCTCCCGACGGGTCCTAGCAAGACTACGAGGGGGTTTTGGATTCAGATCCAGACGTCTAAGATGCAGGTTTGCTCAAGTGAAACTTTATACCGCAAGTGATCGGCTCAGAGGCGGGTGTCGGCTCGGGTGGACCGGTTCAAAGGTGCAAGGCGGCTCGGTTGGATCGAGTCAAGGGTGCAAGGCGGCTCGGCTACGAGGAGCGTAAGAAGTTGGTGTGAAACATCTTGCCCGTCCCAGTGTTGAGATTTCGGGTATGTTCTTTAAGCTTTTGAGTGTAATTTAATTTCTTCGTAGTATGATAGATCCCTCTTGGGGTGGGTTGGCATAGATCGGGCTAGATTCTGGCTCTCTCAGGGCCTAGCTAAAATGTTTAGCTAGCATGTTTTATTTTCCACTACATTTTATGCCTCTGCGGTCCGTCCGACTTAGGACGTGCACAAATCTGAGCCCTGAGTGTTCGCTAAAACCCTTCAGTGGTATCAGAGCCACGGTTATGCTTCTAGATCTTGATATGCGGCGATTTTAAATTGTTAAAATTGCTTGTTTTGAACATATAGATTTTAACGTTATTTGATAATGTTAAAATTATTTTGTACCTTTCTTTTAGATGTTTTAAATAAAATTTTATGACATGAAAGAATTTTTGGAGACTTTTAAATTTTATATGATAAAGGTTAAAGAGCCTCTTATGATTAAAAATGATTTTTAAAATTTATTTTATATGATAAAATACTTTTAGTAAGCATTTAAAAATGTTTTAAAGTCTGTGTAATATTAAGAAAAAATTTATTTCATCAGATGATATTAAAAAATTAAATTTCTTTTAGTTACATAAAGGTTGAAAGATTTTAAGTTTATCTGAAAGCTTTAAAATTAATTTAAACAATTTTAAAATTGTTTTAAAATTATTTCAAGAATATGTAACATTGAGGAAAAGATTTTTATTTCATGAGATGTGATTAAAAATTATTTTCTTTTAGTTACATAAAATATTTTATGATTATTTCAAGAGATAATATGATCTTAAATGTTTGATTGAATTTTAAAGCTTAGGTTTGGATTTAAATTTATGAAACCTAATTTTATGAGATAAAATGTTTCTAGTTTTAAAATTCTAGATCTTTAACTTTAAATGTTAAATTTTAGATTAGCAAGTTAATTATTTATGTTGTGCATAAAATTTTAAACTTGCTTATTCTGTCATATGTCACATTATTGAACCTTGAATTTTATAAGTTAAAATTAATTGGTTTGTGTTAATGACAATGATGTATGATGTGATCGTTCATGAACCCTTTAGGTTAGCCATTAAATTTAAAATCTTATGAGATAAAATTTTAATTTGTGACATGCTACGTTTTAATGAACAATTACGACATCAAAACCTAATTCCTGATTAGGGTAGTCCCTTTAATTGACTATCATTATTTTAAATTGTTTCGATAATGATTATCATTAAATGACTAATTTTGTAAAACGTTGTAATCGATTTATTAAAATCCTAATTAAGATTAGGGTAGCACGATGAACGAACAAACCTTATAGTTGATAAGGATCTAATACAAGTTATTGAACAAATCTATATAATTTCGAATTTTAAGGATCCACTCGTTGATAAGGATTAATTAATGTTAATAAAAGCTTTTAGTTGATAGAAGAACATAAGATTGATAAGTCTCCTTCAATGGATCATGATGTCAGTCAATGTGCTTGGCTAAGTTTGCTGGATCACCCTAACTAGACTAGGGGTTAAGTGGTCCTGGCTTAGTCAATTTTCTGGCCGCGTCCGCTGGACCGCAAGGAGTCGATTCATGACTGTGTAAGTCCATCGACTATACATATGTCAAATACGATAATAATCTTGTTCAAGATAAATCGTAACCCTCCTTATTTTAGGAGTTGGTAACCGTAAGACCATGTTCCAGTTGTTGAGCTACACTCAAGCTGCGACATGGCAACCATATAGAAACCGACTTCTTAAATACATATGATGAGATCTTGACTTGACCCAAACCGTTCTGTCGTGAATACACCAAGCGCCGGCGTAAGTTGAGCCAACGATGTAGTCAAGACTTAAACCCAAACCGTTGTGTCGTGATACACCGAACGGCGACGTAAGTTGAGTCATTAATGTAAGTTTAGTCCTGACCCAAACCAACGTGTCGTGCATACACCGAGCGGCGGTATAGTCAGGTTGGACGCGAAAACAAGGGTCTGACTAGGCTAGTCATTGTGATTTGGATGAGCACACTCATGATCACAAATGGCTAAGGGTAAAAATCGAAAGGGAGTCATAATTAATATGATTGATGAAGAGTTCGTCAGCCGACTGCAGTGTCGGACAACTTGTTGAGCTACACTCAAGGTTGTTTGACTCGGGGTAGTCGAATCCCTCTCCCACAAATGTTTTAAAATAATAAATTGTTTATTATTGTGGATTTATTTCTTAAAATTAGTGGGAGAATATAGTTTAATAAAAACCATTCAAATTATACAACGGACATATGCTAACTAGATATGTTCTTAATTGCAGAATGGATTCGGGTCTAAAGTATATGATAGAGAAGAATGTGCTCGATGCGACCAACTATAAGGATTGGCTTAGAAATATTAAGTTAGTCCTTTCTCTAGCCGGGATAGGATACGTGCTGCTCGAGGACCCTCTGGAGAAGCCTAACGAAGATGCGACTCCCGAGGAAACGAATGCCTTTAAGCAATACCTGAGGGATGCCAAGAAGGCCAGGTGCCTTACTCTGGCTTCAATGAACAACGATCTGCAACGGAAGCATGAACATATGGATGTTCAGAGCATGCTTCTGAATACAGAGGAGTTGTATGGAAAGCGGTCTATAGCTGCCAAGTTTGAAGCCAAGAGCAACTTCTGGGGCACTAAGATGGAGACAAGGCTCGTACAAGATCATGTCATTAAGATGATCGGGTACGTGGAAGATGCTGCACAGTTGGATTTTGTCCTCGACAATGAGATAGCCATGGACATCATCCTGAAATCTTTAACCCCAGCCTTCAAGCGATTCATGACTGGTTTCATTATGAACAGTATTGAAATGGATCTTCCTGGTCTCCTTAATATGCTTAGGTAGTTTGAGAAAATCGAGAAGAAACCAGCTGTGTTGGTTGATGGCTCTGCTTCTTCAAAACTAGCCGAAAGGCAAATGTAAGAAGAGGCAGGTCCCACAACCAGCCAATGTGAAGAAGGGGAAGAAGACGAAAGGGGCCCCGTCAAAATCCGAGTGCTTTCACTGCCACAAGGTAGGCCACTGGAAGAGGAACTGCAAGATTTACCTTGCAGAAAAGAAGAAAGGGCATTCTGATGCCTCTACCTCAGATACAATGAATTCCTTTTAATAAAGCATAATAATTTCCATTAATGCTTTGTCACATAGTATGAGATACTAAAACATCTGTGTAATGTGTACATGTAGCTAATACGAAGCAGAGGATGGAAGAAGTTCCGAGGACGGTCGGCATCTGAGCAATCGTTGCTGCTGGGGGCGTACGAGGACTTCAAGAGATGTGAAGAAGAAGAAACCGATACTTATTTTTTATGAATAAAATGTATCGTTTGCTTTAGTTAAAATAATGATTGAGAGTTTTATCACTCAAAGTTTATTTTGATAAACAAATTATGATTCATTTTAATGAATCCATTGTTTGAATAAATATCTCGGGAAATATGCTTTATTTTAAATTGTGATTTGTTGTAAATAACTCATTTCTGTAGATGTGGATGTCTGAGTTGGTTGCATAAATTCTCGAGATGTCATGCAGAGCTTCTGAATAATTTGATTGTTTGGAGCTGACATCATATTATAGCAAGTCGATAGTTAAATATAGTTCCAGGAGCGTATAAATTGTGTATGATTACAATTATATGCATGTTAAGATTAATTCTTAATTAAACTGCATTTGATTCTTGAAGAGTTATTATTAAATGTAGTTAATGGAAAAGTACAGTGTAGGACGTTTGACTGAGTAAGTCAACATCAAGATTCCTATAAACGGGTCTTGATATGACTCATTCATCAAACCCAACCTGACACTGGTATATTCCATAAGCACTTCTAAATTTGTTATACTTAAAGTATATTCTAAATATGATTTAGATATATAGTAGAAGTATTTAACCAGATAGGTCTTAAAGTCAGTGGGAGCTAGCTCATATACTTTGATCCGGTTTCTCGGACTAAGGAAAAAGGTTTTCAACTTATTTGAATCATATATATAAGACATTGAATCAAAATGGTTTTGATTTAATCGAATATATAGAGACTTAAGGTGTCACTTATGTACTTGACATATTGACACAAAATAATTGGACTGAGCCAAGACTCACTTATAGAAATGTTAGACCATACATCAAGATTGTATGAGCTAATTGTTAGCTATACAAAGAAAAGAAAATTGTTGGATAAGATCCAAATCAATTTTCGAGAATCAACCTTGTGTGATCAAGTGATGTATAAATAAAAATCCATTAAAATGCATTATAGATACACGTTAGCAAATCCACTCTTAGGTTTGACATATGAATGTCCAATGTAACTGATATGATATAACGATATGAGATACCGAGATAAATAGCCTAAGTGCAAGTGGGAGATGTAGGAGGATATATGCCCATAAAGCAATTTATCCTAAGTATACGTTTTGTTAAGATATTATATGTTATCAATTATCCTAAGTATGAATTCGAATGAAACATATACTTAGATAATTTCCTTAGACTAATAGTTAGGTCACTACGTATCAAGATATAGATCTCGATTATGAGAAGTTAGTGACCGATCATAAACTTAAGTCTTAAACGGTTTATGGTCATAGATATGTCGAGGATAGGATATCGACACATTGGTTAGACCATTGTGTCTTTGTCTTACCTTAGGGTAATTATGATCTCATAGTCATTCGACTTGGCGAAGTTAGAGACGAGACACAGGCGCTCATTGGGAAATGAGTTCACTAAACGACCAACTTAGAGTTATTAAATGGTTAAGCTTTAACTAAACTGTCAATAATAACTTTAGGGTGATGATAGGCTAGTTGGTCCTTAAGACCTGAAGTCATCAGTACGAACCTGTGAATGGATAATGTCACTTAGATCTATGATCTAGCTTCAAGGCTCGGCCTGCTGAAAGATCTTAGGTAGGGTGACACCTGAAGCTCACGAGGGAAGTAGATGACTGAGATGGGATTCGTCTCTTCCGTTAAAGGGAAGTTAGTGTCATTGGATCAGTACGGACTTTGTGTTAATCCTCGACCGGGTTACATTGTAGGATGTACAATATGAATACAACAAAGACCGCTGTATACTGATCATTGCTGGCTATTGGGGTTGACGGTAAACCATACCCTAGGCCATGCAGAGACACAGTCTTGACGAAGGGACTAAAACGGCAGAATTCATCACTGACACAGTCAGAGTGATCCCAACGATGTTCGTCATTGGGTCGATCACGTAAGTATAATTCTAAAACAGGGACGACACCTGCTGCTCGTGGTTACCGTCGTCCAGAGGTTTCAAGCCCCATCCTGTAGTAAGGTCAGGTTGTAGGGTCTAACACCAAGTAGTATTCGTGTCTTAGTAATAGAAAGATAAATAATAGGAATTCATTCGATGAAATGGAATAGTTAAGTTCACAAGCTAGTTGTGAGACTAAGCCGTAGATGGGGACAATGTTGCATTTGATGTAAACAAGATTAAACGTGTCATAAATTGGTTACGACAATATTTGTAGGAA
The DNA here is from genome assembly GCA_030789695.1 of Scilla litardierei. Lineage (NCBI taxonomy): Eukaryota > Viridiplantae > Streptophyta > Magnoliopsida > Asparagales > Asparagaceae > Scilla > Scilla litardierei. The sequence goes on from CM061142.1 coordinate 380,318,478, forward strand.
GAAAAGCATTGGAAAGGGTTACCTGGTTGACGGGATCGTCTCGGTCTAAACACAGGTTCAAACCGCGTCCAAATCGGAGCTCAAACTAGCCCGGAAACGCAAAAACAGTCAAAGGCAAGAGTGGGTTAGACCCACTTGGGCAAGCGGGTCCACCCACAAGGAGAAAGGGTGTGGGCACACTGAACCAACGGGCACCGCCTGCTGAGTCCAACAGGTGCAACCCGCTGAACCAGCGGGCACACCCGCTGAGTCCAGCGGGCATGGCCCGCTGAACCATTAGGCCGTGCGCCCGTTGTGTTCAACGGGCGCGGCCCACTGGAAACAGCGAGCACGCCTGCTATTCAACGGGCCGCCTACCCGCCTCGGGCGCGCCCAACTTGGGCACGCCCATATGCCTTGGCAGGCATACCCGCTAAGCTTAGCGGGTGCACCCGCAACTTAAGCTGAAATAGGGTTTTTGAAACCTTATGTGACGGCTACAAAAATCTGATTTTTGCCCATCTTTGGGCAATTGTTTGAGGGGTCAAACGACGTCGATTTCATCGCCGTTTTTTCCTACACGTTCACCATTCCAGGCTCTTCTAAATGATAGCATGTTTGGTTTCTAAAGTTTAATGCATGAAGATATTTAACTCGTTGAAGTTAGGCCTTTATGTAAGGATTACTAACTTCAATTAGCTAATTAAAATCCCTCTTCTTTAATGTTTGTCCCACATTGCTCGTAATGAAAAGGGATGGGCCGACTCCCTATATAAATAGGTGTGCCCCCTTTCGTTGTAGAGTGCACCAAGTCTTCGATCGAGTAGCTCCAAATCTTTGAGCAAGCTTAATCTACGACTTAAACCATTCTTCCTCTCTTCTTCATATTCTCCCGATGGGTCCTAGCAGGACTACGAGGGGGTTTTGGATTCGGATCCAGACGTCTAAGACGCGGTTCTGCTCAAGTGAAACCTTCTACCGCAAGTGATCGGCTCGGAGGCGAGTGTCGGCTCAGGTAGATCGGTTCGAAGGTGCAAGGTGGCTCAGTTGGATCGAGTCAAGGGTGCAAGGCGGCTCAGCTACGAGGAGCGTAAGAAGTTGGTGTGAAACATCTTGCCCGTCCCAGGGTTGAGATTCTGGGTATGTTCTTTAAGCTTTTTAGTGTAATTTAATTTCATCGTAGTAGGATAGATCCCTCTTGGGGTGGGCTAGACCCACCCCAAGTTGGCATAGATCTGGCTAGGTTCTGGCTCTCTCAGGGCCTAGCTAAATGTTTAGCTAGCATGTTTTATTTTCCGCTGCATTTTATGCCTCTGTGGTCCGTCCGACTTAGGACAGGCACAGATCTGAGCCCTGAGGTTCCGCCAAAACCCTTCATAGCCCACCCATCCTACTTAACCGAGCACAGCCCCAGCTTGGTCGGCATCCATCCACCTTACACATGCATCACCCCACGCCCGTCTCCCACTACTCGCTACTTTTGCGCCCGCTGATATTATTTTATCTTTCATTTCAGGTGCATTACGCTTACCGAGGAGAATTTGAATTGGGCCAGCTTTGGGGATCACATTAGATTCACGGCTCAACATGCGCATGATCATTTTGCACTCGCCGCGTCACTCGTGTCTGTACACTCTTTCCACTATTTACTTTATCTATCGATGTACGTTGTTTGATTGCTTGCACGATGCCCCCACGTCGAGCTAGGCCAGGGAACACCGACACCGATGCACCCTCCTCTAGGCCTACTCGACGCCCCCGTCGTACATGCTCACCCACACACGAGCATAACGTTGGCAAAGCTTCGAATCCAGCTCCTCAAACCACCACCACTACCACCCCTCCATCCCGTTTGTGTCTCAACGACGCAGCATATGACGTTACCTTCGGGAACGAGGATCTGGGCGACCAGTTCCTTGCCATGCTCCTCCCCGTAGGACAAAGGGGCGGAAGCTCTCGGCAATCTGTTGAGCAGGACCTTCCCACCCTTCTAGATCTCATTAAACGTCAGCGACCCCCACGACCCCCCACTTTTGTTGTCGCCCCTCCACTTGGCCCCAGCAGCGGGACCCATCACCACCTCCAGAGGGTGGTGCCCCTGTCTGACGCGTTTTTCACTCTTTTGCTAGGGTCCCTCCCTCATCCTATTTTGTGCCCATCTGTATTTTCGAGGCCTCAGTCTTAAACATCTTGGGGGAGGACCCATTTTGCATTTTTCACTTCCTCATCAATTTGCATCATTCCATGCATTTACATCATCACTTTCACTTGCACCATATCACTTTTTCTTTTCTTTGCACAGTTTTATTTTCCATTCACTTTCTATCTCCTTTTCCACCCACCCACCCACGCCTTATTTCCCACTTGCCAGCGTGTTCTCAGCAGTGGAGACACTACTGCATTTAGCTTAGGGGATGAGCGCTATCGCTTTAATTTTCATTTTTTTACATTTTTCTTTCATTTTGCACCTTTTTTACTTTACTTTTCCACCCATTTTCCACCTTTCCATCTTTTTTCTCATTCAGCATTACGTTTTCCACTTTTTGCCATGCTTGCATGCTTGTTTTCATTTTCTTACTTTCTCCGCATTTTTCCTTTTTGCTAGAATTGTACTGCATGATGATATCTCTTATAGCCCTAAATATCTACTCATGATGCTTACATCTTTTGACGTGCTATTTAGAGTAATATCAGTCTTACTATCTATATGCTTGCATATTCTCTTGTTGATCTTTCTAATTTAATGCCTGATATGAATTGAAACTGAATGCATGAAGTAGTATCTAGTACGTTCTTTGTTGGGTAATTCACCTAGGTTCAAGCATCATTAGAATATTTGGAGCACATGTTTCTTATCTTATCCACTTCTGTTTGCATGCCTGATACTATTGTGCTTTTTACCGCATGCTTTCATTATTCATTGAGATGAATGAAAATATCAATGCTAGCTCTGAGTTTAGTTAGAGTATTATCCCATTGAACCATTGTGCACATCTGATGAGTGAACCGAGTGATATATTATCTTACTTCTCCACATATCTTTATGATTCTCCACATATCATTTGGTTTCACCCCCTACAACTACTTCTACCGCCCCTACCTCCCAAAAATCCCAAAAGAAAAAGATAGCTTCCAAAGAACCAAAAATATCAATCGAAAAAAAAGAAAGAAAAAATATATTTCCTATCTTTTTATTAGAAGCTACTACAAATACTTGGAAAAAGACAAAAATCCCTCATCATATTCTTAGATGCGACGCCTCAAGCTAAGCTTGGGGGTGAACCATTTGATTATAAGAGTGAGTATGACATTAGAGTGGAGATGGTGCACAATGGGGAAATTCGATAACGCTTAAACTTTACGAAATATTTTAGCTTTGGAGAATTTTCATGATTTAAAGTGAATATTTGAATGCCATGACCTCTTTCCATTCTCTATTGCATGTTAATGTGATCTCTTTATGCTCCACTTACATCTATTGATTGAAAAGTGCGTTGCCAACTCTTTTTGTACTTATTACGACCCGCTTCCCTAAAATGGAGGCGAGACGTGAAAAGGTCCGCACGGGAGTGGAGCGGTGAAGCCCCAAACCCGATAAGCGTCAATTTAGTATAAGCAGGTCCCTGTAATTGCAATCGAAACAACAAAAATAATAATATGAGACGGAAAAGAAACACCAATCCCAAGGGTTGTCCACAAAATATTCAACGTCACAGAAAAGCCACCAGGCTAAAAAGAAAGAGTCTAAGGCCCAGAACAAGGCCAAACAAAAGCAACGACATAAATAAGTATAGGTGCCACGCACCGATAACAAAACAACTGTTTAACAAAATTTAAAACACAACGGAGACACTAGGACTGGTCCCCAGTGTCCGCGTACTCCCTGTCCAACACGGGCTCAAGCTCGGCGTTCGCAAACACCTCACCCTCAGCAAGCAACTCAGGCTCAGGGTCTAACATGCGTCACCCAAAAGAGAAAGGGGCACATGTCAGCAAGTCTAAAAGACTTGGGCAAGGAAACTGGAAGTAAGGCAACTAGCAACCTAGCAGTTTAGTATGCATGACATGGCAGTTATAATCATGAGTGCACAATTTAAAACATGACAAGGCGATTTGTACAAGGGAACAATTTATCGGGACAAGACAAGAGTAGCCAAGCTACTATCAATTCAATCAATTCACATTTTGTAGGTGTTTACGCCCTTCGCTGAATGGCATAGCATTTCAGACCGATCGGCACTAAACACTACCCAATACCCACACGACATGGAGCCTGGGGTCCCCGCACATTGAGCTCAGCTAGTGAGCCTGAGGTTGCCCCGCACATTGAGCTCGCATTCTTAGTTCACAATTCAATACATTTCGAGCGTTGGGGTTAGCAACTCATTATGCTCGCTTCTGGTCACGAGCCAGGAACGCAAGTATGGCATAGGGAACACCTAGCCGGAACACGCAATTCGGGCATTGGCTATCCACCAACACATGGCCCGCTTCTGGAACACGAGCCAGGAACACAACATTGTAGCGAAGCTACGCAATCACAGCAATACCTAAAGAATGCGAGGTCATGACAATTTATTTGCATACCGTTAATTGAATTAAACGTGGCAGGCGAAATGCAATGACATGAACATATTCGCGTACCGTTAATTGAAAGTAAACATGACATGGTAATTGTGCAACATGCTAAAAGTCGGAACTAGCTTCGTTGTCAAGCTAGTTCCCCAATTTGCGCCTAGGCGAGTATCATTTCATCGCCTAGCCTCTTTTACGCCTACAACAAGCAAATGGCCTAAAACATGGCCTAAACCCTAAGTGGCAAGTTTCACTTGCCTAGCACCAGGGATGACGACCACTTCGTCACACAGATGCCAATCTACGGGGAAATCGCTGTTTTGGGGGACCAATCAACAAACAACATGAATTATTATTAGGGTTTCATAAAAATATAACTAAGTCATAAAAACAACGGTAGATCGATTTCTTACCGAGAGGAGGCGGAAGAAACACTCCGGAGAACCCTAGGATCAGATCTGGAGAAGATTGGAGAAGTTTGGGGAAACTAGGGTTTTGGGGGTTTTGGGGGTTTTGATGGATTTCAATGGAGATTTGGGGAAGATGAAAGGTGGAATGAGTGATTGGATGGATTGGATGATGGATTTAGGGCTTGGAATGAGGGATTGAAGCTTGGAGGAAGCTGGGGGCTTAGAGGGGAAGAAACTAGGGCTTAGGGTCGTGTTGGAGAAGAAGAAAACGATAGGGTTGGTTATTTATAGGTTGAGCTGGCGGCTACCCAGAAATTAGGGTTTTAACACAGACTAGTCGGTCAAAGAACAACCACTGACCGACTAGTTTGGCAACTAGTCGGTCGGTCGACCAACGCAGACCGACTAAGTGTAAACAGTAACTCCTGAACGAAAATAGGATTTAGAGTTAGTCGGTCCATGAACAAGTACTGACCGACTAGTTTAGCAACTAGTCGGTCGATGAACGTTCTTAGACTGACTAAGAGTAAACAGTAACTCAACTAAAATTAAGATGATGTGTTAGTCGGTTCAAGAAGCATTGCCGACCGACTAGTTTGCAACCTAGTCGGTCAACAGCTCTTCTTAGACCGACTAACGATAAACAGTAACTCCTGAGAAAATTTAGAAAGCTCACTAGTCGGTCCAAGAAGGATTTCCGACCGACTGGATCGTCATCTAGTCGGTCGGTGCCCCTTCTTATACCGGCTAATGAGCACCAAAAGTTCCGATACGGAGCGCGAGGCCCCGTGATCGAATCCTAAGACTCCTAGGCTTGATCTAATAGTTAGATATGACCGTTATGAATCCCGTCACAAACGACGTACTTCGAAATCGACGATCCTAAGGAAGAATCGAGAAAATACGACGAATCGATCGAAAATGAAAGTTACGGAGACGAAAACCACACAAGAGGAGAAAATCCACCAAAACATATATTATATTATAATTAAATTTAGATACAAGAAAACCAGTCGTTACATCCTCCCCAACTTAAGAAAAAATTCCGTCCTCGGAATTTCCGAATACTCATGAGTCCGGAAACAAAAGTGGGAAACGCTCTCGCATCTCGTCTTCTCTCTCCCAAGTGGACTCTCCCGGCGAACCGTATCGCCACATCACCCTCACAAGATCGACAATCTTGTTCCGAAGTGACTTCTGACGCCTGTCCAGAATCTTCACCGGATACTGGTCATACGTCAAATCTGAGCGAACGGCGATCTCCGAGAAATCCACGGCATGAGATGGATCGCTAATGTATCGACGAAGCTGCAACACATGGAAAACATTGTGAACTCCTTCCAAAGATGGCGGCAAAGCCAAGCGATATGCTACCTCGCCAACCCTCTCCAAAACATCAAATGGTCCAATGTATCGCGGGCTCAACTTCCCACGCTTCCCAAAACGAATCACACCACGATTCGGGGAAATCTTCAAGAACACATGGTCGCCCGGCTGAAATTCCAAAGGACGACGTTTAGCATCCGCCCAATGCTTGAAACGGTCCTGAGCAATCCTCAACCTCTCCCGAATATTCCTGACGATATCCACGGCCTCCACGATCATCTCAGGTCCCAACAACTCCCGATCACCAACGTCATCCCAACTCAATGGCGATCGACATTTCCTCCCATAAAGAGCGGCGAAAGGCGCCATGCCAATACTCGCCTGGAAGCTGTTGTTGTAGGAAAACTCCACCAAATGCAGATGGTCCTCCCACGAACCCTTGAAATCCAACATGCACGCCCTCAGCATGTCTTCCAAAATCTGAATCGTCCTCTCGGACTGGCCATCCGTCTGCGGATGGTACGCCGTGCTGAAACTCAGACGCGTACCCAAACTCTTCTGCAAACTCTGCCAAAACTGAGATGTGAACCTCGTGTCTCTGTCCGACACGATACTCACGGGGACTCCATGAAGTCGCACGATTTCCTCCATATATCTCCTCGCTAGCACCTCCGTGGACTGTCCCACTCGGAACGGAATAAAGTGCGTAGATTTGGTCAATCGATCCACGATCACCCAAATCGCGTCATTCTGCTTCGGACTCCGAGGTAGTCCAGTCACGAAATCCATAGTGATGTGCTGCCACTTCCACTCCGGAATCGGAAACGGTTGTAGCAACCCGGCCGAACGCTGATGCTCCGCCTTCACTTGCTGGCAAACCAAGCACTTGGCCACACTCTGAGCCACACTCCTCTTCATACCATGCCACCAATAATTCAGACGAAGATCCTGGTACATCTTGGTGCCACCAGGATGCACAGAATACGGCGAACTGTGTGCCTCCACTATCAACTCCTCTCTGATATCCCCAGCCGGCACACACAACCTGGCTCTAAACCTCAGCGAGCCATCCTCATGAATCAAAAAGTCAGTCCGCAGACCGGCTTCCACCTGCTCCCGAATCCTTACCAACTTCGGATCTCCGGCCTGGCCAGCCTTAATCCGATCCACGATCGTCGATTGTACCTGCATGTACATCAACGAAGAAGCCTCCCCAGGAAGAACAATCTCCATGCCAGACTCGCAAAAATCCTGCTGCAATCTCCACTGCGAGGTCAAAATCATCACCGCTGGAAGCCTACTCAGCGCATCAGGAACCACATTCACCTTGTCAGGGTGGTACTGCAAATCAATCTCATAATCCGCCATAAGCTCCAACCATCGACGCTGTCGCATGTTGAGCTCCTTCTGAGTGAAAATATACTTCAAGCTTTTGTGATCGGTGAAAATCTTCACTTTCTCACTCAACAAGAAGTGCCTCCAAATCTTAAGAGCAAACACAACGGCAGCCAACTCCAAATCATGCGTCGGATAATTCTTCTCATGAACCTTAAGCTGACGAGACGCATACACCACAACATGCCCGTGCTGATGCAACACACAACCGAGACCTTTGCCAGAAGCATCGCAAAAGATCTCAAATCCACCGCTGCGATCAGGCACGACAAGAATAGGGGCACTCGTCAACCTCTCCTTCAGAATACCAAAAGAACTCTCGCAATCACCCGACCAAACATAAGCAACATCCTTCCGCGTCAACCTGGTCATCGGCTCAGCAATACGAGAAAAGTCCTTAATGAACCGACGATAATATCCCGCCAAACCAAGGAAACTCCGAATCTCAGATGCAGACGACGGAACAGGCCACTCCCTGATAGCCCTAATCTTCTCGGGATCCACAGAAATACCATCTCCAGTCACCACATGCCCAAGAAAAGCAACTCGATCCAGCCAAAACTCGCACTTCGAAAACTTAGCATACAAACGATGCTTCCTCAGAATTTCCAACACCGTCCTCAAGTGCGATGCATGCTCTTCCTCCGACTTCGAATAGATCAGAATGTCGTCGATAAAGATAACGACAAACTTATCCAAAAAGTCGTAGAAAATCAGGTTCATCAGATTCATGAAAACTGCGGGCGCGTTAGTTACGCCGAAAGGCATAACCAAAAACTCATAGTGTCCATACTTCGTCCTGAACGCTGTCTTCGGAACATCATCCCTCTTCACCTTCAACTGATGGTAACCACTCCTCAAATCCAGTTTAGAAAACACCCTCGAACCTCCAAGCTGATCAAAAATATCATCAATGCGAGGCAACGGGTATTTATTCTTAATGGTCACCGCATTCAATCCCCGATAGTCCACGCACATGTGACGCGAACCATCCTTCTTCTTAACCAGCAACACCGGTGCTCCCCACGGAGACACACTAGGATTAATATAACCCTTCAGCAACAGCTCATCCAACTGCTTCCGCAACTCTTCCAATTCAGCAGGTGCCATACGATACGGCGCCTTCGAAATCGGCTGCGCACCTGGAACGAGGTCAATAGAAAATTCCAGAGCTCGATCAGGCGGCAATCCAGACATCTCCTCGGGGAAGACGTCGCCAAAATCTCGCACCACAGCTGGCCAATCCAGCTCCATCTGCATAGCTACAGCCTCCACCGGCCTGGCCCGAAATCTGACAGGACCAAGCGAACTGCTACCACGACTGAACTCAAATACTGGATGTCCGGGAATCTCGAACACCACCTTCTTCCTCCTGCAGTCGATCGTAGCATAGAAGCTCGCATTCCCAAAGACCGCATCGTAGTTGGTGATGTTGTGGACAATAAAATCAGCATAAAGCTCATGTCCACAAACCACCACAGAGCAAGGACTGCACCCACGATGCACCGTGACTACTCCATTCCCTGTGACGATATTCCAACTCTTGGAGAGAGGGGACGTCGACAAGGAATGCTTCTCCACGAAGCTCTAGGCCAAAATGCACATTGACGCACCTGAGTCAAAGAGGACTCGGGCAAGGAACGTGCAAACCAAAACCACACCTAACAAACAGTCTAATCGATCAAATCTTATTCTAGCAACACCACACACAAGCATTCACGTAATTTAACAATCAATTAATTAAGGAAGGAACAATCTAGATCGAAATTTACCTGCAATGACCTCATCCATGGCCAAGACCTCCTCCTTGGTCATCAGAAATGCCTGCCTCCTCGGCGGAACAGCCTGCCGAAAAGCCTGCCCCTGTGGAACAAGAGCCGCTCCACGTCCAGCAGGAACAGGCGCTCGCTGCTGCAACGGCTGAGCTGCAACAGGAGCCCTCCGCAGCGGATCCGCATGCCGACAATCTTTCACGACATGAGATGCATCACCGCAAATCAAACACTGGCCCAGAAACTTCCGGCACTGATCCTTGACGTGGCCAGGCTTACCGCAGAAATGGCAAAACTTCAGAATAGGCCCTCCCGGCCTCTTAAACTGAGCAGACTGATTAGGCCTGAATCCAGGTCTAACCACGGCTCTCGCCTGTTCCACAGGCCTCTTCCCAGCACCAACCAAAGATCCTCTCCTCTGGTTCACAAGCAGCTCCTGCCTCTTGGCAGCGACCAAAACCTTCTGATAAGATTCCCGGTCAGAAGAGGTCACAAAGCTCTGGAGCTCTGAAGCAAGCCCCTGAAGAAACCTCTGAGCTCGCTCCTCAGCGTCCTACACCATCCTTGGTGCAAACCGACTAAGCCTCATGAACTCCTGGTGGTACATGTCCACCGACGAGTTCCCCTGCTTCAGATCGATAAAACGCTGCAGCATCTCTTCCCTGGCAGCCTTCGGGAAAAACTCACCATCAAATCTGGCCTTGAAGGTAGCCCAGACGATCGGCTCAACCAACATCTTTTCCTCAGCATCCCACCAATTCCTGGCGTTATCCTTCAGCTGGCGCTTCGCCAAGTCAACCCAACTCACTTCGTTGACCTTGGACATCTTCAGATTGTCCTCAATATTCCTCATCCATTCATCAGCAGCTAGCGGACCTTCGGTTCCATCAAAATACGCCGGACCCAACTCTCTGAACTACTTCGCCCCGGGCTCAGGGCGAGGGGTCTCCACCACCCGAGCAGCTCGAGTCACCGGAGCATTCTGCACCTGCAGAAGCACACCCTGCTGAACCTGCATCATCTGCAACATCATCCTCATCATCTCCCCATTAGTGGGCTCCCGCTCAGGCTCCTCGTCGTGAGGGGGCGCACCACTACCACCACCTCGGGTGATCCGTCTTCCTGCAATCTAATGACGCAGAAAACGAAACAATTAGACTCATAGCTTAGGGCTCAGGGGTCGAAATAATTTGTTGGACAATCTTATATCATTATCGTTATCCCGATAATCGCAGTTACAGAGGACCTGCATGGGCCACCACTAAAACCTGTCACGACCCGCTTCCCTAAAATGGAGGCGAGACGTGAAAAGGTCCGCACGGGAGTGGAGCGGTAAAGCCCCAAACCCGATAAGCGTCAATTTAGTATAAGCAGGTCCCTGTAATTGCAATCGAAACAACAAAAATAATAATATGAGACGGAAAAGAAACACCAATCCCAAGGGTTGTCCACAAAATATTCAACGTCACAGAAAAGCCACCAGGCTAAAAAGAAAGAGTCTAAGGCCCAGAACAAGGCCAAACAAAAGCAACGACATAAATAAGTATAGGTGCCACGCACCGATAACAAAACAACTGTTTAACAAAATTTAAAACACAACGGAGACACTAGGACTGGTCCCCAGTGTCCGCGTACTCCCCGTCCAACACGGGCTCAAGCTCGGCGTCCGCAAACACCTCACCCTCAGCAAGCCACTCAGGCTCAGGGTCTAACATGCGTCACCCAAAAGAGAAAGGGGCACATGTCAGCAAGTCTAAAAGACTTGGGCAAGGAAACTGGAAGTAAGGCAACTAGCAACCTAGCAGTTTAGTATGCATGACATGGCAGTTATAATCATGAGTGCACAATTTAAAACATGACAAGGCGATTTGTACAAGGGAACAATTTATCGGGACAAGACAAGAGTAGCCAAGCTACTATCAATTCAATCAATTCACATTTTGTAGGTGTTTACGCCCTTCGCTGAATGGCATAGCATTTCAGACCGATCGGCACTAAACACTACCCAATACCCACACGACATGGAGCCTGGGGTCCCCGCACATTGAGCTCAGCTAGTGAGCCTGAGGTTGCCCCGCACATTGAGCTCGCATTCTTAGTTCACAATTCAATACATTTCGAGCGTTGGGGTTAGCAACTCATTATGCTAGCTTCTGGTCACGAGCCAGGAACACAAGTATGGCATAGGGAACACCTAGCCGGAACACGCAATTCGGGCATTGGCTATCCACCAACACATGGCCCGCTTCTGGAACACGAGCCAGGAACACAACATTGTAGCGAAGCTACGCAATCACTGTAATACCTAAAGAATGCGAGGTCATGACAATTTATTTGCGTACCGTTAATTGAATTAAACGTGGCAGGCGAAATGCAATGACATGAACATATTCGCGTACCGTTAATTGAAAGTAAACATGACATGGTAATTGTGCAACATGCTAAAAGTCGGAACTAGCTTCGTTGTCAAGCTAGTTCCCCAATTTGCGCCTAGGCGAGTATCATTTCGTCGCCTAGCCTCTTTTACGCCTACAACAAGCAAATGGCCTAAAACATGGCCTAAACCCTAAGTGGCAAGTTTCACTTGCCTAGCACTGGGGATGACGACCACTTCGTCACACGGATGCCAATCTACGGGGAAATCGCTGTTTTGGGGGACCAATCAACAAACAACATGAATTATTATTAGGGTTTCATAAAAATATAACTAAGTCATAAAAACAACGGTAGATCGATTTCTTACCGAGAGGAGGCGGAAGAAACACTCCGGAGAACCCTAGGATCAGATCTGGAGAAGATTGGAGAAGTTTGGGGAAACTAGGGTTTTGGGGATTTTGGGGGTTTTGATGGATTTCAATGGAGATTTGGGGAAGATGAAAGGTGGAATGAGTGATTGGATGGATTGGATGATGGATTTAGGGCTTGGAATGAGGGATTGAAGCTTGGAGGAAGCTGGGGGCTTAGAGGGGAAGAAACTAGGGCTTAGGGTCGTGTTGGAGAAGAAGAAAACGATAGGGTTGGTTATTTATAGGTTGAGCTGGCGGCTGCCCAGAAATTAGGGTTTTAACACAGACTAGTCGGTCAAAGAACAACCACTGACCGACTAGTTTGGCAACTAGTCGGTCGGTCGACCAACGCAGACCGACTAAGTGTAAACAGTAACTCCTGAACGAAAATAGGATTTAGAGTTAGTCGGTCCATGAACAAGTACTGACCGACTAGTTTAGCAACTAGTCGGTCGATGAACGTTCTTAGACCGACTAAAAGTAAACAGTAACTCAACTAAAATTAAGATGATGTGTTAGTCGGTTCAAGAAGCATTGCCGACCGACTAGTTTGCAACCTAGTCGGTCAACAGCTCTTCTTAGACCGACTAACGATAAACAGTAACTCCTGAGAAAATTTAGAAAGCTCACTAGTCGGTCCAAGAAGGATTTCCGACCGACTGGATCGTCATCTAGTCGGTCGGTGCCCCTTCTTATACCGGCTAATGAGCACCAAAAGTTCCGATACGGAGCGCGAGGCCCCGTGATCGAATCCTAAGACTCCTAGGCTTGATCTAATAGTTAGATATGACCGTTATGAAGCCCGTCACAAACGACGTACTTCGAAATCGACGATCCTAAGGAAGAATCGAGAAAATACGACGAATCGATCGAAAATGAAAGTTACGGAGACGAAAACCACACAAGAGGAGAAAATCCACCAAAACATATATTATATTATAATTAAATTCAGATACAAGAAAACAGACCGACTGGATCGTCATCTAGTCGGTCGGTGCCCCTTCTTATACCGGCTAATGAGCACCAAAAGTTCCGATACGGAGCGCGAGGCCCCGTGATCGAATCCTAAGACTCCTAGGCTTGATCTAATAGGTAGATATGACCGTTATGAAGCCCGTCACAAACGACGTACTTCGAAATCGACGATCCTAAGGAAGAATCGAGAAAATACGACGAATCGATCGAAAATGAAAGTTACGGAGACGAAAACCACACAAGAGGAGAAAATCCACCAAAACATATATTATATTATAATTAAATTCAGATACAAGAAAACCAGTCGTTACAGTACTAGACTCTATGGATTGCATGATGTTGATATGAGTTGAAGGCACGAATATAGAGGATCCCTACCTTTGTCTTTATTGCATGCAAGCCATATGATTAGTAAGACTTGAAAATACTATCAGCATGTGTTTAATTATTCGAAGCATTGTGATATGTTATTTGTGCTTGAGATCTGACTGAACATTTTAGCACCCCTGTCCATCTCCTATCTCTTCTATTTTCTTTTCTTATCACCCGGTGAGCCAAGTATTCATCTTCCTCGAGGAAGAGTAAGAGGTAAGCTTGTGGGATTTTGATGTGTCCATATTTTCCATCTTTTCATAGCATCATTTCATTGCATTTCATGTCATATCCGCATTCAAAGCCCGCATTTTCATACGATACTGTGCTTCTAACGCTATATTCGAGTTTCATAGAGCTTTGTGGATTTTCAGGTATTTTGGAGTGATTTGGAGCCATTTTGGAGACATGGACACACCCAGCACATCCGTGACGCCGTTGGCAAGGTTCATCAGGAGTTCGCGGAGGTTTGTAAGCATATGGGAGGAGAGGAGGAGAAGAGAGCGAGAAAAAGGAGTCAAAGCCCAAGCCCATGCAGTTTTCCCAGGCAACTCGACCCGAGTAGCACCAACTACTCGATCGAGCTGACACGCGAGTCCAGTAGGAAAAACATGCACGCTCTACTCGACCGAGCAGAGTGACGACTCGACCTGAGTCGATCCAGTTTTCGAGCTTCCTCCCACCAGCATCCTACTCGACCGTGCAAGACCTACTCGATCCGAGCAGGCAGAGTGACGTTTTGGAGAAGAATATTTGATCCTCTGACGACTCGATCGAGCATGGCCTACTCGACCCGAGTATGCAGAGCGACAATTTGGAAGTGGAGTTCCGACCTACTGACGACTCGCCCAAGTAGGCGGGTTACTCGACCGAGTAGTGTAACGGCCGCCATTGTCGTCCTCCCTTGCACCTATTTCTCTCGCCGTCAGCGAGCCACCGGCCCCCCTCACTCCAGCCACCTCCCCTCTCCTTCCCTCTCTCTCTCTCTCTCCCCCTAAAAATTCCTTAGAAAAACCCCCTAGGCCGCAGCTCGACAGTTTTGCGCCAATCCACCAGAAACCCACTGATCCCCGCCCTTCGGCCACCTCTGGCAGCCAACTCTGCCACCACCCGACTCCCCTTGAACCCCTCTATCACCTGCAACTCTTCTCCCCCTCTCCTCTACTCTTTATCTCTCTCAAAACATCTCTCAAACACAACAACGCCCAGTTTTGATAGATCTGTCCATCGCCGGAAAACAGCCACGCCTGCCACTCTCCGACGACCTCCGATGACCACCACCACCACCATTGGACTCCACTTGACCCCTTCTACCTATTGCAAGTATCGGTTGTCCCTTCAGTGCGTCGCATCTCTGTTGCGACGCAAAACAGCGACCCATTGTGCAAATCTGTCCTCTTCACCTTCCCATGGCCGATCGGCCACCACGCACAGCCGCCGTCAGCCATCCACCAGGCCGTGCAACTCCTTATCGAACTCCTTCAATCCCCGACAGCCCCCTTTACTCCTAGGAGTTCACGCGCATCGCCGATCTCACGTGTTTTCCCCCGACGTTGCCGCCGCCGTGTAGATCTGTTGCGCTACCTGCAACGGAAGAGATCTCGATGCTTGTTCACTGTTCTCGTCACCATCTTGTTGTCTGTACATGTCTTTCTATGCTACCTATAGCCGAGACGTTGTCGACGACGTAGATCGATCGCCGTTCAGACTCTACGTCCATTCTACGATCAAACGCCGAAGAGGTTAGCCCCCTAACGTGTAGTAAGAACCCACACTGTAGCGAACCAAAAACCTAATCTAAAAATCGTCAACAAAAATTAAATTTCATTTCTGCTCCTTTAAAACGTTGCTAAATCTTAGACATCGACGAAAAGACTTGAATATCTGTGCATATAGGATAAATCGTCGATTAGGCTGAACCAAAACAAAAACGTGACTTTGACTGCTAGGATAGCCCCGTTGAACCTAGAAATGAACTCTAATAGGAATGATGAAAAACGTGTCCTGACATCGCCGTTGACTTGTTTTAGACGGACCCTCGTCGACGTACTGCTTCGACGAGACGCTCCGGACAGACGACCCACTGGCCACCGCAGGCAAATGTGGCCACTTGTACAGTTTTCGGCCACGTTTAGGCCTTTGAAAACCTTAAACTGTTAAAATACAAACAAGAGAACTAGACGTGAAATGATAGCGTCTGGGACACCACACGACAGCCAGACTTGACGACGATGTATTGGCACAACAACAACAACTGACACCGTAGGTTTTTATCTGTGTGTGCGTGCGTGTGGTCACCCTAGAATAATAGCTCAACTCAACTCTCTCTTAACTTGTCATGTCATGTCATTCGTGTTTGAATCGTGTAGAACAACATTGCTTTCACCTAGCAGTGTGAGTGGTCCTCGTACAATCCAGTATTGTCTTGTTTTGAGCATTCGAGGTGGAGGTAGGTTGAGCGTTCCCTTGGCTTGGAGGGTTTGACCACCCACAAATCGAAAGGCGTGAATCTCTCTTGTCACCCCCAGTCTTGTCTTGTCTCGAGTCATGTACTAGGTTGAGTGTTCCCTCGGTACAGACCGAAAGGCGTGAACCTTAGTGACACACATTCTTGTCTTGTCTTATCCTGTGTACTTGGGTTGAGCGTTCCCTCGATACAGACCGAAAGGCATGAACCTTCGTGACACTCGCTTTACTTCTTGTCTTGTCCCATCTAGTCCAGTCTTGTAGCCGGTAGCACACTCTACGACTACTGCTTGTACCGTTTACTTTCAGTGTTGTCTTACTTTTGCTCTTGTCTAGATAGGTCATGCTGTTGCATCGTTAAAATGTAAAGAACCAGTAAAATGTTGTCCTAAATATTATTATACACCTTGCTGTGGAGTCATCTCACCTTTACTTGCAGACTATGCCTGACGTACAACCACTTTCTCTTGGTGTTTGTACGTCAGGTACCGAGCCAGAATTAGTTGACCAGGAACCGGTGCCAGAGGACATGGAGCAGGAGTTCGTTGCTGACCAGGAGCACGATCCAGACGAGGATCAGACTTAGAGGTTTTCAGTTACTGATTTCAGAGGTTTTTGCTTTCTAGTTTGGGTGAATCTCTTTTCCTTTTTGTCTAGGTTGGGTGCGTCGCACCATTAGTTTCCTTTTTCTGTAGTTGTAGCCATACTGGGCATTCTTTTTAGACTTGTACTTCAGGATATTTCACATTAATAAAATGAATGCATCTTTCTATTCCGTACTTTTGTTGTTTCGAAATTTTAATCTGCAAGGACCTGTTTATCTCGGGAGTACCTCACATATGCTTATTGGGTCTGAGTTTCACAGCTCCGACCGATGCGGACCTTCGTCACATTCTCGCTCCCTTCGTTTTGGAAAGCAGGGCGTGACAGGTTTTAGTGGTGGCCCATACAGGTCATGCAGAAAGTTTGGACAAATAAGAATACCGCATTCATTTAATATCTGGTACAAGTCTAAATGGGGTTTTCCTTGTCAATAGGATGGTAGTAAGACTTAGATAGACGTCCAGGTTTGATAGTCAGGCGCCTTGGTTAAGATTTAGTCATACTCATCTTAGGATACCCTAGTAGCCTCTCACCTGGCTTCGACCATGTTAGATTTCTAGAGTCCTTCTGTTAGTCGTTCGTTCGGGTCCACCAACTTCGGGCCCAGCAGAACGTAATCTTGACTCGCTTAGGACTCTTCCATAAGATATCTACTATATTCTGGTTCATTTGGAAGTCTTAGTGCTGAGTTCTCCTGATCTTTAGACGGCCCGAAGAATAGAACCCCTGATTTCTAGCATCTTCCTAGTCGTTATCATTCTGTATTGTCGACCGTAGAATTCCATCATAGCTCTTCATGAATCAAATCCAAGGCGTATTCTTCATGCGATCAAATCTTCGCCCCCGATTCCCGTGATCGCTTCATGACGATTATCGTTAATTCTTTGAATCTTCCCCATTGCAAATTCTGATTCCTCTAAAAGTATTTTCGAAATTCCTTATTAAATTATTCGCTCAGTTTAACTTCTTTGAAAACCCTACATTTAAATTTCTTGCTTTTCGGTTGAGTTACAGTTCTTTCTTGGATTTTGAAACCTTTTTTGTCGTAATTTTTAGTTACTACCTCGTAATCATTTTCTAGTCGACATTTTCGTATTTCAGTTTTAAAAACCGTGTTACCATTTTTGATAATTCAATATACCATCTTTTTTTCTAAACTACGAAATTTATTTTAACCACTTATCGTACGTACTTTTAGAATATTTTTCTAAGCTAAATAGAACTTCAAATTTTTTTATATAACGGTTCTATGTTCATCGTGCTCATACTTCAAAAATCTTTGTATAAATCTATTTTCATTGCGAAACAAAACACTAACTCACCCTACTCTTTATTCCTTCGTCCAACTCTTTTCCAAGTTGTAATATTCTACCATCTGCTCGCTATTTCTACATATTTTTTATATAAGTATAAATATATATGATACCATACTTTACACGTAATTCTTCTTTCATCTATTTAATTATTTTGAGCAATTTTTTGTCCCACCCAACCAGCTACCTCCTTATCTCGCCTTATTTGAACTCGTTCCTTCCGATCTTATTTTGTTATGCTTTTGCTTTCTGTTCCTTCTATTGTTTAGACATTAATGCTTGTCGTTGACTGTGTCAACTCTAGTTTAGTAGTGGGTCCATTGGTTTTGTGATGTCGTCGTGGTGCATGTATATAGGTAGAGCGTGTGGACCTGTATGAGTGTGCTACCTTTAGGATATTAATGATGGTCTCTTGTGTCACGTATGTATACTCAGTGTTACTCAGATATATATGAATGATGGTATTTATATATGTGTGGATAGTGTCATTACAGGTAATTCCTTAGACTTAGCCATTCATATTATAGTATAGCTTATTTTTTTGACTGCATGTGATTGTATCAAAACTTTTGTTTTCTTTTAAACCAAATCTTTAAAGTTTTGAAACTAGCACACAAGATCACAACCCCCTATCTTCCCCGACCAATACCACAACTCCACATGTTTTTCCCACATGTTTTTTAAACATTCTTATCTTCTCTTTCCCTCTTCGGGGGTGTTATTTTTTTTATTGGTATGATATTGTTAGTACTAGCTATTATTTGTTATAGGATTATGTTTGCGGGTAGGCTTAGAGTGAGATGAGATATGTTGTACAAGTGATTAGTTGATTTTGAACACAAGGTTATTAGATTAGATTTCTTTTGGATGAAAGGAATGAGGTGTCCAAGACTTATCTTTTTACTTTTAATTATACCAATGTGTAAAGGACCCAATGTAGAATTCTAGTTGGATGAAATTGTACACAGGGAGATGAGTACTTATCAGATCTGAAACTTGGACGAGTGGTAGATAGGAGTAGCTATGGAGGTACAGTATGATTTTGAGTGATCATGAAATGAGTAGAGCATTTAAGACATCAAGACTTGATTGTTAAGTTGACGTGAGAAGACTCTGGAAATAACACGACATGTTGATATGAATGGATGGTTAGGTAGACGGATTTAGTATGGTTAGGAGATTAGATGTTAAGGGTGAGGATAAGATGCGGCTTGATGGTTTATTGATTGTGGAGAATAGAGTTATAAGTCAATATGATAGCTAATATTTTGGGGACGAGATGATCGTTGATTTGTACACGGTAACATGGATCTATAGTCAGGTGCTAGGATGTGATTCTAGGTGTAGCTTATTCAGTGGAGAGACGAGTTATGATGAATTGTTGAGGAACACTGATTAAAATTTATAGGATTAGCGATCATTATGTGGAATATGGGAGTTGTAGGCATAAGTGTATATAGATATTATTATTATTAGTATAAGTGATTCCGAGGGCGAAATCATTTCTAAGGTGGGTAGAATGTAACGGCCGACATTGCCTTCCTCCCTTGCGCCTGTTTCTCTCGTCGTCGATGAGCCACCGGCCCCCTCACTCCAGCCACCTCCCCTCTCCTTCCCTCTCCTCGCTCCTCTCTCTCTCCCCCCTTAAAAATCCCTTAGAAAAACCACACAGGCCGCAGCTTGACAGATTTGTGCCAGTTTGCCAGAAACCCACCGGCCGCCGCCCTCCGACCACCTCCGACGGACAACTCCACCACCATCTGACTCCCCTTGAACCCCTCTATCACCTGCAACTCTTCTCCCCCTCTCCTCTACTCTCTATCTCTCTCAAAACATCTCTCAAACATAACAACACCCAGTTTTGACAGATCTGTCCATCGCCAGAAAACACCCACGCCTGCCATTCTCTGGCGACCTCCAGTGACCATCTCCACCACCATCGGACTCCACTTGACCCCCTCTACCTACTGTAAGTGTCTGTTGTTCCCTCAGCACATCGCATCTCTGCTGCGACACAAAACAGCAACCCGTTGTGCAAATCTATCCTCTTCGCCTTCTCACGGCCAGCCGCCACCGTGCGCAGCCACCGTCAGCCATCCACCAGGCCATGCAACCCCCCATCGACCTCCTTCAATCCCTGGCAGCCATCTTTGCTCCTAGGAGTTCATGCGCATCACCGATCTCGCGTGTTTTCTCTCGACGTTGCCGCCGCAGTGTAGATCCGTTGCACTACCCGTAACAGGAGAGATCTCGATGCTTGCTCCCTGTTCTCGCCTTTATCTTGTTGTTCGTACGTGTCTCGCTATGATACCCGTAGTTGAGACGTTGTTGACGACGCAGATCAATATCCGTTCAGACTCTACGTCCATTCTACGATCAAACGCCGAAGAGGTTAGCCCCCTAACTGTAGTAAGAACCCACACTGTAGCGAATCAAAAACCTAATCTAAAAATCGTCAACAATAATTAAATTTCATTTCTGCTCCTTTAAAATGTTGCTAAATCTTAGACATCGACGAAAGGACTTGAATATCTGTGCACATAGGATAGATCGTCGATTAGGCTGAACCAAAACAAAAACGTGAATTTGACTACTAGGATAGCCCCGTTGAACCTAGAAATAAACTCTAATAGGAATGATGAAAAAATTGTCCTGACATCACCGTTGACTCGTTTCAGACGGACCCTCGCCGACGTGCCGCTTCGACGAGACGCTCCTGACAGACGACCCACTCGCCACCGCATGCAAGTGTGCCCACTTGTACAGTTTTCGGCCACGTTTAGGCCTTTGACAACCTTAAACTGTTAAAATACAAACAAGAGAACCATGACATCCCCTCAGTTTTGCACAAACGGGGATACTAGAATTAAATATTTGTAACTGCAAGCGCACGATGTTGTAGTGTGGCATGGGGGTCGAACACGGGGAGGCGTGTGATGTGCTTCTTATCAAACAGGAACCAGATCACCCGGAGGGTGAGCTAGCCCTATCGCAAGGTGGTTGTCACAATATAAAACTACGGAAAGGTGTAAGATATAAAAAGTAACCCATGACTTTGGTTTCCACCCTATCATGTGTTCTCTCTATTATGACCGAAGGATAGGAATACGATCGGATTCTAGGGTTTAGTGGTGAGACGCTACCTCTAATATTGGCACCTAGCATCCCATGGGCCCGATATTCTGGTCGATGCCTAGGATGATACGCTAAGTCTACCCGGGTTCAGACGGTGGGCATTCCCATGTCCACCACCGACCAACTCTGGGAGCACTAAGCTCGCAACGATTGCTTTCGACATTTCATCCTGCCATTTCCAAGCGCTAGGAATCAATATCAATGCTAGGGGTGTGAGCTGTGGCTAGAGGATAAAACTCCCGTTTTATTTCCCCTTGGCCCGACGGTCAAAGGCGGTCTTTCTCCCGCCAGTGACAATAAAACACCCCGCGTAACCATCTAAATCCCTATATCCTATCGAACCCCTAATCCTATGGTCGTTCTAGGGAGAACCCACGAAGGGGCTTCCACCAATGTCCCAGATTAGGAAACTACTCACTAAACATTGCAAAAGATTCAATGCAACAAATTTCAGCCATCAAAATTATAATCAAGCAATAGAATGCAGAAGCAAACGATAGTATTAAAGCAATATTAAAGCATCAAAGCGATCGGAGAACTTACAAAGAAAATTAAATTAACAGCAGCCAAAATCCCTACAAAACTGTTTAAAACTGGGGATCCTCGTTTTCTGGAAAACCTAGAGGTTTATATACAATCTGGTAAGATGCCAGAGAATATTCCCAGAAGAAGACAAAACTAAGCGTCCAACCGATCGGTTGAGGCATCAACCGATCGGTTGAGGCAGCGGAGAAATCGGTCTTCAGCTTCTGAAATACTTCACCTGATCACTGAACCGATCGGGTGAATTCGTTTGGTTCGTGAGCTTGGGAAGATCGGCTACAAGTGAACCGATCGGTTGACAAGTCAACCGATCGGTTGGAATTCCGCTCCAAAAACAGAGAGTTCTGTCACCACCACCCGATCACTGAATCGATCGGGTGGGATCTGCTCTTCCTTACCTTCTGCTCGGGTTAAATATGTGTGCACGAACCGATCGGTTGGAACTGTCCAACCGATCGGTTGAGGACTGATATATGCTCTAACTTGACGTATGGCCCTCAGGTTCTCGTGCGACGCCTCCCGTTGTCCCGGGGACTCATGATATTTGCTTTATATGTCCCCAGCACTGGCAATCTCCTGCAATGGCACAAAAACACAAAGAAAGTGAAAAGAAACTAAAAATCACAAAAGAATAGATACGAAGCAACGGAAAACAACGGAAAATCACGAAGAAGACGTGCGTGAATATATAAAATATAAACGCACGTCAAAATCTCCTAAGCTGAACCCTTCCTCATCCTCGAGGATGACGAGTGAGAGTAGGAGCTTGGAGGGAAAAATAGAAAGGAAGAAACAGAAAAAGAAAGCAGAATCCTAGATCACCCGTCAGAGCCAACGAAAACTAACTCACCACACTAAGCAAGCATGCGATAAACACATTACTAAACCCGGGAATATGAGTCCATACAAGTGTCATGGGTCCATGTGGTGAAGCGCGAGTGAGTGAGGTCGTGAGCTAGCAGACGGTGTAACCATCTAAATTGTGCAATAAAGCTCCATATACACATACCCAAGGAATGACCCAAATATCGTTTCAATTCGAATTAGCGGCGAATAATAGCTCAAGCATGCATGAGAATAGAATAAGAATTGAAGCATATCATGTGTCGGGGACTCAACTACTAGGAACTAGGGAATCACCACACGACTGCCTAGATGATCGCTAGAAAATTCCTATGCCAAGCGTGTTCGAAATCGAAGGGGGTTGAGTAGGTGTGGAGTAGAACACTTGGTGCAAACTCTCGCCTTCCCTTTATTCATGGTGGATGGGAGTAATATTCAAGACGGGAATTTTTTTTTGGGTTTTGGGTGTTTGTACATTTTTTTGTATTTTTGGCTATACATGTATTTTTTTCCTTTTTGAATTTTTCTTTTCTCTTTTTTT
The DNA here is from genome assembly GCA_030789695.1 of Scilla litardierei. NCBI lineage: Eukaryota > Viridiplantae > Streptophyta > Magnoliopsida > Asparagales > Asparagaceae > Scilla > Scilla litardierei. The sequence continues at coordinate 380,341,512 of CM061142.1, forward strand.
TGGATTTTTGGATTTTGGGCTATATATTTGTGTACTCTCCCAAGTGGGAGAACAGTACACGATGAGGGGATTTGCACCAAGTAAAACAAAAAAGAATTCGAATTCTAAACACTTGGGCAAAAGAAAAAATTTTCGCAGATCAGAGCATAAGCAAAATGGGTTACCTAGTCCTATTGGTAGAGTCCCGACACATGTGAATTGAAGAGTAATAATATATATATGTCATGCATAAAGAAGTAGACAGTGGAGGCAAAATACCGCATATTTGAAATTGAAGCATGATAGTCTAGGGGTTAACTGAGGAAAGGCATATAAAACAAAATCACAACGTAGAAACACACCAACTAGATAATCACGACAAACAACTCACACAAAAGCAAAGTGATTATCGTAGCTAAGCTAAGTGTGTATGGGGTTCCGTGGCAGTTCATCATGTGGGGTCATCTCTAGGAGAGGGAGAACAAAAGAAAGAAGGAAAAAGAAAAATACGATGAAAACGACTCGAAAATAACTGGAAAAAAGATAAGACTGACGCATAAAGTGCGACTCCCCCAAGCTGAATCTTGCATTGCCCTCAATGCAATAGCAATAAAAGAAGGAGGGCAACGAAATATGCGAGGGAAGTACGCACCAACAAATAAACGTGAAAAACATGAAAAACACACAAGAAGAAATATAGAAAATATGGAAAGTAAATAACGAAACAAAATGTACAAAACACATACACACGAACACATATAAACAAGCACACGACAAACATGACACGACAACAATCACACAAAAAATTTGATTTCCCCCAAGCTGATCATGACAATGCTAGAAAGAAGATATGATCAAGATGATGCAGAACAAATGGCTAGGGGGAAATCAGAAAAAGTAAAATCAAGGTGCAGGAGAGGCAGTCTCCTCATCCTCCTTGGAAGAGTCTGGAGGGGTGTGGGCGGGAGAGGTGATGGGCGTGCAGAGAAGTGGATAAAGGTGTGGAGATGGTGGATGGATGGGTGCGGTGGTGGTGTGAACAATGGGTGGAGTTTCGGTGGTAATGGTAGGTGGGAGGGATACGGCGACCAATGAGGTGGGTGTGGGCAATGATCTTGTGCGCACAACGGGCTTCTTACGGCGCGATTAGGAGATAGAGATAGATGTGAAGGGTGGAGGTAGTGTGGGATCAATGGTAGTGGTGGTGGGAGGAGAAGAAGTGGAGGTAGGAGGGGATGATCGTCGAGGAGGCGAAGGAGGGGTGATGGGGGTGGTGATGGGGGTGGAGTAGCTGGATGAGGACCCTGAATGTGTGTAAGAAGGCAGAGAATGGCGGCCACGTTTCGCTCGAGTGCGAGGAAACGTGGGTGTGAAAGAAAGGAAGTGGATGGGTCCGAGGAGGTGGAGGAGGATGCACCAGCGCACAGAGCAGCCAACTCAGCCTCAAGAGCGAGGCGAGCAGAGGTGGCCTGTCGGACAGCAGTAGTGGTCATGCCGGCACCGGAGGCTAGTCCTAAGAGGGCCGTAGTAAGTGCCTTGGAAGAAACAGCGAACGCGGCCAGGGTGGTGCCACTAGGTCCAGCACCGGTGTCTCCTCTGGATGCAGGGATGTCCTGCTCGCCCAAGTGGACGGCATGGGAACGTGGTCGAGGTGCATCAGGGAGAGGAAACTGTAGATGTAACCCCCCTACAAACTCAGGGTCAGGAGGAAACGTCCAATCTGACTCAAGGTGAATAGACATACAGCCAGGATTGGGCAGAATGGTATATGGTGCAGGGGGTGGCCATAGTAAAAAAGCAAACCGACCGTTGCCTCGCGATCGGATCATATGGGTGTACCTCAGGACATCAAGATCGAGATGTTTAGATCCTGGGGCACGCGGAAAACCGGGGGGATGACGATGTTGAAGGGAGGGTGCTGTGCAAAGAGAGTAATGAGGCAGCCGCAGCAATATTTACCATTGTTTGTGCGGCTAATATCAATGAGCTTTTGAATTAGCCACGCAACGGCGTTAATGCATACGCGCGGGGCCTCGAAGGAAATAGCGTCAACACCGGAAATGAACGGGAAAGTCATCGTCCAAAGGATAAAAAGATCGATGATGGTCACGGTATCGGACTCATCCCTGGGAAAGAAAGCGCTCGATATGATACGGTGGGTGAGACGGAAGACAGGGTGGATGATGGAAGAGGCCTTGGCCTTGCCTCAAGGAAAATGGTCGTGAAGAGTGAGGCGTCCCTAAAAATGGTCGACATCAAAGTCGCAATGCAATTCATAGGGGAGGAGGGTGCCCTCAAGATTTGGGAAACCAAAGATATCGTTAATGGTGGTCGAGGGGACACGGAAATTTCGGTTTCGAAGTCGAAAATCGACGACTAACCCCCCCTCAGTTTTGATGGAAGATAGAATTTCTAGGGTAAGAGAGGGGTAGGATCGTGCATGGGCATGTAAGAAACCTAGCCAACCAAGGTTTGCAAATAAGGTCTCGACTCCAGAGAAAACTCCGAGATCGAGTAGAGTTTGAGCGTGTGCAAATTTGGTGGCTAAGTGAAATCTTTGGTTGAGTCGAAAATAGAAGTCTTTGTGATCCTAACTCATGAAACGGATTCCCTGCGGTCCCATCAGTGGGTCCACCATATGTATGATGGGTTGGGGTGGTGGTTGGGTAGGCGGTGGAGGAGGAGCACGTCCGCGTGTGGAACGTCTGGATTTGTGTCTCTTGCGAGACGGCTCCTCTTCCTACATAATGCGCTTACACGTGTCCTTATCTTTTGCCATGATTGTGTGGCGATTTAGTGTATATGCAAGATTATATGAGTGTGCACATAAACAATGACAAAGGAGCAAAATAATAATACTTGGGCAATGTAAAAATTAAGCTAAGGAGCGAGTGTACCCAGTATCGAGGCGATTCCTTGCTCGCAAAAAGATACCACGATGTATGATGGAGGCATTTGGGGAACCGTCGCACACTAATCCAACATGAACAAAATTTTCGAAAACTTGGGCTTGGGCTAGGGTTTGTGGTTGAATGTGGTCGATGGGAGGGTGCTTGATGGTGGGAGAGTATAGGAGGAAGTGGGGAAAAGCAATTGGGAGGAGTGGGAGTGAGGAGGGAGATCGATTCGAAAGAAGGGGAGACGAACCGCTTAAGTCGATTGCTGGAAGTCGGGTGAATGAAATCGTGTGAGGGGGGTATTTATAGGGGTTGGGTCGAACTGATCGGGTGAGAGTTCACCCGATCGGTTGGGTCATTTTCGAAAAATTGACTGTTGTATAGTAGCTGTAGGTGAACCGATCGGGTCATATTTCACCCGATCGGTTGACCGCTCCCCAAAATTCCCGAGGACTCTGCCATCTCCACCCGGTCAGCGACCCGATCGCCGCATATACCAACCGATCGGTTCACTAACATGTTGAGACTGGCCATTTACCGATACTGGCCACCCGATCGGTTGATGCATGAACCGATCGGGTGGGTGCAATTCCTGCACAGATACAAAAAATTCATTTAAGTATCCCAACGAAGATCCCCATAGTAGTATTTATTCACAAAAATTAGAAAAACTAATCCCATAAAAACCGATAAAAGTTCAGAACATGGGTTGCCTCCCATGAAGCGCTGTTGTTTATAGTCGTTTGCTCGACTCCTGATATATGATGTTCATGTGGGTTTGTACGGGTGATGCCCAATGATTGGCATCCTTTCATTCATTGGGGCAGGGGCTCTTGTAGTTGACAGCGGTGACGACAGGTGAATGGTCTCAACGACTCTCTCGCTTGTGATGTCATGGGGCTTTCCCTCATGTTGGCGTCAATCGCCACTCTTCTCAGAGCTCGAACTTCATCAGCTGTGAGCTCCAGAGGCTCTTTTCCTTTGCACTTTGTCAGAGCAACCTTCCTAAATCTGGGGGAGTCGACCGTGATACACATACTTCTTCAGCGACTTCTTCTTTTTCCAGCCCATAGTGTTCCTCTAGGCCATCCAAGCTATCGGGGGGGTTCCTTGAGAGAACCTCCCATGATCATGTTTCAACAACTATCTCTTCCTCTACCTCCAGCAGATTGCATCTATGTTCCTCTGGTGGATGCTTCATTGACAATGCCAAATCAAACTCTACTTTCTGATCTCCCACGTTCAAGGACAGCTTCCCTTTCTTGACGTCTATGAGTACGCCCGCGGTTGCCATGAAGGGTCTCCCAAGGATAATCGGGGTGTGATTATCCTCAGGCATGTCCACAACTACGAAATCGACTGGCACATGCACACCACTGACATTTACCGGCAAGTCGTCCACCACCCCCATCGGGTACTTTACCGATCTGTCTCCCAGTTGCAGAGTCATCCCGGTGGGTTCTAGGTCACCCATATTTATCATCTTGTATAGTGATAGGGGCATCAGACTCACGCTCGCACCCAAGTCGACAAGTGCTCGATTGATTGAAACCTCCCCTATTGAGCATGGGATGAAAAAACTCCCGGGGTCCTTCAGTTTTGGGGGGATTTGCCCGTTGGATAAGGGCGCTGCAGTCCACCGTTAGGACAACTTTCTCTTTTCTCGTTCCCTTCATAACTAGGTCTTTTAGAAATTTTGCATACGACGGGATGGTCTCGATAGCTTCCAGAAATGGGATCTGCAGACTCAAGTCCTTCACCATCTCGAAAAAATTACAGTACTTCTCATCGATTTTTGCTTTGGCAAGCCTTTGTGGGAATGGCACTGTAGGCTTGAAGACCCTTGAGTTGTCTCTCTCACTTTTCTTCTTCTCTTCGAAAACTCCCTACGAGTAACGGGGTTTGACGTCGAAGCTCCATTGTCATTCACTTTCAGATTTGGTCTCTCATTGACCAATGGAGCTTCAGGTTCTTTCATGGCCTCCCACGCCGGAATCTGTGTACCACTCCTCAAGACTATTGTGGAGACATTTGCTTGACCTTGCGTCAAGGCTAGTGTTTGATTGGGTCCCCTTCGGTTCACTTCTGGCTGCCCCGACAGCTGCCCTTGTGCCTTCTAAAGATTGGCCACTTGCAACCCCAGTTGGGTCACTTGATCTGCCAAAGACTTTTGCCCAATCTGCAGCTGTAGGTTTATCTTCTCCTGATTTGATATATACTGAGTAAGGAGGTTTTCGATAGGAGAGACTACCCTTTGTTGATTGTATTGTTACTGCTGAGGCGGGGGCAGCTGATTTCTAGGAGGGTACTGCTGATATATCTGCTGCTGAGGTGGAGGTGGCTGATATATCTGCTGCTGCTACTGAGGTTGATGGGGCTGCTGATACGGTGCCCTGTAGCTGAAGTTAGGGTGGTTCCTGTTGTTAGGAGAATATGCCGGATTCGAGCTTTTCCTCGGTGGATAGGGTGCAATTCCCGTCAGATTATAAAAGAGTGCACTATCTTGGTCCACCGGTGCCGAGATATCTCCACCATCAAATTCTCCCATTACTTCAGCCTCTACCGCTGCCACTGCTGAGTGTTGGCACCACCGGCCCCTACCATGAAAGCTGAGATCTGGGTGGAAAGAAAATCAAATTTGCTAGACAGTTTGTCAACTTCCTCTACTCGATGAATTCCCCCAGATTTCGGTGTGGGGCGTTCATTGCACCACCTTTCATTGTTCGATGCCATATTTTCCAGAATATTCCCGGCATCTACTTCATTCCTTGACATGAAGGATCCTCCAGCTGCGGCATCCATTGAGGACTTTAGGTCGTCCCTCAACCCATTGTAAAACAAATTTATAATCTGCCAGTGGGGGAGCTCATGGTGAGGGCATTTCCTTTGCATTTGCTTAAACCTCATCCATGCCTCATGCAATGATTCATGGCTGGCCTGGGAGAATGAGGAGATCTCGCTCCTCAGCTTCATTGTCTTCCCCGGGGGAAAGAAATTGTTTAGGAATGTATTTGAAAGCTTCTCCCAGGTCGTAAATGTATTGGGGTCCTTCCCCTTCAACCATTGTTTTGCCTTGTCCCGCAGAAAGAAGGGAAACAATCTCAACCGGATAGCTTCGGTTGACACGCCATTGATTCTGAAAGTTTCGCACTTCTCCAGAAATTAGTCCAGGTGCTCAATCGGGCTCTCTATAGGAGCTCCAGAAAACTGATTCTGCTGGATCCAAGCCACCAGCGATGGCTTCAGCTCGAAATTTCCGGTCGTGATGGCCGGAGGACGGATGCTGGAGGGGGACCCAGTGGTCGGCATTGAGCACTCAAGCAAGGACTTCTAGGGAGTGATATTTTCTCACATGGCAAACTCTTCCCTTCTTCTTCTCTCAGCGTTGATATGCCTCAGAGTAGCGTTAATCTCTGGATCTAGAGGAACCAAGTCGTCAAGACTTCTTGAGTTCATGCGCATCAAAATTCCAGATATACCTGTGAAAGCGCGTATGGTATAATGCCAAATAAAAACAGAAAATAATGAATAAAGAAAAAATAAAAGTGTAGAATGTGAAATTTTTCACAAGGTGAGGATGTGAACTAGTCTCTGGGGTTAACAAGGTCCTAAAAGAAACAAGCACGTTGCCTCCCCGGCAACGGCACCATAAAGCTTGACGTCCCCTCAGTTTTGCACAAACAGGGATACCAGAATTAATATTTGTAACCGCAAGCGCACGGTGTTGTAGTGTGGCTTGAGGTCGAACACGAGGAGGCGTGTGATGTGCTTGTTATCAAACAGGAAACGGATCACCCGGTGGGTGAGCTAGCCCTATCGCAAGGTGGTTGTCACGATATAAAACTACGGAAAGGTGTAAGATATAAAAAGTAACCCAGGACTTTGGTTTCCACCCTATCATGTGTTCTCTCTATTACGACCGACGGATAGGAATATGATCGGATTCTAGGGTTTAGTGGTGAGACGCTTTGTCTAATAGCGGTACCTAGCGTCCCATATGCCCGATATTCCGGTCGATGCCCAGGATGATACGCTAAGTCTACCCAGGTTCGGACGGTGGGCATTCCCATGTCCATTAACACCGACCGACTTCGGGAGCACTAAGCTCGCAATGATTACTCCCAACATTTCATCATGTCGTTCCCACGTGCTAGGAATCAATGTCTACGCTAGGGGCATGAGCTTTGGCTAGAGGATCAAACTCCCGTTTTATTTCCCCTTGGCCCGACGGTTAAAGGCGGTCTTTCTCCCACCAATGACAATAGAACACCCCGCGTAACCATCTAAATCCCTATATCCTATGGAAACCCTAATCCTATGGTCGTTCTAGGGAGAACCCACGAAGGGGCTTCCACCAATGTCCCAGATTAGGAAACTACCCACTAAACATTGCAAAAGATTCAATGCAACAAATTTCAGCCATCAAAATTATAATCAAGTAATAGAATGGAGAAGCAAACGATAGTATTAAAGCAATATTAAAGTATCAAAGCGATCGGAGAACTTACAAAGCAAATTAAATTAACAGCAGCCAAACTCCCTAAAAACTGTTTAAAACTGGGGATCCTCGTTATCTGGAAAACCTAGGGGTTTATATACAATCTGGCAAGATACCAGGGAATATTCCCAGAAGAAGACAAAACTAAGCGTCCAACTAATCGGTTGAGACATCAACCGATCGGTTGAGGCAGCGGAGAAATCGGTCTTCAGCTTCTGAAATACTTCACTTGATCACTGAACCGATCGGGTGAATTCGTTCGGTTCGTGAGCTTGGGAAGATCGGCCACAGGTGAACCGATCGGTTGACAAGTCAACCGATCGGTTGGAATTCTGCTCCAAAAACAGAGAGTTCTGTCACCACCACCCGATCACTGAACTGATTGGGTGGGATCTGCTCTTCCTTGCCTTCTGCTCGGGTCAGATATGTGTGCACGAACCGATCGGTTGGAACTGTCCAACCGATCGGTTGAGGACTGATATATGCTCTAACTTGACGTATGGCTCTCAGGTTCTCGTGCGACGCCTCCCGTTGCCCCGGAGACTCATTATATTTGCTTTATATGTCCCCAGCGCTGGCAATCTCCTGCAATGGCACAAAAACACAAAGAAAGTGAAAAGAAACTAAAAATCACAAAAGAATAGATACAAAACAATGGAAAACAACGGAAAATCACGGAGAAGACGTGCGTGAATATATAAAATATAAACGCTGCGTCTGGGACACCCCACGACAGCCAGACTTAACGACGAAGTATTGGCACAACAACAACAACTGACACCCTATGTTTTTATCTATGTGTGCATGCGTGTGGACACCCTAGAATAACATCTCAACTCAAATCTCTCTTAACTTATCATGTCATGTCATTCGTGTTTAAATAGTGTAGAACAACCTTGCTTTCATCTAGTAGGGTGAGTAGTCCTCGTACAATCCAGTATTGTCTTGTTTTGAGCACTCGGGGTGGAGGTAGGTTGAGCGTTCCCTCGGCTTGGAGGGTTTGGCTACCCACAAACTGAAAGACATGGATCTCTCTTGTCACCCCCAGTCTTGTCTAGTCTCGAGTCGTGTACTAGGTTGAGCGCTCCCTCGGTACAGACCGAAAGGTTTGAACCTTAGTGACACACATTCTTGTCTTGTCTTGTCCCGTGTACTTGGGTTGAGCATTCCCTTGGTACAGACCGAAAGGCGTGAACCTTCGTGACACTTGCTTTACTTCTTGTATTGTCCCATCTAGTCCAGCCTTGTAGCCGGTAGCATACACTACGACTACTGCTTGTACCGTTTACTTTCAGTGTTGTCTTACTTTTGCACTTGTCTAGATAGGTCATGTTGTTGCATCGTTAAAATGTAAAGAACCAGTAAAATGTTGTCTTAAATATTATTATACACCTTGCAGTGGAGTCGTCTCACCTTTACTTGCAGACTCTGCCCGACGTACAACCACTTTCTCTTGGTGTTTGTACGTCAGGTACCGAGCCAGAACTAGTTGACCAGGAGCCGGTGCCAGAGGACGTGGAGCAGGAGTTCGTTGTTGACCAGGAGCACGATCCAGATGAGGATCAGACTTACAGGTTCTCAGTTGCTGATTTCAGAGGTTTCTGCTTTCTAGTTTGGGTGCGTAGCACCGCTTTTCCTTTTTGTCTAGGTTGGGTGCGTCGCACCATTAGTTTCCTTTTTCTATAGTTGTAGCCATACTGGGCATTCTTTTTAGACTTGTACTTCTGGATATTTCATATTAATAAAATGAACGCATCTTTCTTTTTCGTATTTTTGTTGTTTCAAAATTTTAATCTACAAGGACCTGTTTATCTCTGGAGTACCTCACAGACGCTTATTGGGTCTGAGTTTCACAGCTCCGACCCATGCGGACCTTTATCATGTTCTCGCTCCCTTCGTTTTGGAAAGCGATGCATGACAAGTAGCCCGGATCCCTTTTCTAGCAAGCAGCAGCTAAGGTGCCTGCTCGACCGAGCAGGCACCTACTCGACCGAGCAGCCGACTCGGTCGGTGACATGTGGGCCCCAAACTTCCAAACTTTCAGATTTTCTTACGGGGTCCATCACCTATGTATTTAAGACAATTTTCCTGACGTTTTAGGGAGGCTTTTGAATTGTTTTTAGTGGAGGAGAGGTTTAGTTAGTGTTTTGAGATCTAGGGTTTCCGTTGTGCCGTCATTGCTAAAAATTGAATCTTTATTGTCTCTCGTGCTTTGGAATCTATTGGATCTTGCTTATTTCCTATTGGTTATTGTTCTCTCTTGATTTTGGTACGTAAAATTCTCATCTTTCACTTTTTTCAATCGCTACGATGTTTTCCATGGTAAAAATTGCATCTTTATTTGTTCTATTTGCCATGTGTGAGTAATCTTATCTAGGGCTAATGGGTTAGCCCTATGATCTTAGGAAAAAAGATGTAGATCTGGGATTTTTAGGTTGTGTTGGGAATAGAAGGGGTGTACTTTGGTTGATCCAGCCAAATCCCTAGGAGAACTCGTACTGAGATCATGCCCACGGTCGGTGGAATTAATTAGCTTAAGGAGTATCCTTAGGAATTAATTAGGGAGTTAGTGGATCTAACCAAGGCACGTGACCATGCCCGGCTCGTGCCTTGAGGGGGTCTACTGACAAACTACATTACTACTTGATAGTTATCGCCATTTGCATCAATGAGAGCCACCAAAGTACTTCGAAGATCTAATCCACGAGAGTGGTACGAGCTGCGAGACCAATCCCATAAACACAATGCAACGTAAAAACCCCTAGACCAGTGTCGACTTCCAACGATCCTAGTGGTGATCCCGAAAGCCCTAGTCTCTTCTTACATTGAATCAACACCATCACAACCAACCTTTCCAAACCGACTGCTATCTCATTCTGAGATCTAGAAATAACTTGAGACCTCAATACACTAGCATTGTCCCTGTGGGCTTCGACAATCTTTTATACTATAATTTGACACTGTCCGCTTGCGGATAGAACTCAGAATCGACACCTATGAAACATACTGCGCCTGGCGACCATGACACTGCCAGGTGGATTTTAGGTGTAAGTTCTGTGCGCGTCATGACATAATCCCCAACTCCCTTCGAATACAACAAAATTATTTTTGACCTAAGGGTTTGGTGAAAATGTCTGCTAATTGTTTTTTGATATCAACATATTCTAAAGAGATATCTTTCTTATCAACATAATCTCGAAGAAAGTGATGATGAATATCGATATGCTTAGTCCTAGAGTGTAGAACAAGATTTTTAGGAGAGATTTATAGCACTCTTATTATTACACCAAATGGTTGTTGGGAGGAAAGTAAGACCGTAATCTCTGAGGGTTTGTCTCTGAGGGTTTATCTCTGAAGGGTTTAGATGAACCCTCAGAACATAAAATCTATGCACGTCCTACATCGGACGGACGATATAAATAGAAAATAGCAGCGGAATAAGAAATTATTAAACACTTTAATACAAACCCTAAGAATATCATAAACCCTATCCAGGAAAATCTACTGTCTTAGGGTGGGTCTGACCAACCCCAAAGATAGATCTTAACTACTGCAACAATATATGAAAGCATAAATATAATGACATACTCAGAACTTTGTTTCTGCAGAATATGTAACGACCACTTTTCGACCGTATGCATTCTAGCACGTATTTCGTATCGTATGCGTATATTAGTTTTTATCGTATCCCTTAGCCCTAACGCGTGATCGGACCCCCGTATTCTCAACGCTCTTGACGTCACGATCGTCCCGATATTTTTATTTTAATTTTTGGATACAGTTGGACTAACCCGTTATATCCCTATTAGTTAATATTAAAATTCCCTAAATTTTGAAATTCAAAACTTTGTTATGTTTTAATAGAAACCAAATCAAATATCTTTTTATATAAAATCCCAACTGAACCCCACTTATCCCATCTCCCCATATCTCTATCCCAACCGTACCCCCTCTATCTCCCCACATTCTCTCCCCTTATAATAGAAACCTAGGTCAAAAGCAAGCTACAGCCGCACAAAAGCTATAAGAAAACCCTACTCTAAATGAAATCATAGCTCTCTCATCTCACCCTCGCCTTCCCTCTCTCTCCCACCGGTCACCAAAGCCCGACGCTGGCCTGTCCTAGTGGCCACCTGAGCCCTCTGCCATCGGAGCCCGCCCTCAGGCGACCCCACAACCGTGCGACGCTCCCTGTTGTCATTCTGCACCGTCGGCAACCACAGCCGGAGCCTCCCTGCCGCCAGCCAAGCTCCTTGATGCCGCCCCTCCCGACTGCAACCGCTGCGGCCCATTCTCCCCATAGCCACAGCTGTCCAGAGCTCCCAGACCGCCACCGCCATCTTCTAGACTGTCGCCCAGAGTTTCCAGACCACTGTCCCTCTCCCTATTCATGCAAACTGCTGCCATGTCCTCTTCCGAGGCAACCAGATCGACGTCGACAACCCCTCCAGTCGGCCTTCATGCCAGCAACCCCTGCTGCCTTCCCTGACGAGCCGTCGCTACCGATTGCACCTCCTCTAGCCACCCCGAACTGCTACCCCCGCGGCCCATCTCCCTGCTGGTCGTTCCCTTTGTCAGATCCCGACATCGGTAGCCCTCCCCTGGCGGCTGAGACTCCATCTTCCACCTAGTTTTCTATCTTCCATCGTGCCACGTTGCTGTTTTCAGGCCGCAGCCGCCCCCTTACGGCCGCTGCCTTGCTGATCGCTGCATGTGCCCTGATCTGCTGTCGCCGCCCCCTGCTGCAATCTTCCCTGCATCAAACAAAAAGAAATGAGAAAGGAAGAACAAAACAGAAGAAGAAGAATAAACAGTAAGAGGGGTAAGTTATAGTAACTATATAGTTAATGTTATAATAAGGTATAAGGTTTAATTATATAAATATGTTTAGGTTATTTTGAACTGTGCACATTGGAAATATGTAACAAGACTAGTTATTGTCTTTTATTAACTATCTATCATCCACAGTGTAATAAGGAAGTCCTTATGCCAAATAGTAGCCTAGGTTCATTATTAAACATGTAGCTTCTTGTGAACCTGTGATAACAGTAAGATATACATTGTTATTAAATTGAACATATTAGCAGTAAGCTATATATATGTATGTATATATATGTATATATGTATGTATGTATGTATGTATGTATATGTGTATGTATATGTGTATGTATATATATATATATATATATATATATATATATATATATATATATATATATATAGGGTAAAGTGTTCCTAGGGTGACTCCTTAGATTAAATCTAAGGAGTCGCCCCCATTTTCTCCCATCTCCCACAATTGTTTTTGAAATATTTTTTCTTGGGATTGTTGTTCATCTCATGGATGATCAACATACCAAAAATCAAGTCATTCCAATACTTTTAGAGCCCCCATCTACCCCTTGCAACTTCAACGGTCCGAAAACATGCTTAAAACACATTAAGTTGCAAGGGGTAGATGGGGGCTCTAAAAGTATTGGAATGACTTGATTTTTGGTATGTTGATCATCCATGAGATGAACAACAATCCCAAGAAAAAAATTTCAAAAAAATTTGTGGGAGATGAGAGAAAATGGGGGCGAATCCTTAAATTGAATCTAAGGAGTCACCCTAGGAACACTTTACACACACACACACACACACACACAAATATATATATATATATATATATATATATATATATATATATATATCTGTGTGTTAGATATATTAATAGTATGCAATGCTAGATGTTTGGTGTATTATAGGCAGATTTAATATTATTCTTTGGCTTGACGATAGGATTTAATGACGCAGATAAGCGGCGCCCCGTTGCAATCACATGGTCACCCAAAACTACTGAAAACAGGCAAGTGTGCGAGTTATACAAATTATTGAAGTACTAATGCTTTAAATGCATTTTCTTTTAAAACTAAACTTACGAAAAAAAAATTATTTGTGGGTGCGTGTGTGTGGACATTAATGGAACATCAATTATCTGTGTGTGCATGTGTGTGTGCACTAATGGAACATCTTGTTGATCTTGAATTTGTGAGCTCTTGCATTGATTTGCCTACTCCTGTCGGTCATATATGACTAGTCTGGCCCACGTTCCAGTAGGGTCATGTATGACTAGTCTGGCTCGTGTTCCAGTATATGGCGGTACGGATACACAACCTGCAGGGAATAGGGCACTCTCCAAGATAGAGAGAGTGATCCCTTGTACTGATAACCTGCGGGGAAAAGGGTACTCTCCAAGATAGAGAGAGTGATCCCTTGTACGGACTTGTCTTGTGCATTTGGGTTGGGGTAGGGTTGAGCGGTTACACGGTTTAGAGGGTTTGATCCCCCCTCTACCGTAAGGCGTGAACCCTTCATGACACACATCGTCTTGTCTTGTCTTGTCTTGTTTTGTCTTGAAGCCGGTAGCACACACTACAGCCATTGCCATGCCACGTTTACTTCTGTGCACTGTTTTTTTACTTTCATACCATGTCTATGTTGGATCTAGATCCTAGCCTAGAGGGGGGGTGAATAGGCTTTATAAAAATAATTCGTGCAACCCACGAATAAGCACACTCAGTTATAGCAGTAGTAGGGTAAATAAAAACCAAACACAGAGTACACAGCAGATTTACCCTGATTCGGTCGTCCCAACGACCTACTCCAGCCCCCAAAGCAGAACTAGTATTGAATAGCGCAATAGGTACAAAACCACAAGTTAGAGCACGCTCAGAGCACCCTCTACGTCTCTACACTCGCCAGGCTCTCAGTACCCCACACACAGTGTTTCCTCTCACTATCAATCCTAGTAAAGCTTTCTACCAGCTAGTCCCAAACTAGCTGAGTCCCACTTGTCTAGTCCCAACTAGACAAGTCCCAAAATAGTCACACAAAAATATGTAAAGTTTCCCCTACAGAGATCGCTACAACTACACAAATAATATAATGACAAAGTTCAGAAATGCTCAGTTTGTGTAGCGATGGTCGTCTCTGTCAATCGACACATGGTCAGATCAATCTGACAAGTAGTAATCTCCTAGTAGCGGCAGGAGCAATCAAACACAAGCTGAGGCTTCTTTTGGATTTCTTTGAAAAGCACTTGGAGAATTCGGCACCCTCTATTCCAGAATTGTTGTGCGGCTCCCTCTGAATAATTACTGTGCGCTCCCTTAAATTAATTGTTGTGCGGCTCAAAAAACAAACGAAGAAACAAGCAGACTTCGGCCCTCTCTCTGTCTTTATGAAAGGATGCTCTCAAAGATTTCGGCCTCACATTTATTATCCTGCAACAAAGAACAGATCACGTTTAATAATAAAACAAAACAAATATACCTCTTTGTCAACTCTGTGATATGATTTGCCAAAGCTTTGAATTTAGGCCCTTCTCTTGAGATTTTCCAAAAGTGTAAAAAAAATTATGTGCTCTCAAAAGAATTCGGCCACTTGAGAATCACA